>CAWUDS030006569.1:0-33893 GCA_963859935.3 Lathyrus sativus
AAACTTTGTTAAGAGATCTGGAGGAGGAGGTTCCGGTTCCATTAAATGCTTCAAGTGAGGTGAAATGGGACATAAGTCTTTTGAGTGTGGAAAGACCGCGATGAAATGTGCTAATTGTGGAGGTCTTAGTCATGTTGCTACTGATTGTAGAAGGAATACAGTGAAATGCTTTAATTGCGGAGAAGTGGGACACATTAGTACTAAGTGTACTAAGCCGAAGCAAGCTCAGGTAGGTGGTAAGATGTTTGCATTAGCTGGGAAAGATACTACCAGTGTAGACTGTTTGATTAAAGGTATATGCTTTATTAATAGTACGCCTTTAATTGCTATTATTGATACGGGAGCGACTCATTCATTGATTTCTCATGAGTGCGCTAAGCGTTTGAATTTGTTTATGACTTCTTGGGGGTGGTGAGATGGTTATTGAGACTCCTGCTTCAGGGTCGGTAACTACATCTTTGGTGTGTGTAAGTTGTCCTCTGACCATGTATGGTAGAGACTTTGTCATGGATTTAGTGTGTTTGCCTTTGGAAGGTTTGGACGTAATCTTGGGTATGATCTGGTTGTAGTTTAATCGAGTTCATATAGATTGCTATCACAAGTTGGTGACGTTTCCTTCTTTGGAAGATAATAAAGATGTGAGTTTTCTATCCACTAAAGAATTGAAGAAACTTTTAGCGGACGAAGCTCAATTGTTCGGTTTGTTTGCATCATTGTCAGTGGAGAGTAAGATGGAACTTGATGTTTTTCCAGTGGTGTGTGACTTTCCAGAAGTGTTTCCGGGGATTGGAGGATATTACGGATGTACCGCCGAAAAGAGAAGTTGAGTTTTCTATTGATCTAGTTCCAGGTACTAGACCAGTTTCGATGGCACCGTATCATATGTCGGCATCAGAGTTGCTGGAATTGAAGAAGCAACTGAATGACTTGTTAGATAAGAAATTTGTAAGGCCTAGAGTTTCTCCTTGGGGTGCTCTGGTATTGTTAGTAAAGAAGAAGGATGGAAGATGCGTTTGTGCATTGATTATAGACAATTGAACAAGGTGACAATTAAGAACAAGTATATGCTTCCAAGGATCGATGATTTAATGGACCAATTGGTTGGTGCACGTGTTTTTAGCAAGATTGATTTGAGATCAGGTTATCACCAGATTCATGTGAAAAAGGAAGATATTCAAAATACAACCATTAGGACACGATATGGTCATTACGAATACCTCGTGATGCCATTCGGAGTTTCTAATGCGCCGGGAGTGTTTACGGAATACATGAATCATATCTTTCATGAATAGTCGAATCGTTTTGTGGTTGTGTTCATCGATGATATTTTGATTTAATCTAAGTCTTAAGAGGTAAGGATTGTGTCATTATAATGATACATTGGAATGAACATGAACTGTGTGTTTATGTGAATGATGATAGTTGTGGAGTGTGCAGGATTAATATGCCTGGATTATATATATATATATATATATATATATATATATATATATATATATATATATATATATATATATATATATATATATATATATATATATATATATATATATATATATATATATATATATATATATATATATATATATATATATATATATATATATATATATATATATATATATATATATATATATATATATATATATATATATATATATATATATATATATATATATATATATATATACTATATATATATATATATATATATATATATATATATATATATATATATATATATATATATATATATATATATATATATATATATATATATATATATATATATATATACGTTGCGATGTATACGAGAGGTGTGATGAAGAGTTGAGGTGAGAAATGGGATATGCGTATATGTTTTATTGAGATATATAATTATATGCAATGTTATTATGATAATATTTCTCACCCTTCTGCTGTTTTATGGTGCCCTTGAGGCATTGCAGACTAGGTATGTTGGTGATCCCTTTTTGTGAAGTGTGTCTTTATTGTTTTGGTCAGAAGGCTCTGATATGTAACACCGGGCAGCTAGGAAGCCTTTGGCTCTTTTTGGTGATACATTTGTATATGTATTTTTGGTGATGCATGTTTATGTAAACATGAATGATTTTCATGACTTATATTGGACGATGTGAATATGTAAATATGTATATACATGCTGGTTGTGATTCAATGTTTATATTTTCCGCTTTTATTCTAAATATTTAGATGTGGGTGTAAGGATTAAGTTCCTCTGTTTTGAAAGTTACCCCACTGTTGCATATCTTGTTGAGCAGGTGTTGTATGTTTTAATTTCATGGATAATGTGACATACCTCATTTGTACCATGTTTTAAATATACTCTGATAAATGAATTTTGATATGTTCCTAATTGATTTATTTGGTTATTTGGGGGTACAGAAAGAGGGTGTTACACTTAAGGATTGTAACGCACAATAATCATTAACCTTTATTAGGTGTTTTATGATTGTTTTGAGATGAGAAGAGAAAGGACACTAAAGGGGGACTAAATTCAAACCTAAAGTTGTCATGCAATTGTGATCCTAAGATTGAGATGAAGGAATGCTACCTAATTTTATCATACATGGTTAAGATCCTAATGTATATCACAACCTCCCTTGAACAAGAGAGATTAGAGATCCTAATGGAAAGGAGACAAAAGAGGAAAAAGAAACAACATAAACATGCAAGAATGCAAACATGGAATGCAAGTGAGGGAGGAAATTGGTGTGGGGCAGTAGCCTCCACAAGCTCATCTCAACCTCTAGCAACAATATGACAAATGCAAGATATCAAAGGAAAAAGAAATGCATCAAAAGAAACACACAAGTGCACTAAAATGGGATGAAATGGCCTAAACCATTCAAACATCAACATTAATGCCAAAACCCAAACACAAATGAAAGGCACAGAAGACCTAAAACAAAGTAAGGATGGGAGGCTATATGAGGATAGCAAGGAACTCATAATGTGCACTCAACCATGAGCATCACAAGAAAGGTGCAAAATAAAGCACAAAGAAGTCCTCGTGGATTCATCAATTTAGACATGCTTCAAGTACCTCTAAAGGAGGGACCAAGCAACCTTAATTGAGATTCCAAAGTCATTGGGAAGCAAGGGAAATGAAATAAAAGTTCTCAAAAGCAAAAGCAAATAAAACACAAAGAAATGCACACAAATTCCCAAAGGAAAACAAGTATGTTTCACATAGAAACCCTGATTGGGAACTCAAAAGTAAACAACCAAATGAATAAGCAATACATAATGTAATGACCTAAAAATGAGCAAGCATCATCCTTAACATGTTAGCAACATGCATCAAAAGGCATTGAAGGCTCAAAGGATCCATAAATGTCATATCCAAGGCAAACTAGGTCAATGTGTTTGTATGAACCTCCATTTGGGGTAACTTGACTTGTAAGTTACCCTAGAATTAGGAAAATGATTCAAAAATAGCCAAATAAAATGCAAGAAGCTCATAAACATGTTGGCAACCAGAGGCCAAAACATTACAATCAAAGTCACTTTACAACATCACCATAGAAATTGATTCACAAGGGTGCTCCATTGTGAAGAAGGATTGTCGAGGGTCAAATGAAGTGCATCAAAACTCAACTCAAAAGTCAACCAACAGGGACAAAATGGTCCTCCAAAATTAATCAACTCATCATTGACATGAGGATGAATTTTGGGTCATTGGACCAAAAGGAAATGAGAGAAACAAAATAAAAACTAAAATATGTCAAGAATTAGGTCAAATAAAACACCTCTAATGTTAAATTCCATTTCTAATTAAAAGAAATTTCCAAAAAATAAAATAAAAATTTCATAAAATAAAAGACACTTCGAATTGTCTAAAACATATTTTTGGGGAATTTTATGACCAATAGAGGTATTTTATTTTGAATTAAATCTAAACAGCAACAAAATAAAAAAAAGAAAGAAAATGAAATTAAAATAAATATAAGAGTGGTGCAAATAGCAACCCAACTCAGTTCAAAAGCAATGGGTCCGCGCGCAAGGGGGTGTCAATAGCAAGCCAATCCATCACTAAAAATAAATAAAAAGAGACGTGTGCATTGGGTGTGGTTAAGTCAACAGAGGCCCATGGTGGAACGCGCTCTAGACAGTTGGATCAAAAAGTAATCAAATCCAAAGGATCACAATGCAACACGTGGATCAGCCAAGGAAAATAAATGAAACAGTGTGTTTCATGTGGATCGGGTAGGGCAAATCAAACAAAGCGCATGGTAGGTCTTAATCATGGCCGTGCAAATAAAAAGTAATTAGATCCAAAGGCTGTAAACACACACACGTGGCTCAGGTGAAGTTCAAACTTGGAGGGAATAACCAAACGGCCGAAACCATTGTTCCGGTCGTCTTCTCTGGCGAAACTTCAAACCAGCTAACGGCCAAAAACGCAGACGCATCAAAACTTAACCAAATCAAGCAAAATAAAAGCCAAAAATGATCTCCAGGTCACGTAGATCTCAAATCCACAAACCATTTTCATTGATCATGCCTAAATAAGCCAAAACGAAAAAGAAAAGAAATGAGCTCAAAACATAAAAACTCATGAACAACCATCAGTCCAATCCAGAAACCATCTATGATATGCAAGGATCACAAATATGTAAACATGGCGTGTAAACAATGCTTAAACAGAGAGAAAAATGGATTGAAAAGAAACCTAAATGAAAGCTTCCTCAGAGCCCAGCTCTTTAGTAAAGCTTAAAAAAAACCACCCAGAAACGTTCTATGAACCTCAAGGAACCTTTTTAAATGTTTGGTTTGGATTGAAACTTACTGAAATATGAAAAAATATTTTGACGTTTCTCTCACTTTTTCTCAATGTGTTCTTGAACAATTTCACACCAAAGTCAATTATGAGAGCTTGTGAACAATGTTGAGGATAAATATGATGGATTCTGATACCAAGAAGGCCCAATTCTATGCTCCTTAAGCCCAATTGAAATTCACATTTCCTCCTTATGGCCACCTCCAAAAGTGCACGAAAATGACCTTGCCAAGCTGTAAAAATAGCGCAGTTAGCTTACATCTGAGGTAACTTGATCCAAGGGCTGAAAATGGCTCCTCAATTTAATCCTATGGCATGGTTTGTATATGTTACTTAAACTTGAAGTAAACATGGAAATGGCCACCAAGTTGAGCTCAAATCTCAAATCCAAAATTGGCATTGTGCTTGACATGTATTTGGCACTCAAAATATGCATAAGGTTGGTACAAAATGATCCCAAATGAATTTAATTTGATTTTCCCCTTTTAAAGCCTTTTTCATGGAAATTTCTTTAGGGATTCTTCAATCCAAGCCAAACCTTTGATGTCTTGATGTTTGGTTGAGCAAATGACCCTATTTGGAGCAAGTTTTAAGTTGGAAAGATTTCCATTTGAAGTGTGCAAAGTGGTGAAATGGACCTATAATGAAAATGACCTGTAATCTTACTTTCCCAAAATACCCCTGCCTTGCAAGCCCCATAACATGAGTTCTACAAATCAGATGAAGGACTTCTAGTACTCTTTGGAAAGCTAAGATCATGAGGAACAACCTTCATGTTCATCAAAAGTTAAGGAGAAACATCCTTCTACGTCAAAATTGGCTTGGAAGTTGGTTGACTTTTGTTAACCTAAATCACATTCATCTGAGGACCTGTAACTTGTCTGCTTCATAACTTGAGTTCTACAAATCCAATCAAGGACTTCTAGTACTAAAAATAAAGCTAAGAATATGCTCTAAAAGTTTCATGTTAGGGTCAAGATGAGATGAGACTTGTATCTTGAGATAGGTGTCTTGAAGTTGGGCACTAAATAGGGGATTTTACACTGAGAACCCTAATTTAGTAACTCTTCACACTCTTGATTCTTGATGAATTCATCTTGAAATGATATGTCATGTATCTCAACACAACATTCCATGACCATAAAGACTTGGAATTGAGTCTTAATCTTCTTCAATTTCACAGCTGACTTAGGGTTGACCAGATGAAAACCCTAATTGCACCTTCTCCAACTGTAGCCACTTGGACTTGGTATAAATACTTGAATGAGCTCCACAATGACCTACAAGGCCTCCAATTAGCTTAAACGATTATCTCCCTCCATAGCCATGGGCTTGTGATCCTCAGATGACCTTCAAATGGCCTCCTAGACAGGAGGTGAACCACATACACTTATCTGCCCATCCAAAGGGCTTTGACTTGTCTCTGATGATGATAACCCCCCTGTTGACTTGAATATAAACTCTTGATTAGGCTTAGAACCCTTGGCAATCTCCCCTTGTTATACACACATCTCTTGATCCCCTATAAATGTAAAATGCTATGCAATGCAATATGCTAGAGCAATGAAATGAAACATAAACCAAGAAAAGAAAAGGTTAGGCAAATTTTGGGGTACAACAGCTGCCCCTATTCAAACGACTTAGACCTGAATGATTGAAGAGCGAACGACTTTCATACCATCAAGGTAAAAGACAGTTGAATACCAAAGAACCCAGAAATTTTCCAACCGCAGAAAATAAAACTGCAAACAAGAATCTCCGGAGATAACTGCTCTGATTACAAACATGCCCCACTGGGAGAAAGAAAAACTTAACGAGTAACTCTGCTTGGGGAAAACTATAAAAAGGGAATATTTCAAATTTTCGAAATATGGGTATTCAACGAACAAAGTAAATCATTGAAATCTGTCGGATCCTAGATACTCAACGAGATGAGGAGCACATCAACAAATGAAAACTTGTCGGAGTACGAACACTCAACGAAGCAAACCAACCAGAGCCTAAACACTCAACAAAATAAACCAACTGGAGCTTGAGCACTCAACGAGGCAAACCAATCGGAGCCTAAACACTCAACGAAGCAACCCAAATGGAGCCTAAACACTCAACGAAGCAAACCAACCGGAGCCTAAACACTCAACGAAGTAAACCAACCGGAGCCTAAACACTCAACGAAACCAACCAACCGGAGCCTAAACACTCAACGAAGCAAACCAACCGGAGCCTAAACACTCAACGAAACCAACCAACCGGAGCCTAAACACTCAACAAAACAAAACCAACCGGATCCTAAACACTTAACGGAGCAAACCAACCAGAGCCTGAACACTCAACGAAGCAAACCAACCGGAGCCTAAACACTCAACGAAACCAACCAACCAGAGCCTAAACACTCAACGAAGCAAAACCAACCAGAGCCTAAACACTCAACGGAGCAAAACAACCGGAGCCTAAACACTCAACGAAGCAAACCAACCGGAGCCTAAACACTCAATGAAGCAAAACAACCGGAGCCTAAACACTCAACGAAGCAAACCAACCGGAGCCTAAACACTCAACGAAGCAAAACAACCAGAGCCTAAACACTCAACGAAGCAAAACAAACAGAGACTGGAGTATCTGACAGACAAAAGGGGATATGTCACGAACTGAGCCTTGATCGGAACTTGGATATTCAACGGAGCGAGAGATACAAAACTTATCAGGATTAATATAACCAAACGGAATTTGGGCATTTCACGGGTAAAGCAAAACGTCACAAATAGAAAATGTCGGAACCTAGATGTTCAACGGAGGAGCCAGAGTCTGAAAGCTTGACGTAAACACCAAAGCCTGAAGATCACCTGTAGGGGATAACCACCCCCTGAAATTAGAAAGGTAACAACTTGGCTTATGTTTCAGAATGCAAATTTTTGAAAATGGCGTAATGCTCCATACGAAATGGAAATTCTACGCGTTTGGGTAGATGCTATGCACGCATGCAGATGCAACGGAACCGAACCAACAAAATTAATGCTGTAAACAAAGTATCCCTCCTGCTGGGAAAAGAAAACTACTCTGCCGAAGATGAACTTCGCATGCCAATAACAATTGGACTTAAACTAGGGAGATAGGCCTTGGGCGGCTTTCGGGGAACCTAAAATTCTACGGGGAATCAAATCAACTAGAGACCTCAGCCTATCATCTTAATTTGTTGGGGAGTAAGCAAGCACCTGTACTCCGTGAGGATTAAAAACATGTATCGACCAACTGTTGGGGGTAACCGTACAACTACGCGCACACCACCATGCTGCAATGAATAAACCACTTTTAATTGATGGGGAACAAACTCTGGCTGGGGAAAACAGCTCCATCCATACCTTCTTAGAGAGATGCCCCACGGGTAACAAACCTGCAAAAACAATAGACAAGATACTACACAACAAAGGCCATCTTGGTCATCATCCGTGACGTTGTTCAATTAAGTCAAAGTTTTAACAGTTATTGGTCAAGGCCTGCAAGTTTAGGTATGTGAAAATTCATCAAAAACATCGGGCGTTTTTTCACAACCAAAAGTAAAAGCTAAAACCAAGCATACAAAGATTTTCTAAATAGCATGTTTTATTGATAAACGGCCTGAAAATAGGCAAATTTACAAAGGAAGCAACTCCTGAAATGAGAAAGTTGCGCCAAAGACAAATAAGACATGCACAAAGATATACAAAATGTCGGCAATGTGGTACAGACAACCACCATGGGGCGACTCATCTATGACTCGCATGACTTTGATGCTTTTCCGATACTTCGTCTTCGGAAGAGATTGACTTGAACGGTTTTCCGCGGGTCCTCCCATAATCCACTACGTTTTAAAGACCCATACGCAGATCGCAGTTGTTTGCTTTTCAAATCCCTAACTTTTGCCTGAATCACCCTCGCGGGTTTTCGATTCACCGGGATACCCATTTTTGCCAAAGTCGCCTTTTCAGGTTTTCAACTTTGCGGATTTACATCTTTTCTTTTTTTCCCTAATTTTACCCGAACCTATCCTTTTATGGTTCGCCGCGATGCCCCATTTTTGCCTGGACTTTCTTTTTATTTTCAGCGGGTCTCTTTAAGAAAAGTATTTTTTGACTGCGTCTACGTTCATAAGGGACGTGAAATCTTCACCGTCCATAGTCGAAAGTAGTAAGGCTCCTCCGGAGAAAACTTTCCTTACAACATACGGACCTTCGTAATTGGGAGTCCATTTGCCCTTGTGACCGTTTTGTGGTGGGACAATCTGCTTCAACACTAAATCACCTGCCTGAAAGCTTCGAGGATGTATCTTCTTATCGAAAGCTTTCTTCATTCTGCTTTGGTATAGACGACCGTATGCGATGGATGCCAAGCTTTTCTCATCCATCAAACTAAGTTGATTCAACCTGTTCTTCACCCATTATGCTTCATCTAGTTTGACGTCAGCCAGAACTCTCAAGGAAGGTATCTCGACTTCTAGTGGCAGGACAACTTCCATACCATATACCAACGAGAAGGGAGTTGCCCCAAATGAAATACGCACCAAGGTGCGATATCCATGTAAAGCAAATGGCAACATCTCGTGCCAATCTTTATAAGTCACAACCATCTTCTGCACTATCTTCTTGATATTTTTGTTGGCCACCTGGACCGTGCCATTCATCTTCGGATGATAGGGAGACGAATTGTGATGCTCAATCTTGAAGTTCTGGCATAACTCTTTCATCATCTTGTTATTCAGATTGGAACCATTATCAGTAATGATCCTTTCAGGTATTCCATATCGGCAGATGATGTCCCTTTTGATGAACCGGTCCACAACTTGCTTGGTGACATTAGCATAAGAAGCTGCTTCGACCCATTTGGTGAAATAGTCGATGGCTACTAAAATGAAACGATGTCCATTGGATGCAGTTGGTTCGATCTTTCCAATCATATCAATGCCCCACTTTGAAAAGGGCCATGGAGATGACATGACATTCAAAGGACATGGCAGCACATGAATCTTGTCGGCATAGATCTGACATTTATGACATTTCTTCGCGAATTTGAAACAATCTGATTCCATCGTAAGCCAATAATACCCAGCTCACAACAACTTTCGAGACATGGCATGTCCGCCGGCATGCGTACCGAAAGTACCCTCGTGGACTTCCTCCATAAGCAAATTTGCTTTTTTTTCATCCACACATCTTAACAACACCAAATCATGGTTTCTTCTATAAAGCGCACCATCCTGATTCAGATAGAAATTGCCATACAATCTCCTTAGAGTCTTCTTATCTCGACTGGATTCCCCAGTCGGATACTCCTGGTTCTTAAGGAAATTTTGGATATCAAAATACCACGGCTTGCCATCGGAAGCCTCCTCAATGGCGAATATGAAAGCGGGTCTATCAAGGCGGGAGATAATTATTCTGGGAGCTTCATTCCAAAAATTAACCTTGTACATCAAAGACAGCGTTGCCAGAGCGTCTGCCGTCTGATTCTCCGCTCGCGGCACATGGTGAAACTTCACCTTGTCTAAGAAAGGTAATAACCTCCTTGCATACTTCATGTAAGTAATCAAATTAGGTTGACGAGTTTCCCATTCTCCCTTGATTTGATTCACAACTAGCACGAAATCGCCATATACATCGAGATTCTTGATCCTCAAATCAATAGCTTCTTCGAGACCCATGATACACGCTTCATACTCGGCCTCATTGTTAGTGACCAGAAATGTCAATCTGGCAGTGAATGGGATGTGAGACCCATGGAGTGTTATAATGATTTCCCCAATTCCACTTCCGTATGAGTTGACAGCACTGTCAAATATCAACTGCCATTAGGAGCCAAGTTCAGGACCTTCATCTGGTAGTGGTTCGTCACAATCCTTCATCTTGAGGAACATAATGTATTCATCAGGAAATTCAAACTTCATTGGCTGATAGTCTTTGATAGGCTATTCGGCGAGGTATTCTGACAGAACACTTCCTTTGATGGCCTTCTGAGAAACATATTGAATATCGTATTCTATCAGTACCATTTGCCACCTGGCAATTCTTCCTTAAAGCGCTTGCTTTTCGAAGACATATTTGATCGGATCCATCTTCAAAATCAGCATGGTTGTATGGTTAAGCATATATTGTCTTAAATGTTTGGCAGCCCAAGCAAGTGCGCAACATGTTTTCTCAAGCATTGAGTAACGGGACTCACAATCTGTGAACTTTTTACTCAGATAGTAAATCGCATGCTCTTTTCTTCCAGTCTCGTCGTGTTGACCGAGGACACAACCCATACTGTTCTCAAGAACCGTTAAGTACATAATCAATGGTCTTCCAGCTACTGGAGGTATCAGTATCGGAGGTTCCTGCAAGTACTCTTTTACTTTCTCAAATGCTTTCTGACAATTCTCATTCTAAACGACCGTCTGATCTTTCTTTAATAACTTAAATAATGGCTCACAAGTGGTTGTAAGGTGAGATATGAACCGAGCAATGTAGTTCAATCTACCTAAGAAACCACAAACTTGTTTCTCAGTCTTTGGTGCTAGCATTTCTTGAATTGCCTTGATCTTCGCGGGATCGACCTCTATACCTTTCTCACTGACAATAAACCCCAACAACTTTCCTGACCGTACGCCGAAAGTACACTTATTTGGATTCAACCTTAACTTGAATTTCCTAAGCCTCTCGAACAACTTCAACAGATTGACCAGATGCCCTTCCTCTGTTTGGGACTTTGCGATCATGTCATCAACATATACTTCAATCTCATGATGAATCATATCATGAAAGAGAGTCACCATAGCCCGCTGATAAGTTGCCCCTGTGTTCTTCAAACCAAAAGGCATTACTTTATAGCAGAAGGTCCCCCATGGCGTGATAAAAGTCGTTTTCTCCATATCCTTCGGTGCCATCTTAATATGATTATAGCCCAAAAAACCGTCCATGAAGGAAAACACTGAGTATTGTGCGGTGTTATCAACAAGCACATCAATATGAGGGAGCGGGAAATCATCTTTTAGGCTCGCAAGTCAATATTCAGGTCTCTTTAGTCAACACACATCCTGACTTTTCCGTCCTTCTTAGGCACAGGCACGATGTTGGCGACCCACGGAGGGTAGTTTGTCACGGCAAGAAATCTGGTGTCCAATTGCTTTTGGACTTCTTCTTTGATCTTCACTGCCATATCAGGCCTAGTTCTTCCCAATTTCTGTTTAACAGGAAGACACTCTTCTCGAAGAGGCAGGCGATGAACTACAATGTCTGTGTCTAGTCCAGGAATGTCTTCGTATGACCAAGCAAAGACATCCTTATACTCTTGGAGTAACTCAACCAATCTTTGCTTGACAATATCTTGTAGTGCGGCCCCTATTCTGAATTCCTTCTTATCCTCCTCTGTTCCCAGGTTGATGACTTCAACTTCCTCCTGATGAGGCAGGATGACCTTCTCCTCTTGTCTCAACAATCTAGCAAGCTCTTCGGGTAGGTCTTCGTCTTCATCGATCTCTTCTTCTGCTTGAAAGATCCGATTGTCAAAGTCAAACCGAGTCATAGACGAGTCTGAGTCGGTGGTATCTGAAATGTGTAACCTGCAATGATGATGATTTTATGCTTAAATGATATGCAAACAAAACAAACACAAACCACATTGCCATTTTATTGTTAGAAAAACAAAAAGAAGAAAAACAAAGATCACAAAATTCGAATGAGAAAAACGCCTTTTGATTAATGATAAAAAGATTGTTCAAACATAAGTAAGCATGCCCTGAATAGAATACCGCTATGCTCCGGGCAGAACATAGGGTTACACAATAACTGAAAAAGCAAGGTATTACTGTTCACCAATCACTTGGACGGATTTCTCAATGGACCAGTTGCATAGCTTCTGTCTGGGAGCGCTCGACTGGATTCAAGTGTCCATGTCACAATCACTGTCCCCAGCTTCATCATCAGAAACAACATTGATTTGCTAAAAAATGACACCCCCACTAGTGAACTTGACGGGCCCCTTATAGCGCAACGCGCTCTGTGAAGGTGACGAAGATGATGGGTGGTACCCCAACCCAAACTTGTCCTGCGTCTGAGGTATGTCTAGCACCTTTCCCCATCCTTGCGATGCCCCAGCCTGTACTACCGATTGAGCCTCCTTGAAAGATGACATAGCCACTTCTGGTTCTTTGTTTACAACTGGAGATTTGTCCTTCACTTGCACAGTTTCGAAGGCCTGACACAAAGTCTCATGAATTTCTCTGTCTACCTCGACGTATTTGAAAGATGACAAGTGGCTAATCATGATATCTTCCTTCCTACATACCGTCACAACACTGCCTCTGACCATATATTTCAGCTTTTGATGCAGAATGGACGTAACAACCCCTGCAGAATGTATCCATGGATGACCCAGCAGACAGCTGTAAGCAGGCTGAATGTCCATGATGTAAAATACCACATCAAATACCTCCGGGCCCACTTGGATATGTAGAGTTATTTCCCCAAAAATAGATCTTCGGGTTCCATCAAAGGCTCGTACAACCAAATCACTCGGTGTACAATAAAGACCCTGATGATCTATCTTCATTAATGCTTTCTTTGGAAGTACATTCAAGGACGACCCTGTATCAACAAGGGCGTGTGACATCACTGTTCCCCGACATTCAATTGAAATGTGTAATGCCAAATTATGGTTTCTACCTTTTGGCGTCAAGTCCAAATTTGTAAACCCCAGACCGTTTCCTGCATTTACATGCGCCACCACTCCTTCGAGCTGGTTAACCGATATTTCTTGTGGCACGTAAGCAGTGCTTAAAACCTTCAACAACGCATTTCGATGCGCTTCTGAACACAACAACAGTGATAGTATAGAAATCATGGAAGGAGTTTGTTGCAGATGGTCGACTATCTTGTAATCGCTTTTTCTAATCAACTTCGTGAACTCTTCCATATCCTTTGCCAGAGATTCCTTCTCGCCCACCCGAGGAATTTCTTCTACCACTATCTTGCCTTTCCCTTTATCAATTTTCTCAATCACCACTTCAGGAAACGAAAAGATTCTACCGCTTCTAGTAATTCCTCCAGCTCCGACCAGATTATCCATCGAATCGACAGGCAAACTCTTCAAATCTACCTTCTGCCTGTTACAAAAGACCTCGGTTGCGTAATTCCACGGGATAGCTTTAGTACTTTCGTATGGCACAGGGCCTGCTTTAGTGATGATGATTGTAGGTGGCCTTGGAGGCACTGAAATAGTGATAGTTTTATATGGGATTGAAATCGTCGCGATTTCATACTGCTCCTCCTCTACTACTTCCATGGGTTTCCTTTCAGCGGTCCGATCAAATTGTAACACTCCGTCATCCATCATGCTCTGAATACACTTTTTCAGATCATCACATCCCTCAGGATGGCTCAAACAGTTGACACAGTCTTCACTACAACCTAGGAACACTCCCCCTTCAGCAGCTTCTCCTTCACAAAACTTAATGGCGTTTTCAGCTCATTCACGTCGATTATCATTCACGTCGTTTTCAGCCCAACCCTAGTTGGCCTATGATTTGGCATAGGGTTTTCCACAACATTTGGTGCATCATGTGAAAAATCTATTGCTTTGCTATCAATCAGATCTTGCAACTTATGTTTGAAAGCCTTGCAATTGTCAATAGTATGGCCGGGTGCCCCGGAGTGGAACTAGCATCGTGCATTCACATCAAAGTCGGGCGGTGGTGGGCCTGTCAGAGGAGCCATAGTCCTCTTTTGGATCAACTGCAATTGCAATAAACTTTGGAGCACTTGGGAATATGGCATTGGTGGCGGATCAAATACTCTATTTGCTACCCGAACCGGATATCTTCGATAACCATGCTGATTTTGTTGGGGTGGCTGCTGCTGCCGTTTTTGTTGTTGTGGTACAGGGGTCGTAACGCTAGCGACCCGTTGTTGATGATATTGATTATGAGGCTGACTTCTCCATCTTCCTTGAAAACTAGATACTGAGTTGGTTTCTCCCTCGCGCCTTTTGTTTCCAAAGACTTTCTTTCCTCCTCCTCCAGCTGAGGATCCTTCGCCTGCTTGAATCTTCCTAATTTTAATACCATTATATATGCGTTCCCCTGTGATTATCATGTCGGAAAAGCTGCAGACATACAGTTGATAAGCTTCTCATAATACATACCAGATAAAGTAGCCACGAACATGTTGATCAGCTCACGCTCCACCATCAGAGGTTGAACTCTTGCGGCTGATTCGCGCCACCTTTGGGCGTACTCTTTGAAGCATTCATTATTCCTCTGGGTAAGATTTTGTAATTGGACCTTGTTTGGAGCAAGGTCACTATTATATTGACAATGCTTCATGAACGCCTCAACCAAATCCTTCCAGCTATGGACATTGGTAGGCTCCAACCCCATGTACCACTCAAAGGAAGGACCAGAAAAACTGTCCTGAAAAAAGTGCATTAACAACTTTTCATTGTCTGAGTAGGTAGACATTTTCATGTAATACGAGCGCAAGTGAACTCTAGGACATGTAGTACCCTTGTACTTATCGAAGTCAGGGACTTTGAATTTCTGCGGTACCCTTAGGTCAGGAATAAGTCCAAGGTTGGCCATATCAAGGCCCATAAAGTTCTGACTCTCAAAGCTCTTTATCCTGTCTTCCAACCATTTGAATCTTCTATTAGTCTCAGAAGGCATTTCACCACCAAAATCTCTCACCGAGAAGATCTCATCCCGTTTGTCCTCAATCAACTGCTGGTTCAGGTTGCCATGAATAGCACCGTTAGCTTCAAGCCCATACATATTGCCCTGACCAGTAATTCCAGCATTACCAACTCCAATGTTACCAAATCCAGTGTTACCATTGCCTCCACCAACATTACCATTGGTTTCAACATTTCCATTACCATTCCCAGTTGCGTTCCCATTTCTAGCACCATTTCCATTTCCATTCCCGCCAGTATTGGGGATAGCGTTATTAGCGTGCTGAGTCTCAACATGAGGTGGGTTGGTAGCAGTTCCTCCATGTAATAGGCCATCGTTATCAACCCGTGCAATCAAAGGCTGCACCAGGGTTCTGAGTTGGTCTTGTCCACTAGCTACAGTCTGCATTACCTCCATAAATTGAGCCATTCTATCTCTCATTTCCTGCATTTTCTCCTGCATCTGTTCCATGATCCTTTTCTGACTTCCTCTAGTCGCGTACCGGTGATTTGTTTTATCAGCAATCCTGAAACACACTAAATGAAGATAGGAGATAAGAAAATAGTTCCGACGCACCTGTAATGCAAAAAAAATTCTAAATGCAGACATGTATATATGCAACAGGGAGATTTCCCCCTCGATTCTAGTTTCCAGAAGAAGAAATGACCATGGAAAACCCCACAGACAAGCAGACAGAATAATAACTCCTCATATAATAACAGGCCAACAGACAGTGTGCTTACATCAACTGAGTACAAATATAAATGACCTCAATCAACAAGCCTGGTGATGGTCAATACATAAGCAAAACAATAAGATACAAAGAAAGACAGTCAAGCTGAGTGCCGAGACTAGAAATCCTCTAGCAGCTTCCGCGTCTCGGTATGATCTGGTCTAGCGAGTAGACCCTGTATGAGTAGCTCTCGCCGGTTAATGGTGCACTGTAGACTATCAACATGGTCTTCCCAGGCTTCTTCCCCAAAGCACGCCTCAAGTCTGCACCTCTTGGTGTCCGCTCTCAACCTACAATCCTCAAGGTTTGCAATAGCTTTGCTCAATCTGTGCTCACTATTAGGTCTGAGTGATTCTTCCGCTGAAATATTCTCGTCCTTCGCTTTGAGCTGAATCTTCAACTTGGCGATCTACTGTTTCAGCTTGTCCTCGCGCTCTTTGTTGTTAGTGAGCGTGGCATTCCACATTGAGTCAAACTTAAAGATCTTCAAGTAAGCCTTGTCCAGATCCTTCTTCTTGGTAGCAAGCACAGTACTGACAGTGTTCAAATCCCGGCCTGAGCGTTCTCTGGCGCTAGTCTCCTTCGTCAAGTCTGTACCTAGCTTGTTGACAAGTTCAGTCTGTTTTGGAAAGAATAGACAACATCAATCTTCTCGCTTCGGAGTTGAATGATTTCTTTCTCTAATTCTTCATTGGCTCTTTTCAACTCTTCTTTCTCATGCAAAATTTTGTTGTACTTCTGAATATCCACGGCAGTGGGTTCTTTAGTCATGATGGGGTACAAAGGCGCAACTGAGGGAAATGGAATCAGAGACTTAGCAGCTCTATCTTTGGTCCAAACCATGTAAGGGTCATAAGCTCGATTGTTACTCTTTCCTAGCAATGTCTTACCTCGCCTGTGAATGTTACTCCATGCATACTCTTTTCTAACCAAAGTATCAGCTTCCAGCAAGTTTGTGAGATACAGAGATTCCTGTATCTCTTCTTCCTTAGGAGGACTCTTCAAAGCATATCCAAATTGTCTAACCAACAAAGAGGGATTATAGTTAATACAACCCTTCCTTCCGACCAACGGGACATTCGGAAAACCACTGCAACTATATATGATTTTAGTGCCAAGTATATCCTGATCAAACCATACAATGTTTTCCGCTGATAAACCCATTAGCCTAGCAGACCATTCTGAGGTGCCACCAGTAGCAACAAATGGACCCGCCTTCGGAAGGTGACTGAAGAACCACCTATACAGCATGGGTACACAGCAAGACACATTTTTCCCCTCCGCTTCTCATTCTTGTAATGGATATAATGGTAAACATCCCCCAACAAGGTAGGCACTGGATTCCCTGAAGCAAGGATATAGAAGGCATCTGTATCCACAAAGTCTGGCAAGTTGGGAAACAAAATGATACCATATATGCATAGAGCAAGAATGGCATTGAATACAATCCAACAACCGTCCTTTGCGAACTGTAAAGCCTTGTCAACCAAAAAAGGTAGAGGAAACCCATACACTCCATTCAGCTTGGTCAATTTTCCTAAGAACTCTGAGGCATCAAGATGAAGAACTGCAGCAAGCCTAACTAAATCAGGCTTAGCATCATCATGGTAAAAAGGCATCTAATCCAATACTGGAACTCCTAGTAACGCATCATACTCTTCTAAGGCCGGCGCCAGGACATAGTCAGGAAAAACAAAACATCTCAACTGAGGGTCCTAAAACTGTAGCAGAGCATATAAGCCATTCAACTCGAACACTGAAGGTTTGCACACCAAACTGAGCAACTTCCCATAAGATTCCTTGAACTCTCCTTTCACTTTCTAATCTGCTAAAAAAACCAAACTCAACAAGAAACTGATATCAGGAGAAGGGAGCTTGTAGGAAACGGTCTTCTTCAAAGACTCCATGTCAGAAAAGGAACTAGAATCGGGGAGGAAATATGCACCTGCAACACAAATACATGTTAATGAAATGAAAATGAAAATGCAAATGCACATGCAAACAGGAGATCAAAATTGTTGTGTTGTAGTTTAAGAAGACCGGCGCTTCGCTTTAGTCATAACCAAACACTGATATTAGGCCCCCTTGATATCAAGAATCCAAACTGTAAAGAACCGGGTAATCTGAAGGCTAGAGTTTCCTGCACAACCATATCCCTCTCACAGGTAAGGACATATCCACTGACAAGGTTTGGCATCCTATGCGTTCATCAATGTCACAGACTTTCAAGAAATGATGATACGTTCACCATTTATGGTTTGGCACCATCACCTCCCGAAGAGGCCTCACTTAGCTGAATCCCAAATGATCGATTCCCAGAGTCGACAATCCTCAGATCCAAAATTCCTTCGAGCCCAAAGGGCCAGAAAGAAAATCGTTAAAGAGAATCTCGTCTGAGCGCGAATTTCATGGCTAGCTGGTGCATGCAAAGCATACAGGCTCACCACTATTCTCCACTTCTAATGCTAAGTCTATACTCAAGCCTGGGTCTGGCTTATCTCTCAATGGAACAATCCATCCCCACAACACAACAATAATGAATCATGCGGAAAGTAAAATGCGGAAAGCAAATAAAGATAAAGCACATATGTACACACCCAAAAATAAACAAACAAACGCTAGGATTGACTCGCATAGGGGATATTTCTGTCCCCAGCAGAGTCGCCAACTGTTGCTACTACGAAAATCGAGGCCGACAATGACAGAAGAGTCGCCACCGTGCGTTATTTATCCCAAGAGAGGGGAAGGAAACGCTCAGAGAAAACCTAACGGAAAGAGGGATAAGATCGGCCATTGCAACCAAATCTCGGGTTCGGAAGTCAGTTACGCAAGGGGAAGGTGTTAGCACCCCTCATGTCCGTCGTACTCGACGGGATCCACTCTTGTTGACTATCTAAAAAGGATGATTGAAACTATCTAGCTAAAGGCTCAAGGACAAAAGAAAAAGAAGTGACTCGACAAAGCATCGGCGCTTTGTGCCTACGTATCTCATCTGAAGTGAGAAGTCATAGTCAACGTAGTTCGGCTGACTACGGATGAAAGGGGGGAAGGTTGCTCGGCAAGACATCATGTCTTGTGCCTAAGTACTTTCATCTAGTATGAAAGATCAGAGCAAACGTAGTTCGGGCTAAAAGGGAACACATGTTTGTTCAACTGTTTTACCCGAGTAGGGTTAACAATCAGTTCTAGCAGTTTGGTGTATGCAGCTCGACCATTGGAGACTTAGGCGTTACCGTTTGCGATAGAACCAAGAGTTAACAAAACTCTCCTTATGAAAACTATTTTCCAAAATTAAAGGCCTCAAAGGGAAAAAAGGAGTTTGAATGATTTGTTTTTTTGTTTTTTAGAGAAGAAGGGTTTTTGAATTGTTTGCAATTCATATTGCACTAGAGACTATGACTTAGGAGTGAGGGAGGAAATTGGTGTGGGGCAGTAGCCTACACAAGCTCATCTCAACCTCAACCAATAATATGACAAATGCAAGAGATGAAAGGAAAAAGAAATGCATCAAAAGAAACACACAAGTGCACTAAATGGGATGAAATGGCCTGAACCATAATGCCAAAACCCAAACACAAATGAAAGGCACAGAAGACCTAAAACAAAGCGAGGATGGGAGGCTATATGAGGACAGAAAGGAACTCATAATGTTCACTCAACCATGAGCATCATAAGAAAGGTGCAGAAGAAAGCACAAAGAAGTCCTCATGGATTCATCAATTTAGGCATGCTTCAAGTACCTCCAAAGGAGGGACCAAGCTACCTTAATTGAGATTCAAAAGTCATTGGACAACAAGGGAAATGAAATAAAAGTGCTAAAAAGAAAAAGAAAATAAAACACATAGAAATGCACACAAATTCCCAAAGGAAAACAAGCATGTTTCACATAGAAACCCTAATTGGGAACTCAAAAGTAAACAACCAAATGATCAAGCAATACATAATGTAATGACCTAAAAATGAGCAAGCATCATCCTTAACATGTTAGCAACATGAATCAAAAGGAATTGAAGGCTCAAAGGATCCATAAATATCATATCCAAGGCAAAATAGGTCAATGTGTTTGTATGAACCTCCCTTTGGGGTAACTTGAAATGAAAGTTACCCTAAAATTAGGAAAATGATTCAAAAATAGACAAATAAAATGCAAGAAGCTCATAAACATGTTGGCAACCAGAGGCCAAATATTACAATCAAAGTCACTTCATAACATCACCATAGAAATTGATTCACAAGGGTGCTCCATTGTGAAGGAGGATTGTCGAGGGTCAAATGAAGTGCATCAAAAGTCAACCAACAGGGGCAAAATGGTTCTCAAAAATTAATCAACTCATCATTGACATGAGGATGAATTTTGGGTCATTGGACCAAAAGGAAATGAGAGAAACAAAATAAAAACTAAAATATGTCAAGAATTAGGTCAAATAAAACACCTCTAATGTTAAATTCCATTTTTGATTAAAAAAATTTATCCAAAATATAAAATAAAAATTTCATAAAATAAAAGACATTTCAAATTGTCTAAAACATATTTTTGGGGAATTTTATAACCAACAGAGGCATTTTATTTTGAATTAAATCTAAACAGTAACAAAATAAAAAAGAAAGAAAATGAAATTAAAACAAATAGAAGAGTGGTGCAAATAGCAACCCAACTCAGGTCAAAAGCAATGGGTCAGCATGCAGAGGGGTGTCAATAGCAAGCCCAGTCCAATAGTAAAAATAAATAAAAAGAAACGTGTGCATTGGGTGTGGTTAAGTCAATAGAGGCCCATGGTGGAACGCGCTCTGGACAGTTGGATCAAAAAGTAATCAAATCCAAAGGATCACAATGCAACACGTGGATCAGCCAAGGAAAATAAATGAAACGGTGTGTTTCATGTGGATCAGGTAGGGCAAGTCAAACAAAGCACATGGTAGGTCTTAATCATGGTCGTGCAAATAAAAAATAATTAGATACAAAGGTTGTAAACACACACATGTGGCTCAGGTGAAGTTAAAACTTGGAGGGAAAAACTAGACGGCCGGAACCATTGTTTCGGTCGTCTTCTGCGACGAAACTTCAAACCAGCTCACGGCCAAAAATGCAGACGCATCAAAACTTAACCAAATCTAGCAAAATAAAAGCCAAAAATGATCTCTAGGTCACGTAGATCTCAAATCCACAAACCATTTTCATTGATCATGCCTAAATAAGCCAAAACGAAAAAGAAAAGAAATGAGCTCAACACATAAAAACTCATGAACAACCATCAGTCCAATCCAGAAACCATCTATGATATGCAAGGATCACACATATGTAAACATGGCGTGTAAACAATGCTTAAACAAAGAGAAAAATGGATTAAAAAGAAACCTAAATGAAGGCTTCCTCAGAGCTCAGTTTTTTAGTAAAGCTTAAAAGAAACCACCCAGAAATGTTCTATGAACCTCAAGGAACCTTTTTAAATGTTTGGTTTGGATTGAAACTCACTAAAATATGAAAAAATATTTTGACTTTTCTCTCACTATTTCTCAATGTGTTCTTGAACAATTTCACACCAAAGTAAATTCTGAGAGCTTGTGAACAATGCTAAGGATAAATATGATGGATTCTGATACCAAGAAGACCCAATTCTATGCTCCTTAAGCCCAATTGAAATTCACATTTCCTCCTTATGGACACCTCCAAAAGTGCACGAAAATGACCTTGCCAAGCTGTAAAAATGGCTCAGTTAGCTTACATCTGAGGTAACTTGATCCAAGGGATGAAAATGGCTCCTCAATTTAATCCTATGGCATGGTTTGTATATGTTACTTAAACTTGAAGTAAACATAGAAATGGCCACCAAGTTGAGCTCAAATATCAAATCCAAAATTGGCATTGTGCTTGAAATGTATTTGGCACTCAAAAAATGCATAAGGTTGGTACAAAATGATCCCAAATGAATTTAATTTGATTTTCCCCTTTTAAAGCCTTTTTCATGGAAATTTCTTTAGGGATTCTTCAATCCAAGCCAAAACTTTGATGCCTTGATGTTTTCTTAAGCAAATGACCCTATTTGGAGCAAGTTTGAAGTTGGAAAGATTTCCATTTGAAGTGTGCAAAGTGGTGAAATGGACCTATAATGAAAATGACCTGTATTCTTACTTTCCCAAAATACCCTTGCCTTGCAAGCCCCATAACATGAGTTCTACAAATCAGATGAAGTACTTCTAGTACTATTTGGAAAGCTAAGATCATGAGTAACAACTTTCATGTTCATCAAAAGTTGAAGCGAAACATACTTCTAGGTCAAAAGTGGCTTGGAAGTTGGTTGACTTTTGTTGACCAAAATCACATTCATCTAAGGACCTGTAACTTGTCTGCTTCATAACTTGAGTTCTACAAATCCAATCAAGGACTTCTAGTACTCACACGAAAGCTAAGAACATGCTCTACAAGTTTCATGTTGGGGTCAAGATAATGTGAGACTTGTATCTTGAGATAGGTGTCTTGAAGTTGGGCACTAAATAGGGGATTTTACACTGAGAACCCTAATTTAGTAACTCTTCACACTCTTGATTCTTGATGAATTGATCTTGAAATGATATCTCATGTATCTCAACATAACATTCCATGACCATAAAGACTTGGAATTAAGTCTTAATCTGCTTCAATTTCACAGCTGACTCAGGGTTGACCAGATGAAAACGCTAATTGCACCATCTTCAACTATAGCCACTTGAACTTGGTATAAACACTTGAATGAACTCCACAATGACCTACAAGGCCTCCAATGAGCTTAAATGATAATCTCCCGCCACAGCCATGGGCTTGTGATCCTCAGATGACCTTCAAATGGCCTCCTAGACAGGAGGTGAACCACATACACTTATCTGCCCATCCAAAGGGCTTTGACTTGTCTTTGATGTTGATAACCCCCCTGTTGACTTGAATACAAAATCTTGATTAGGCTTAGAACCCTTGGCAATATCCCCTTGTTATACACACATCTCTTGATCCCCTGTAAATTCCAAATGCTATGCAATGCAATATACTAGAACAATGAAATGAAACATAAACCAAGTAAAGAAAAGGTTGGGAAAATTTTGGGGTACAACAATATGGCCATCAAAATTAAGGAAGACGTACAGAAACGGATCGACGTAGGTTTCCTTGCCACCTCAGAATATCCTCAATGGCTAGCCAACATAGTTCCAGTTCCTAAGAAAGACGGAAAAGTAAGAATGTGCGTAAACTATAGAGATTTAAAAAAACTATGTCCAAAGGATGAATTCCCTCTACCACACATTGATATGCTAGTTGACAGCACAACAAAATTCAGAGTATTATCTTTCATGGATGGGTTCTCGGGCTATAACCAAATCAAAATGGCACCGAAAGGTATGGAGAAAACTTCATTCATCACCATATAAGGCACCTTTTGTTACAAAGTAATATCGTTCAGTCTAAAGAACGCAGGAGCCACTTATAAAAGGGCTATGACAACTTTGTTTCATGACATGATGCACAGAGAAATTGAAGTGTACGTTGATGACATAATTGCCAAATATAAAATAGAAGAAGAACATGTGGAACATATATCAAAGTTATTTCAGTGTGGGAGAAAATACAAACTCCGCTTGAATCCCAACAAATGTACATTCGGTGTTCGTTCAGGAAAGCTCTTTGGATTCATCGTCAGCTAGAAAGGAATTGAGGTCGATCCTGACAAGTTCAAGGCCATTCAAGAAATGTCTTCTCTAAAGACTAAAAAATTAGTACAGGGACTTTTGGGACGTCTGAATTACATCTCAAGATTCATATTCCTTATGACCGTAACATGCGCGCCAATCTTCAAACTCCTCAGAAAGAACCAAAGCTGCGTATGGACAGAGGATTGCTAAAAAACTGTTGATAGCATCAAAGAATATCTGTTAAAACCACCTATTATGTCCTCTCCAGTGGAAGAAAGACAACTGATCATCTACTTAACAGTCTTGGAAGACTCCATGGGCTGTGTGCTTGGCCAACAAGACGAAACAAAAAGAAAAAGTCTTCCATTTATTACTTAAGCAAGAAGTTCACGGACTGTGAAAATCGATACACTATGCTCGAGAAAATTTGTTGCGCTCTAGCTTGGGCAGCTAAACGTCTTTTCTAGTACTTGATTTGTCACATTACTTGGTTAATCTCTGAAATGGATCCGACCAAGCATGTCTTTAAAAGCCTGCTTTAACAAGAAGGATTTCTCGTTGGAAGATGTTGTTATCAGAATACAACATCAAGTATCATGCTCAGAAAGCCGTCAAAGGAAGTATTTTATCTGATCATTTGGCTTATCAACCGATTAATGATTAGGAATCAATAAAATTTGACTTCTCAGATGAAGATGTAATGTACCTAAAGATGAAAGAATGCGATGAACCGATACTAAGCGAAGGGCCAGAGCCAGGATCCCAATGGGGATTAATATTTGATGGAGCTATCAACGCTTATGGAAACGGAATTTGGGCAATCATTGTTACACCTCAAGGTACCCATATTCCTTTCACCGCCCGATTTGCATTCAAATGTACCAACAATGAGGCCGAATATGAAGCTTGTATCATAGGTCTCGAAGAAGCTATTGACTTAAGGATAAAGAACTTGGATGTCTATGGATACTCAACTCTGGTTATAAGTCAGATAAAAGGAGAGTGGGACACATGTCAACTTGGAGTAATTCCTTACAAAGACTACGCGAGAAGGTTGTTACCTTTCTTCAACAAGATTGAGTTTCATCACATACCTCGTGAAGAAACCACATGGTGGATGCACTGGCTACTCTATCCTTCATGATTAATGTGAATCGATGGAACGATGTGCCCAAGATTGACATAATGTGCCATGATAGGCCCGCTTACATATTTGCAACGGAAGTCGTCATCAAAATGGTACCATGATATCAAATTCTTCCTTCAAAGACAGGAATACCCTCTAGGGGCATCAAGAAAAGATAGGAAGAATCTCAGAAGACTAGCTGGTAACTTCTTCCTGAACAACGATATACTCTACAAAAGAAACTTCGACATGGTTTTACTAAGTTGCATGGATAGACACGAAGAAAACGTGCTAATGAAAGAGATTCATGAAGGATCTTTGGCACTCATGCCAATGGACATACAATGGCAAGAAAAATCCTAAGAGCAAGGTATTATTGGCTGAAAATGGAATCTGATTGTTACAAATACATGAGAAAGTGTCGCAAGTGTCAGATAGACGCCGACAAGATTCATGTTCCGCCAACGCATCCCAAAGCTCTCTCTTCTCCATGGCCTTTTTCTATATGGGGAGTCGATATGATTGGCATGATTGAACCCAGAGCCTCAAGCAGACACCGGTTCATCCTGGTAGCCATTGATTACTTTACCAAATGGGTCGAAGTAGTATCATATACCGATGTGATCAGACAAGTGGTTGTCCATTTATCAAAACAATCTCATTTGTCGTTATGGTGTTCCAAGCTAGATCATTATCGATAATGGATCGAACCTGAACAAAAAGATGATGAAAGAATTATGTGTTGAGTTCAAAGTTGAACACCATAATGCGTATCCCTACCAGCCTAAGATGAATGGAGCATTAGAGGCAGCTAACAAAAACATCAAGAAGATCATTCAGAAGATGGTTGTACCCTACAAAGATTGGCACGAGATGCTACCATTTGCTCTTCACGGTTATTGCACATTCGTCGTCACTTCAACTGGAGCAACC
Source organism: Lathyrus sativus (assembly GCA_963859935.3). Taxonomy (NCBI): domain Eukaryota; kingdom Viridiplantae; phylum Streptophyta; class Magnoliopsida; order Fabales; family Fabaceae; genus Lathyrus; species Lathyrus sativus. Next base: position 25,928 of record CAWUDS030006569.1, read on the forward strand.
CCTTTCACTTTAGTATATGGCATGGAAGTAGTGCTCCCCATAGAGGTTGAGATCCCATCAATAAGAGCATTGATGGAAGCCAAGCTAATAGAAGTTGAATGGTGTCAAAGCAGACACGATGAACTGAATCTGATCGAAGAAAAAAGAATGACGACTTTATGCCATGGTTAGTTATATCAACAAAGAGTGAAGAAAGCTTTTGACAAAAAGATTGGACCTCAGGTATTTAGAGAAGGAGACCTCGTGATCAAAAAGATCCAATCATTTCTCACTAATTCCAGGGACAAATGGACTCCAAATTATGATGGCCCATATGTTGTTAAGAAAACATTCTCAAGTGGTGCCTTAATACTCACAACCATTGATGGAGAAGAGTTTTAATTATCCCACAAATGTTGATGTAGTCAAGAAATACTTCGCCTAAATAAAAATATATAGCTCGTTAAGTTGAAAACCCGAAAGGGCGACTTAGGAAAAAAAGAGGGTCTCAGCGGATTGAAAATCTAGAAGGGCGGTCCAGGAAAAAATTAGAGACATAAACAAAAAATAATCATCCCATTAGATTGAAAACGAGAAAAGGAAATCTAGGCAAAAGTTAGGGATTTATGGCAAGTAACTTCATCCAAAAAGATTAGATCCTCAAAACCAACGACATCTATCATGGAATCCTCAATCAAGGTCACCTTCAACAGGAGCTCAAGAATGTTCAGAATTCAAAGTTGATAAAAGGATAGTGGTCATTATGTTTCAATGTAGCTCTTTTCCCTTTAAATTACCATTTTCTAAACTTTGTAATGCTCCATGAAATCACGCGTTAGGCTAGTTACCATTCTATTAACGAAAACTTAAGTCCTTATGCCTTTTGTTTGCAATTCTCATTTATTCTGCTTTGCAAAATGGCATGTTTATTTGATTAACATTCTTGAAACACAAATTAGAGTTTACCTTTTGTTTTTAAAACATAAATTCTAAATTTTTACTTCCGTTTTTAAAATAATGCTAGCAATTTCCTTTTGACTAATAAACACAAGAAGGAACGTCAATAGCTTCTCCAAAAGCATTCAAACTTCAAAATGCATAATCAAAATATTTCTTGTAATCATTATATCCCGAGTGGAAGATCGGTTATTTCAAATTGATAAGATAAATCATCCCATATATGGAGGGTCGAGTTTCATATCCCTTCAACTAAATGTTTTTATCCCCAGTAGAGTATTATCTCCAGAAATAAAAGGTAGGAACATGAATACCTTCCTTCAACAGGTTACTATCTTCAAAAGAACACTGGTAAAAAGTTTCCACTCCTCAAGAGTCGCATCTTATTATTTCTAAGAGTAGATAAAGTTCAGTAACAAGACTTTGTTTCCCTCAATAATACTCATCATCAGTGATACCTTTATCCCCCACAACGGCCAAGTATCCAGTTGTGTTCACCACCAGTCAGTATGTCGTGTCTGTTTTGTCATCATAAGCATTCATTCATACATCATGCATATTTGATTCATATTCATGTTCATATTCATAAATGCATAAGTTATGTCATTTACCCCTTAAGTGGTAATTGTCTTCTCTCCATTAAGGTCGTCAGCCTTAGGCAGAAAGGATGTACATTTTCCTAAATCCAAACTGAGTTTGATCCTCGTGGAAGATTTTTCTTCAGTTTCCTTTCCACACTTGGATAGGATAAGATTCCAATTTGAGTTATTTCCTCATCAGGAAATGCCTTGTTTAGACAATCTCTCTCCAATTCATTCCTGGATTGAAATCTGTCCTCAATCACTTTGATAACTTGAACCTCTGAAAGGCAAGAAGATATTTGGTTATGTAAATTTGGAACTTCACTCTTCGCCATTGAAGATGATATTTCACTTTCCCGGATTAAGGAAAATCTGCGATGGAAGCCTCTCAACGGAAAACTCTTGGCAATATGGACATCAAATCGACCAAGAAACCTCTACCAATCGGCAAGCAAAGAGCCATCTTTTAAGAAGCCTATTTTTCCCCGTAAATGCCTAGTAGGTCGACAAACATCAGTCTCTCCCTAAGAATTTTGTCTTGCTTTCAAGGAAGTCATCAGCACCTCAAATTAAATTACATCACATGTCATCTCTCCGGAGAAGTCTCGAAGGGAAATATGATGTAATCTCTCCAAACAAACGGCATCTCCAACAGACAAGTTTGCACCTTTCTACAGTTCAGACAAACGCTACACGCAGCAAGTCTGACATCAAAACTTTATTGTCCTATGGAATATCTCTGAAGAAGGCTCGAAAGCAAGTATGATGAAAAGCATTTTTCCATCAAATGGCTATCTCCTCAGTCAACCTCGTAGAAACGTTTGGTGAAGACCCTCACAAATAAATTTCCTTGTCAGAAGAAGGACTTGACAAGAAACTGAGACAGTCTCATGGCTGAAGACCAGGATTGAGTGAAGGTTTATTTTAAACTAAGACCAGTTCCATGGCTGAATGCTAGGATCGAGGAAGGTTTATTTCAAGCTGAGACCAGTTCCATGGTTGAAGACCAGGATCTAGGGGAGGTTTATTTCAAACTGAGACCAGTTCCATGGCTGAAGACCAGGATCGAGGGGAGGTTTATTTTAAACTGAGACCAGTTTCATGGCTGAAGACTAGGATCGAGGGGAGGGTTATTTCAAACTGAGAGCAGTTTCATGGCTGAAAAGCAGGATTGGGGGAAAATTTGTTTCAAACTAAGACCAGTTCCATGGCTGATGACCAGAATCGAGGGGAGGTTTATTTTAAGAAACTAAGACCAGTTCCATGGCTAAAGACCAGGATCGTGGGGGAGTTTTACCCTTTCCTAAGTAAGATTACTTAGTAAAAAAAAGATGGATAAGCAAAATTAGGAATTTTCTACCATTCACATCCACAATCAAAATTTTGGGTATTCTGATATTTAATCCTCTTTTACCTTTAATGTCTTCATCATTCATATCTTCAGGTCCAAGAAGATTAAATAAGGGCATCTGTCATACCCTAAACTTTGACCACAAGACTTCACATCATTTTTCAAATCATCAACACAATATGGATGTATTTTCAAACCTCATTAATCTTTTCAAAGATTGTTGAGTATTCACCTTAACCAAGGATTAGGGTTTTGAGCCCTCTCAGAACATTCAGGCAAAGGATCAATCAAGAATTGACATGATCTTCAAATTTTAAATCCTCTCAAACATCCATGAAGGATCAATAGGTTTCCCTCATCAAGAATCTAACACAATATTGCTCCATTCCAAGTTAATCAAGCCTCAAGACCATCAGTGTCACCAAATTAGGGTTTTGATCGACCAAGGCTTCCAAAGAGAAATTTTCATCTGGGCATGGGCCAATACTTCAATATATGATTCAAGAAGCTCAAAATAACATCATGAGTCCATTCATAAGTTTAAAATATCCTCAAGGGTTGCATCTATCAAAAATCAGGAATTAGGGTTTTGACCTAATTCAATCCCTAGGTTGACTTTTGAAGTCAAGCATGATCCAAGACTTCAAGATATACTTTAAGGACCTCAAATACATCATATTGATCCATTGAGAATATTTGATTGGTTCAAATAACTTGATTCATAAGCAATACAAGGATTCAAATTCATCTGGACCACAAACTAGGGTTCTTGAGAAAAAGTCAACCATATCTTTGACTTTTGACCAAGACATGATCTCAAATCTTGGGACATGATTGGAGACACTCAAAAAAACCTTTGGAATCTATCCATTAGGTTTAATTTAGCCCAAGGACTTGATTTCAGAAAGGATCACAAAGTTCAAGTTTCATCTAATGTAAAAAGTCAACTGTGATCAAAACCAAGTTTGACTTTTGGGACTTTTTTGGCAAACATGGCCTCTTTAAGTCAAGAACAATGTTAACTTGTGATTTGGATCATGATAAATCAAGAAAAATCAAGAAAAGTGAGGTTACTTGCAAAAACGACAACCTTGAGAAACTTAAAATTTCACTAAGTTATGGAAGGAACATGGTTTTTACCCAACTTTGTAAGGCCATAACTTGTGATCCAAGCAACCATTTTTCCCCATACAAAGCTCAAATGATAGATCTTCTTACACAAGATTGCATTAGAAGTACCCCTAAAAATGCATAGATTTTGAGATACGAAGCATTAAAGTTAGGGTTTCATAAGATTTTGAACTTTGACGCTTAGAATTTTTTAGGCAGAATCTACCTCATGTTTTTACCAACTTTGGAGGCATTTTTCATTATGATCCAATATGAATCAAGACTAAATGTAAACATGAAAATTGAAGTATGATATACAAGCTTTATAAAGAGTACAAGAACATCCATTGGTCCTACTTGAGCAAGAAGTTATGAACCTCACAACATACCTTGTTGCAAACTATTTTGCAAAATCAGTTTGGTTATTTACTTGCCATACATGATTTTCTTGTCAAGTTTAATGATCAATGCCACTCTCATTCAATGTATAACAGAAGAGATCATGACAAACCTGCATAATTGAGTCAAAGAATCAAGGAAAATCTCAAATTGGAATGATGAAGCTTTGTCACATATGCCTTGAATTCAAAGGTATTTATGTGCAATAGTGCAAATTCAACAAAGGTACTCTTTTCAATCAAGATTCATGCATAAACAACAATAAAAACATCTAAGGAATGTGGAATTGGTCAAAAGTTGACTATGTTACTTGGAAGAGCTATTGTACCTTGGCATGGAAGTAATGATATCTTGCCAAAAACATTGAATGAGCTCTTATGCACCAAGCCATTACTTTTCAGCCAAGACAAACTTATTTACCTATAAATAGAGCTCAGTTTTAATGTTTCAAGACACACCAAAACAACATAATACTTATTTTTCCTTCTTTCTCATATTTTGCTCCAAGTTTCTATGTTTTTCAAAAGTGAGTAGAAAGTTCTATAAACCAAAGCTTCTTGGATCAAACCAGTGGCCTAAGCACATCACAAATCATCCCTTGGAGGTGTCTAAACCCTCATCTTCATCTCAAATCACTAAAATCAGAAAGCCAACCATCAAAACCTCATATTTTGAATTTTTTGCATTTTTCAAACCATGTCTTGATTCAGTCCCTTTCAAAACCAGCCAACACCTTAAACACACTCTAATATATATCCTTAAGGTGTTCCAAGCATAGTTTCTCAACTGTAACATCATTTGGTGGAGTTGCCATTTTGGTCACTTTTGCCAATTTTGCAAGAAAAAGCTAGATTCTGTTCTAGAGGTTTTCTTTGGATTTTGATCATTCTAAAAGCTTCCAAGGGATCTATTAGAAGTTTCCAAAGCATATATTTGTTTCTGTTACTAGTATCTTGAATGTTAGCAAGTGGAGCTTCAAGAGGTGAGTGCATAAGAACATGAACTTTGTAAAATATGTATTGTTAGGGCGTGGGTTCAACACCCACCCATGCCATTTTTTTAATCCTTCTCCCATTTTTCATATTTTTTTTTTACATATTTTCATTTTTTTCTTAATTATTTCAAATACTTATTTTCTAAATCAACTTAATTTATTTTCAGGTGGTTTTTTGCACAAATATCACTCACATATTTAAATATTTTATTTACCCAAAAAATCACAAAATTATTTTTATTTGATGTATTTTTAATATATTTTAAAAAAATATTTTAAATGTTTTAAAATGATTTATTTTCTTGATTTTCTTAAACCAAAATGATTTTAAATATTCATGTGAATAAGAAATAATTTTATAAACCTTAATCATTGTTCGTAACATGTTTTAAAGTTTTCACTTAATATTTTATCATTTTTTCTTGAATTTCTTTGAAAAATACCTTTAAAAAATGAAATTAGGGTTTTTCCCTTTGATTAAATCTTTCAAACTTCATTTTAAACATCATTGGGCCTCTATTAGACTATAAGACCCAACTCTCTTTGTAAATAAACCACCTCATTGGGCCTCTCCTATTGTATAAGTCCCATTGCGCTTTTCAAAATCATTGTGCAATCACTGTTTTCACAAAAATCTCTAGGCCTTTGCTAGGAGTGTAAGTCTCATCCCTCTGTATATAAACCTTTTTTCAATAACTCTAGGCCTCTACTAGGAATCTAAGTCCCATTTCTTTGTACATAAACTTTGTTTTCAATAACTCTGGGCCTCTGATAGAGTGTAAGACCCAACACCTTTTGTAAATAAAAAACCTTTTAGCCTCATTCATCCTGGGCTTTGTACAGAATACAAGTAACCCTCATGGGCCTCTATCTAGAGTGTAAGACCCAACACCTTGGTTTGCTTAAAGATCAAGTCTTCTTCAAAGTCAAAACTTTCTTAAATTTCTCAAAACCCTAACTCAGTCTTGAAGAAAACATCTAATCAATCACAGTACACTTGGACCTCTATGCAGAGAATAAGCCCCACCACCTTTTTCAATTTAATTCATACTAGTTTATATACTTGTTCATATCTCTGTATATATGCTTGTACATATCTTGTTAAATTTCTCTTAGCATTTAAATCATCCTTAGTTCAGACTAGTTCAAACCATAGGATCCTTGTCAATCAGTATAACTTAGTTCAAACAACTAGTTCCTTCCTGTACAAAGGAATTCTTATTCCCAATACAATCAGCCTCTTCTTAGGCTTTGTTCAATTGATTCAACCTTGAAAAACTTCAATAAAGTCGAGATTATTTTCTGGTGAAACCACTTCTTTAACCCGTTTAATCTTGGAATAGTTCAACAAAGAAAGGATTATTTCCCGGTGAGACCTTTCTTGAACTCTTTTTAAGACTTGCACAACTAAATTACCTAGCCTCCTCTTGGTCTTCATACAAGGACCCACAGGCTTCCTAAAAGCATCCCTAGCCTCCTCTTAGGCTTCATACAAGTACCCTCAGGCTTCCTAAAAGCACAAGATAGACCCTAGTCATCTCTATCCCTACACCAATTCCCAAGAAAGTCAAAACCTCTAAGACATTCAAACTCATCATTTGAGTCTCCTCTGATACTCAACAAGGTTTGAGTTCTACCTTAAACTCCTCAGCAAGGGTCATATTACACTCAACAAATCCCCAAAATAATCAAAGCCTTTATGGAATTTCAATAAATCCAACTCTCTTCTAAATTTCCAGCAAAAGTCAGTTTCTCTTTTGATTGCTTAGAGTAGTTGGAACCTGCTCTTGGATTTAATTTTTCTCAGCAAAAGTCAGTCTCCACTTAAATTTCTCCAACCTGCTCTTAGGCTTCATTTAAGGATTTTCCCTAGTCAGCCTTAGTCTTGGGCCTTGTACAAGATAGATATAAAACTCCCTGTTGCGGTGAGAATCGGATGTCAAGCTATCTATTAACTTGAATCTTAATTCATTGAAATTTACCACCGGACTTTGATTTATCCAAAGGAAAGGTTAAAGAAAGAAAATACCTTTTGCACGATATAACAATAATGCTGAAGATTCAGGGATCATTGGTTGGTTATGCCTAGGGTAGGTATTTCACATCCTAGACACCTGTAGTACTCTGTAGGAACCTTTTGTGTGTATGTGTGTGTGTACGCTAAGTTATCTAAGTTGTTTTCTAGGGTTATGGGATCAAGGATTAGGGTACAGTTCTAGGTAAAGACCTAAGGATTGTTCTAAGTTTTCTCGCAAAGATATCACATCTTATGCCTACGTATCCTGACTAGGATGGAATCAGAGCAACCGTAGTTCTCCTTACTACGTTTGAGGAAAGCTTGACTATGGTCAAGACTCCAATGGGAACAAACATAACAATGTTTGTATAGAGTTTGACAAAACTCTCTAGGTCTAAGTTAAACACTCAGGGGGATGGACTTTGACAAAAGCCAAGAGGGGAGTAAGTAATCATGACAATGATCCTTACATAGAGTTAACAAACTCTATCTTAAAGTTCTAATTGAAGGATACTCCTAATAAGGGGTAGGTATTTTAGAGTTAATGCAAAGTCTAATGGATGTAGGTTCTAACTTAA
>CAWUDS030006570.1:0-15000 GCA_963859935.3 Lathyrus sativus
GTCAACTGCTCCTATTGGAAATAGGATTGACTATGGATTAGAGCAATATCATATGATTTCATAAAACCATAGGATTTTCCGGATCTAAATAAAGAAGATTTGGCCCAGTGTTCTATTCAATACGGGTAAGAACCCGACTCCGTATTCTTAAAAATAGAAAAAAAATCTGAACTAAGGCAAGATTAAATGGATGAACCCGTTTTTTCTTGTGACAAAGATTTTTTAATTTACGAAATAACTGGAGTTACATCATCTATTTTTCCATTTCAATTCAAGAGTTCTTATGTGTTTCCATTTCTCCCCGAGACCCTGAAAAAGATACCAATTTTTTTAGGAACACATAGAAGATTCATCATTACAAAACAAAAAAAAGAGTGGTAATCCGACCATTAACACAGAATTTTGAACTTGTTATCCTCTTGTCTAGCAGGCAATTACTTCAGCGAAAAGGATGATTTATTCGGATCGACATGAGAGCCCAACCACATTGCATTGCCAAAACCTATGTTGTATATTGGAACGACGTTGATCTACTTGCTTTTATGATGTTACAATCATCTTGTTGCCTTTCTCCTCCGCCCACAGCGATAAAATGTAGCTAGTTCATCACGAAAGAAAGGACTCTCTGAACCGAGATCATTAACTAATATATAATAATAGAATAGTATACAATACAACTGTCTTTTCCATATATTCTCTCTGGGTTCCGTTGCTACTACACGCTTTACACAATTAATCGTAAAAATTAGATTATTCTAAATATATATAGAATCTAATTTTTTTGAATGAGTCATAAGCAACTACAAAAAAATAATTATCTTTTTCATTACTGGATTGAAGTCAGAACTAGATAGTTCTAATTTAGTGCTTTTTTTTTTGATTTCAAAAAGTCAAAATTGAAAAAAAAAACAGATCTGAATAGAGAAATCAAAACGTTCTTTTACTTAAATAAAAAAAAATGATTCCATATATCATATATTTCTCTATTCAGATCTGTTCAATAAAATTACTTTTTATTCTCAATTTATATAATAAATGTTTAGAAATGTACTCAATAAATATCGAACTTTACTTTATTCAATCTCGACGATTGACTAAATACTGGGTTATTATGATTTCGAGTAAGCCGCTATGGTGAAATTGGTAGACACGCTGCTCTTAGGAAGCAGTGCTAGAGCATCTCGGTTCGAGTCCGAGTAGCGGCATGGCATCCTATATTTTATTTGAAAAATTTTCAAATAATCATATCATAAGTCCTATAATGAATTCCCTATTTCTATTCCGAGTATTCATACCTTTTTTATTTTCATTATAGATATTTTTATTTTCATGATATATATGATATTATCAACTTTAGAGCATATATTAACTCATATATCGTTTTCCCTTATATCAATTGTTATTTCAATTCATTTGATAACCTTATTAGTCAATGAAATTGTAGGATTATATGATTTGTCCAAAAAAGCCATGATAATAACTTTTTTCTGTGTAACGGGATTGTTAATTACTCGTTGGTTTTTTTCGGGACATTTACCATTTAGTGATTTATATGAATCCCTAATCTTTCTTTCATGGGGTTTTTCAATTTTTCATATGGTTCTTTTTTTTAAAAAGGAGAAAAACCTTTTAAGTACAATAATTGCACCAAGTGTTATTTTTACCCAAGCCTTTGCGACTTCGGGTCTTTTAACCAAACTGCATCAATCCGTAATATTAGTACCCGCTCTACAATCCCATTGGCTAATGATGCACGTAAGTATGATGATACTGGGCTATGCAGCTCTTTTATGTGGATCATTATTATCAGTGGCTATTTTAGTCATTACGTTTCAAGAAGTCATCCAAATTCTTTCTTTTACCAAGAATTTTGATTCTTTAAAAAAATCAGTTGATTTTGTTGAAATCAAATACATGAATAGGAATGAAAGAAACAATGTTTTACGAAAAACTTATTTTTCTTCTTCTAGAAATTATTATAGGTCTCAATTTATTCAACAATTGGATCGTTGGGGTTATCGTATTATTAGTATGGGTTTTCTCTTTTTAACGGTAGGTATTCTTTCAGGAGCAGTATGGGCTAACGAGGCATGGGGTTCCTATTGGAATTGGGATCCAAAGGAAACTTGGGCCTTTATTACTTGGACCATATTCGCGATTTATTTACATACTAGAAAAAATAAAAAATTAGAGGGTGTAAATTCTTCAATAGTGGCCTCGATAGGATTTCTTATAATTTGGATATGTTATTTGGGGATCAATCTATTAGGAATAGGACTACATAGTTATGGTTCATTTACATCTAATTGACTCAAAGAACCTGATAAAGAAAAATATGGAAAGCATATAAATATATACTTTCCATAAATCGTCGAGAACCCTTTCAATCAAGTAATGTAATGATTCAAGGGGTTCTCACAAACAACAAACATATTCGATTCTAATTTCAATTTTTTAAATGAATCTAACGGGAAAATATTTTTTTGTATCTTTTTGATTCATTTATTCACAAAAATCATCCATCAAAAATGAGATAGAATAGCTTCAACCTTGTCAACCGAAAATGAGAAAATGAAATCTGGATAAATACCAATACCTATTATGGGTATAAGGATAGAAATAGAAATAAATAATTCTCTGGGCCCAGAATCAAAAAAAGAAGAGTTTGATGTATTAAAAAACTTGTATCCATAGAACATTTGCCGTAAGATAGATAATAAATAAATAGGAGTTAATATCATTCCAATTGCTGTTACAAAAGTAATTAGTATTTTCATCATGAAAAGATATTTTTGACTAGTAATTATTCCAAAAAAAACTATCAATTCTGCAACAAAACCGCTCATGCCAGGCAATGCAAGAGAAGCCATTGATAAGATAGTGAAAATAGTGAATATTTTTGGCATTGGGATAGCCATTCCGCCCATTTCGTCAAGATAAAGAAGACGCAGTCTATCATAACTAGTTCCTGCCAAGAAAAAAAGGGCAGCGCCAATAAATCCATGAGATATTATTTGTAAAATGGCCCCGTTGAGACCAGTATCACTTATAGAACCAATTCCTATAATTATAAAACCCATATGAGATACGGAAGAATAAGCGATTCTTTTTTTTAGATTCCGTTGACCAAAAGATGTTGCAGCGGCATAGATTATTTGAATACAACCTAATATCATTAACCAGGGGCAAAATATGGAATGAGCGTGGGAAAAAAATTCCATATTAATTCGAACCAACCCATATGCTCCCATTTTTAATAAGATTCCGGCTAAAAGCATACAAGTGCTGTAATGCGCCTCTCCGTGGGTATCTGGTAACCATGTATGTAAGGGTATAATCGGCGATTTGACAGCAAAAGCAATAAGAAATGCCGTATAGAATATTATTTCTAGTGCCACGGGATATGATTGATTAATTAATGTTTCAAAATTAAATGTTGGTTCATTAGAGCCATATAAACCAATACCCAGAATTCCCATTAATAAAAAAACAGAAGCTCCTGCAGTGTACAAAATAAACTTTGTAGCTGAATACAAACGTTTCTTTCCCCCCCACATGGATAAAAGTAGATAAACGGGAATTAATTCCAATTCCCACATGATGAAAAAAAGTAAAATGTCTCGAGAAGAAAATGGTCCTATTTGACCGCTATACATTGCTAACATCAGGAAATAAAATAATTGGTATTTTCGAGTAACCGGCTGAGCTGCTAAAGTGGCTAAAGTAGTTATCAATCCTGTCAGTAAAATAGGTCCTATGGAGAGTCCATCTATTCCTAATCTCCAGTAAAAATCAAAAAAATGGATCCATTTATAATTCTCCGTCAGTTGAATTAGTGGATCATCCAATTGGAAATGATAACAAAATGCATAGGTTGTTAGAAGGAGATCGATTAAGCATATACAAATGCTATACCACCTAATTACCTTATTTCCCCTATGAGGAAATAAGAAAATTAAGGAACCTGCGGCTATTGGGAAAACAACAACTATTGTTAACCAAGGAAAAAAATTCGTGATAAAAATAAGATACACTTGGGCCAGAAAAGCCCATGCTCAAAATAAAATAGAATTTTTTTCTTTTTTATTTTGAACACGAGTTTTTGCCAGTAAAAAACGTATTCGTGTGGTGTTTTTTGAAACGAATCAATAAGCGAGACCCATACTTCGAGTTGTTTCATGCCATAAATAAACTCGAACACTTAAGAAATCCGTCGGACAAGCGGACTCACACCTCTTACAACCAACACAGTCCTCTGTTCTTGGGGCAGAAGCTATTTGCTTAGCTTTACATCCACCCCAAGGTATCATTTCTAATACATCTGTGGGACAGGCTCGGACACATTGAGTACATCCTATACATGTATCATAAATCTTTACTGAATGTGACATTATCTATAGTAATTTTGGATGTTCAAAAATGCAAATTATCGATCTAGTAAACTCGTAAATGAATCGTATATTTATATACCAGATGAATCAATGATTTGTGATAATATTGTTAACTGTTAATAAAAAAAGGCGTCTAGATAAATTTACAAGAGGGAATCGAAGAGGACCAGGATACTTTCATTTCTTATGATTTAGGCAATGTAAACATGATATGATCATAAGTTGTGTCGAATAAATACTCAAATGAATTGATTAGATTCATATTACACTATTTGAAATTCTACTTTATTATTATAGGATTAATGCTATTTATTCAACAAATTCGATTGATTGATACGGGTTGATTTTCTGTTACGAGCAATTGAGGAAACAATAGCCAGTCCGATAGCCGCTTCAGCGGCTGCAATAGCTATAACAAAAATTGAAAAAATATTTCCTTTTAATTGGCGATTATCAAAAAAATCAGAAAAAGTTACTAGATTTATATTAACTGCATTCAGTATAAGTTCAAGACACATAAGGGCTCTAACCATATTTCGGCTCGTGATCAATCCATAGATACCAATAGAAAATAAATAGGCACTCAAAACAAGTACATGTTCGAGCATCATTGACCAACTCCTTATAAATTTGGATTCATTAACAAAAGAATATATCGGCAATAAAAAAAAAAAGAATTTCTACATAAAAAAAAACTCTTTCACTTCACATAGAATTCGACAGAAATAAATGTGAGAAAATTGAAAAAAAAAAGAATCTTGATTTCTATTACTAGTTCTCTAAAGATTTCTTACTGGCGAGCTACGACAATTGCACCTATCAAAGAAACTAAAAGAATTATGGAAATTAGTTCAAATGGAAGAAAAAAATCTGTTGATAAATGAATTCCAATTTGTTGACTAGTACTTATCAAATCTTGCTCAATAATCTGATTTGGTCTTGTAGTCCAAATAATTCCGTACCATGATGTATCGGAAATAATAGTGATTAATGAAACAAAAATACTTGTACAAACTATCAAAGTAATTCCATCCCCTACGGTCCAAAGATTCAAATCTTGGTAATATTCGGAACTATTCATGAACATCACAGCAAATATGATTAAAATGTTAATAGCTCCCACGTAAATAAGTAGCTGTGATGCAGCTACAAAATGCGAGTTTGCTAAAATATATAATAAAGATATACAAACAAGAACCAGTCCCAACGAAAAAGCAGAAAAAATGGGGTTGGTAAGTAATACTACTCCTAAACTTCCTAATAGAAGACCCGATCCCAGAAAGACTAAAAGAAAATCGTGCAGCGTTTCAGGCAAATCCATTATATGTAAAAAAAAAGACAACGAAATCGAAATTTCATGACCTTATTGATATGACCAGGAAAAAAAATTTATATATTTCAATTTTTCTTTGCATTGAAAAACCTAAGTAGTTTAAATTGATATAGTTATGGTTATATAATCAATGTCATTCCACTCTTTATACAAAAGAGTAGTTTGAAACGATATGAAAACTCAAGTATAAAGGTAGATAGAACATATATAACCATTGAAAATCTTATTGAAATTCCAAAATATTTTCAATTTCGAGAATATATTAATATATTCTATTGAAGAATATAGTTCTCTAATAATTATAGAATATTTCTACTAATATGATATTTACTATATTATTCATTTTTTATACATTTAAAATATTTGATTTAGATTATTCTATTTATATCTATTCTATCTATAGAAATATATAGAATATTTGTGTGTGTTTTTTTTTTAAGTTGTATTTTATTGAATTATAATAAATTGTCTTTTTTGATTTGAATTGTTCGAATTGTATAATCATCAATTATTGACATTGGTAAACGGCCCAAAGCAATTTGATTATAATTCAATTCATGACGATCATAAGTTGAAAGTTCATATTCTTCAGTCATTGATAAACAATTTGTTGGACAATACTCAATACAGTTACCACAAAAAATACAGATTCCGAAATCAATACTGTAATTTAGCAATCGTTTCTTTCGAATATCCGTTTCCATTTTCCAATCAACAACGGGTAAATCTATAGGACATACACGAACACATACTTCACAAGCAATGCATTTATCAAATTCAAAATGGATTCGACCGCGGAAACGTTCTGATGTGATTAATTTTTCATAAGGATATTGAATAGTTACAGGTAAACGATTTGCGTGAGATAAGATAATCATGAAACTTTGACCAATGTACCTTGCAGCTCGTACTGTTTGTTGACCATAATTCATGAACCCAGTTACCATAAGGAACATATTGTAAATATCTATGAATAGTATAGTTTTTTTTGATTTCTTTCTCTTATTTGAGACAAGTAATGAATATAGAACATCTTTTACAGCGAAAACAATTGAGATGAAGTTGTTAATAATAGATTACCGAGAGAAATCGGTAAAAGAAATTTCCATCCAAGATTTAATAATTGATCCATTCTTAGCCTAGGCAAAGACCATCTTGTTATGATAGAAACGAATAAGAAAAAATAGCTTTTAGCTAATGTAATAAAGAGATCAATTGTAGTTCCAAAAACTCCGTATGTTTTATTTATTTCAAAAAATTCAGAAACAAATATGTATGGAATAGAAATATTGGAACCGCCCAAGTAAAGAACTGTTACAAATAATGAAGAAATGAAAAGGTTTAAATAGGAAGCAACGTAAAATAAACCAAATCGAATACCTGAATATTCTGTTTGATAACCAGCTACTAATTCTTCTTCTGCTTCTGGTAAATCAAAAGGTAATCTTTCACATTCTGCTAGCGAAGAAATTATAAAAACGATGAAACCCATAGGTTGACGCCACAAATTCCAACCCCAAAAACCATATTTTGATTGCGCATCAACTATATCAATTGTACTTAAACTGTTAGATAATCCTAGTCGGTGATAACATTCCTGTTCCCATCTCTATTACAGAACCGTACATGAGATTTTCACCTCATACGGCTCCTGGAAAGCCTTAAGTAAATCTAAGGACCGGGTCGATTATTTATCTCTTGATATATCCCTAAGATATAGAAGATTAAAATCTATCGAACGGTTCTGAATTAGACCAATTCAATTCTGTCTGTTCTAGAAATAAGAAAGAGAAATCGATTTTCATAAAAGATCCAATTAAAGCACTTCTGAATTGATCTCATCCCTAAGAAAATACAAATTTGTTGAGTAATAACTGAATTCTTCAATAAAATACTCTTTTATAATTCTCAATAACCCTCATGATTTTGAATGACGAAAAATAATTACACATCCGTTTCTTAATTATGATGTGAATTTTATCTCCATGAATATGGATATAAGAAATCAAAAACGAAAGAGAAATCTATTTTTCGTTTTTGATTTCTTATTTTTTTTTCGTTCCTATTCTTCTTTTTTGTGCTATGAAATGAAAAAGGGACCTCCAAAAATTGGAAAGGATTTTTTCGTTCCTGATAGTAATTTATTTAGTGATTGAATGGAAGCATACTCTGGATCGGAGTTGTGGGGAGTACTGCTTTCTTTTTTCTACCAACTTAAAGCCCCCAATTAGTATTCTTTTTATATTCTGCGTAAATTTTCTTTTGGATAATTTACAAAATCTGTGTTACTAATCCTTTGTGTATCTTGGTGTTTCTAACCATCCAGTCTTTTTTATTAACCCCCCTTATTTATTTTTATATATCTATGATAATTCATAAAAATGGTAACTAAAACTCAATAAGGTTGGTCTTTTGAGACCGCTTCAAAACAGGATGACAAATTATCCAATCTTGGGTTAAATGTCCTCTTCTGTTTATAATTTTATTTCATTCTTATACATAGAAAATGAGACTCAATATTTTGACTGCCCTTATAAAATCATCATACTATCTATTAACTAGCAGGAATCTAGTATTCTGAAATTAGATTCAATATAAGCTGTTTTATTTCACTCATATAACTATCTAATTTAGTTCTTCAATCAGAATTTTGAAAAAGAAAATAAAGATAATGAAGGTTTCTATTCAATTTATTCGCTATATAGTACTATACAGAAATTATAGTACTATATAGAAATATAGTACTATAAAGAGAGGAGTATAGCAATAGAATAGCATCGAATAGCTTTTTCGGTTTCAACGAATCGCACGTAGAGATATTGATAAGACACATAGAGTTAATGGTATTTCATAACTAATCGATTGAGCAGCAGCTCGTAGACCACCCAAAAAGGAATATTTATTATTTGAGCCATATCCTGACATAAGAAGTCCAATGGGAGCAATACTCGAAATAGCAATCCATAAAAAAACACCCATATTGAAATCAGATAAAACAAAATTATAGCCAAACGGAATTACTGAATAACTTATTAGAATGGATATGACTGATATGGATGGTCCAATACTGAATAAATGAATATCTCCCCTAGATGGAATAAGATTCTCTTTGAATAGTAGTTTTGTTCCGTCTGCTAGAGCTTGAAGCATTCCAAAAGGACCAGCATATTCAGGTCCAATACGCTGTTGTACCCCTGCAGATATTTCTCTTTCTAACCATACAATTGCTAGTACACTTATTGTAATTCCCAAGACAAGAATCAAAATTGGTAAAAGTATCCATAGAATTCCATAGACCTCTTTGAAAGATTCCAATCCGGAAAAGGAGTTTATATCTTGGACTTCCGTTGTATCAATTATCATTTCAACGATCAACTTCTCCCATAATGATATCTATGCTACCTAGTATTGTCATAATATCAGCCAATTTCATTCTTTTAACTAATTGAGGAAGAATTTGCAAATTGATAAAACCGGGTGGACGAATTTTCCATCTCCAAGGAAAACCATTCTGATCTCCTATTAGAAAAATTCCTAATTCTCCCTTGGGGGCCTCAATTCTCACATAAAGTTCTTGTTTCGGCAATTCAAAAGTAGGAGACGGTTTTTTACCAATGAATCGATATTCAAAATCATTCCATTCTGGCTCCTTTTCTCTATCAAAGCAGCGAATTTCAAAATTTTCATAAGGCCCCCCTGGAATTCCTTCCAAAGCCTGTTGAATTATTTTTATGGATTCCACCATTTCACCAATTCGAACTAAATAACGAGCTAATGAATCTCCTTCTTTTTGCCATTGAACTTCCCAATCCAATTCCTCGTAACACTCATAATTATCAACTTCACGTAGATCCCATTGTATTCCGGAAGCCCGAAGCATCGGTCCTGATAACCCCCAATTTATAACTTCCTCTCTACCAACAACACCCACTCCTTCAACCCGTTCTAAAAAAATTGGATTTCGCGTAATAAGTTTTTGATATTCAATAACCCTTGTTAAAAAATAATTGCAGAAATCCAAACATTTATCGATCCAACCATAAGGTAGATCAGCCGCTACTCCCCCAATACGAAAAAAATTATGCATCATTCTCATACCTGTGGCAGCTTCGAATAGATCATATATTAATTCTCTTTCTCTAAAAATATAGAAAAAAGGGGTTTGTGCACCAATATCTGCCATAAAAGGTCCCAGCCATAGTAGATGAGAAGCTATACGACTTAACTCCAACATAATTACTCTTATATAGCTGGCTCTTTTAGGTACTTGAATATTTCCCAATTGTTCCGGTCCATTTACAGTTATTGCTTCTGTGAACATAGTAGCTAAATAATCCCAACGTGTTACATAAGGCAGATATTGTATAATTGTTCGGTTTTCCGCTATTTTTTCCATACCTCTGTGTAAATAACCCAATATTGGCTCACAATCAATAACATCTTCACCATCCAGAGTAACAATAAGTCGCAGAACACCATGCATCGATGGGTGTTGAGGCCCCATATTTACTATCATGAGGTCTTTTCTTGTAGCTGGGACATTCATAGGTTTTTCCTCGATTCATTCTTCCATGAATCGTTCAAAAAAAAGTTAATCAAAATTCAGTATCTAATAAATCGAATAATTGAAAATGATTCTTGAAATTAGCTAATTTGTGAATGAATCCCGAATACCCAACCGATTTATTAAATTTTGATAACGTATTTTGTTTTTCTTTGACAAATACGACAATAGTCGTTGTCGTTTTCCCAGAATTATACGTAAACCTCTTTGAGATAAATAGTCCTTTGGATGTAATTCAAAATGTGAAGTAAGTCTTCGTATCTTATTAGTTAAGATGAATACTTGAAATTCAACCGATCCCGGGTTTTCTTCTTCTTTTTTTTTTTTTGAAATAACAGGTATAACTGGATTTTTGATCATAAAATGAAAGCTTCCCCCCCCTCCTTTTTGGTAGATATTTTTATTGATCAGTAATAGTAATTACACTTATTTTTAATTTTTTATAAAAAATTTTCTCTTCATTTATTTAACAATTCTGAATTTCTTTTTTTTTTTTCAAATTAATTCATTATTAAGGAATGTAATTCAAATAGATAATAAATACTATATTTATGGATTCATAAAATGAATAAAATCTATTGTCTTGTATTTTAAAGACAAAAATAAGACAATAGATTTTATTCATTTTTCGATGGATTTATGGAGACATCATTGAGAAATTGAATTCGTATGACTCCCACAATGTGTGTGGACGTTTATTTTATTTATCTATAAATATTGTTCACATATCAGATAGATATGTTACGAGAAATATTAGGATAAATAGAACAAAAATCTAGATTTTCAATCGAGGCGAGGATACATACGTATTCTCAATATACTGAAACGGCTTCCATTATGTGTATCAAACCAATAGCGGTTCATACAAGCTAAATCTTCGAATCGATAATTTGGCCAAAGAAAGAATTTTAAATTCCTTAGTTTTTTTGTATCGCTATCAAGATCTTTCTTTTTAGTCAAAACTTCAGAAGAATTCGTTTTTTCTTTATCAGTTATTGTGTTTCTATCCATCGTCTTCCGATTCTTCCTATGGTTCAAACAAGTTAGAATTCGCAATTCTCTACGGCGTCTAGGGGAGAAAATATTTTCAGGAACAAGTAAATCATAATGATTTTTATCTTTATTTATAATTTGGCGTTTGTGCTTCAATGATACGCTTATGGTTTGATATAGAAATGATTGTTCGTAGTTTTTTTTGTAAGAACAACGAATGGGTTCTAAACAAAAAACTAGGTTGTCCTGCACTTCCTCAATATCCCTGCTGTAAAAAAAACAAGGATCATCACTGACTATACGCACAAAAGTTTCCAGATCTAGTTCTCCCCTCCTTATAGTAGACAACAAAATTTGTTTTGGTTGTTTCGTTTGCTTCAGGAGATTTAGTACGCCGACAATGTTCGCGTAGCTGTCGCCGTAGTACGTAAACTCCGCACAGCGTAAATAATAACCCACATATCTATCTATTAAGAAATTCTGTTCTGCAGCCATATCCTTCCTGTATTTAGGGCTATTTGCATTATAACGATGCTTGGGCTTATAATACCTTTCGAGATATGATTTTAGATTGCTGTGAATCGCGTATTCGTTCTTTTCTAACTGTAATTCCAGTTGATCAGTAATGTTCTTCTGACTATAAAACGGCATAAACAAGAAATTTAGTGGTAAGATCCACGGATTCTTCTTATATGCATCTATTTTTGATTTTGACAAAAAACCAAAACTCGGAGTCAATAATTTGTCATTCGTTATGGAATTCTTTTTTCTTTTTCCATTCATTGCTATCCTTCTTATTTTGGTCCTTCTCCTTCTTTTTTCATTCATTCCCATCCTTCTTTCTCTCCAACGAAAATACTTTCTATCCGGCTTATTTTCATCATCTTCCGCTATATAATTTTGGATAAAGCTATCGCCCATTAGATCAAATACTTCTTTTATATTTTTAGGTGTGTTATAACTAGGTGATGTATATCTATAAATAGAAGGTTGATTCTTATCTACATAATTTAGATATTGATAGGCAAAAAGATCATATCCATATTGTTTTTTTATTTTTTTTTTATTTTTTAATAAGTCTACTTGTTCTAATAAGTCTACTTCTTCTAATAAGTCTACTTTTCGTTTTTTGGAAACAATTAATTGAGTTTTTTCCGATGAATCATAGTCAAGTAAATCTTTATTTTGAGCCACGCGATGTTCATGGATTGTATTCCTCCACTTTTGTGGTGCTAATCTCGACCATGTGCTCTCAGGTAAAGCATATTGATAATGAATCTTTAACCAATTTGTCCATTGATTCATTATAGAATCGGGACGGTTCTTATGGCTTAATTTGGAATTGAATCTTTCTCCTTGTATTTTTAAAAAATAATCCTTTATTTCATTCGGAAGAAAAAAAGATTTTCCAGGTGATTCAAAAATAGATCTTAACCTATATTTATATCCATTACAAACTTGCATTTGTGATAATTGAAACAATACATAGGCTTGTGACAAAGAAGATACATCACAAGAATTCTGTGAATACATATCCGTCCTATTCCGACGTTTTTGTTTGTCTACAACCGACATAAATGGAATTATACTTTGATTTATTCTATCAATATATTCTTCATTTTTTTTTTTCGTGTAAATGAATTTTTTTACAAATTTCTTTGTTGATTCCAATAAATCACGAGTTAATTTAATAGAATTATTAATAAAATTAAGAGAACGTTGTACAATGCTCGAAGTAAGGAAATGTTCTACATATTGAATAGTCAATCCTATAATATAGTTAATATTAAAGATATCCATGTTATCGATATGCGTGTATAGCCTTTCCATGAAAATTTGGAAAAAACAATAGGATTTACGGATTAATCGAACGTTTCTTCTTTTGAATATTTTCCAACTATTTTTGAGTAATTCTAATGTTGTAGGATTAGTTATAACCCTTTCTTTTCTCAATTTTTCCATTTCTTTTAAGATTTGATTTCTTTTCGCATTTAAACGATTTATCCTTCTTTCTGTGATTTTTATCCTTCTTTCTGTGGATGTGGATGTGGATGGACTAATAGTTGCATTACTCGTACTGATTGGTGAATTTTTTTCAATTTCTATTTCGTTGAATTCTTTTAACAGGATTCGAGACTCTTCTTTTGCTTCATTCTCCCATTTTTTCAAACATTTTTTCAAATCTTTTTTCAATTTTTTTGTTATTTGTTTTAAAATGGGACCCAAAAATGCAAATGGGTTTGGTACATGCACCTGAGGGTACGATTCGAGTACTGTTCCAAAAGCTGTTAAAAACCATAAGTGGGTTGCAGAGATTCTTTTTTCTATCTCCAGCGGATATTTTTTCACTGTATTGTTTTTTTTCAGTAGATAGTACCTTAGGTTTCTCGTGCCAAGCTTTCAGAACAAAAGGGAATAAGACCCTTATCTGAAGACCGGCGTCGAGCCAGTTGTATGGCAATGCGTTGTTATATACTGGAGTGCCCCGATAGGTGCAGTTAATATGGGTTTCTTTTTGCCAATCCCCAAAATCTTCTGACCATTCTGGATCTTGAAATAATAATATACGAATGATATTTTTCGTTATTATCAACGACGGTAATAGAATATATTTTCGAAACCTGGACATAAATAACAATACGAAATTTCTGATTACTAGACCATATAGAATGCTCTCCCAGGCTTCTTCGACTCTTCGAAGTGTCTCAACAGCCTCGTCTTCGGCGTCCTGTTCCATTCTCATTCTTTGCTCGTTCTCTTTTTTTGCCTTTTTTAACCTCAAAAATGATACATTATCAGGATCGGGTTTCCTGAAATATAGGGTCAAATAGTCCCACATGTCCTCCAAAACATCAAACAAAAAGGAATTGCTTTTGTTGATCATATCCAAAAAAAGGGGGGAATGGACATTCCCATTTGCTTGAAAGAGTCTCGAAATAACTGTTTTACGCCTTTGAGGGCGCCAAGATCCTCGAATAAGATCTCTGTTAAAATCTGCGCCGGGTACATAACAAGCTACAGAGAATTCGTTACGGCGGTCCTCTGCCTCCTTATATTGATGCGCAAAAGAATTATTTTGAATACGAGGACCCAATGAGCTTGATTCCATATTAAAAATAACTACATATTCAGCGTTTGGGGAACGAATATGATGTTCTTGTTTATAGCCCGGTTCCAGCATGTACTCCGTCTCGTCCAGTAATTCGTAGTTCCATCGAGGAACTTCTTTACTTATTTCCTTGATTTCACTACATAGTTTTCTATTAAAAATTGTTTTATGATTGAAAGGATTAGTCCGAATTGCATCAAATAAGAAGTTTCTTTTTATTTTTTTTTCTTTGGAATAGATTTTTACTTGTTCATGTTCTGGAACTGAAGAAAGTCCGTCAAAATGAAAATTGGATACTGATTTTTCCGAAAATTTACTCATTATTTTAAAATAAAAACCCATTTCAGTGAATACTAATTTTCTATCCAATTTATCTATTTTCTGTTCCAATTCTGGAGAATTGGTATTCATACAAAGAAGGAGACCATGAATCCTATTTATCAATATGGAGTTTGAGTCAAAAGTTTTCTTTTTAGAAACGCTTTTTTGGATTTCTCCACGAGCGGGTCCATTCAAGAAAGGATCATATATTTTAGGTAAGTATTTTTTTCGACCCCTATCATCCGATAATCGAACTCGAGTTTCTAATACATCCACAAGATTAAATTTC
>CAWUDS030006570.1:20000-22500 GCA_963859935.3 Lathyrus sativus
CATCCTTACTGCCACTCTACAGAACCGTACATGAGATTTTCACCGCATACGGCTCCTCGTTCAATTCTTTCGACGTAATTAGATCCTTTATCCTCGTTCGATAATCTCCACTTCTTCCCCCAAACCCAACAAAATAACGAGAACGAATGAAGTCAGCCACGTTTTCATGTTTGAATTGAACACTTTCGTTTTTTTATTCTCAAAGGAGAAAATTATTCTTTTTACTTTTACCAAACATATGTGGATCCAATTATGATCTTCTAATCAACTGTTTCAATCAATAGAAAACCTTTTTTTTGTATGAATCCATATTATTACATTCCAATTCCTTCCCAATATTTCCCAAAGAAAATACCGAATTGGATCTTAAATTGACGGGTTAGTGTGAGCTTATCCATGCGGTTATGCTCTCTTTGAATAGGAATCTATTTTGTGAAAAATCCCGGCTTTCGTGCTTTGGTGGGTCTTTGAGATCCTTTCGATGACCTATGTTGAAAAGATATCTATTATGATTAGAATATAGAATATATTCTAGAATAATATTTAATATATTCTAAATAGATGTTTACTCTTCCATAATAGTATTAATTAGTATAAAATTACTATTAAACAATACTCTTTGAATAGAGCTAATTCATAGTATTCCAGTCCAACATTTTTATTTGAAAACTTTTTGAGTTATCTGTAAAAATAGATTCAGCTAATGAAAAGGCTTTCAATGCTGCCGTATATCCTTTTTTTTTCCAAAAATTCTTACGAATTTTTTTTTTTGATATAGAAGTGCGTTTTTTGGGAACTGGCATACAAGTAGTATAGTTTTTTCGTTGCTATAGTTTGATGTGAAAGACATTTGTTCTGTAAATGAACACGAATTATTCTGCAATTAGCCGTATGTCTTATCTATCGGAATTCCCTCTTTCTTTTTTTTCGATCAAAAGGTAAAGTAAAAACATTGAATATTATAAACCTTTTCCAAATTTTTCATAGATAATATTGATGATTCATGAATATATTACTTTAAATACTCTTTTTTTTCACTAGGAATTTTCTTATTGGCCGGTTTTCACTTTGTACTTTCCAATATTGGGACCAACCATTGTATTGTGCAAAGATTCAGAACAATTAAGAATATCCAATTCTATTTCTATATCCACTTTTTTATTAACCGAACCCCTTTACAAACAAAAGAGATAAAACAAACGAATAAGAAACAAAATTCATAAAGAATCTAAATATTTTTTATTCTTTTTTTTGTATGGAATATACACATCAATCTTCATGGATCATACCTTTCATCCCTCTTCCAATTCCTATTTTAATAGGGGTAGGACTTCTACTTTTTCCCACGGGAACAAAAAATATTCGCCGTATGTGGGCTTTTCCTAGTATTTTATTGTTAACCATAGTTATGATTTTTTCGATCGATTTATCGATTCATCAAATCGAGAATCGTTCTATCTATCAATATGTATGGTCTTGGACTATAAATAATGATCTTTCTTTAGAGTTTGGCTACTTGATCGATTCACTTAGTTCTATTATGTCAATATTAATAACTACTGTTGGTATTCTGGTTCTAATTTATAGTGATAGTTACATGTCTCATGATCAAGGCTATTTGAGATTTTTTACTTATATGAGTTTTTTTAATACTTCAATGTTAGGATTAGTTACTAGTTCCAATTTGATACAAGTTTATATTTTTTGGGAATTGGTTGGAATGTGTTCTTATCTATTAATAGGTTTTTGGTTCACACGTCCTATTGCGGCAAATGCTTGTCAAAAAGCGTTTGTAACGAATCGTGTAGGGGACTTTGGTTTCTTATTAGGAATTTTAGGTTTTTATTGGATAACCGGTAGTTTGGAATTTAGGGATTTATTTCTAATATTCAATAACTTAATTTATAAGAATGAGGTAAATATTATTTTTGTTACTTTGTGTGCCCTCTTGTTATTTTGCGGATCCGTTGCAAAATCTGCCCAATTCCCTCTTCATGTATGGTTACCAGATGCTATGGAAGGTCCTACTCCTATTTCTGCTCTTATACATGCTGCGACTATGGTAGCAGCGGGAATTTTTCTTGTAGCTCGACTTCTTCCTCTTTTCATAGTTATACCCTCCATAATGACTGGAATAGCTTTGATAGGTATAATAACAGTAGTATTAGGAGCTACTTTCGCTATTGCTCAAAAAGATATTAAGAAAAATTTAGCCTATTCTACAATGTCTCAATTGGGTTATATGATGTTAGCTTTAGGTATGGGCTCTTATCGAGCCGCTTTATTTCATTTGATTACTCATGCTTATTCAAAAGCATTGTTGTTTTTAGGATCTGGATCCATTATTCATTCAATGGAAGCTATTGTTGGATATTCTCCAGATAAAAGTCAAAATATGGTTCTTATGGGCGGTTTAACAAAACATGCGCCAATTACAAAAATGGCTTTTTTAATAGGTACACTTTCTCTTTGTGGTATCCCACCTTTTGCTTGTTTTTGG
>CAWUDS030006570.1:27500-31103 GCA_963859935.3 Lathyrus sativus
ATTCGTAGGAAAAACTTTTTCCACAGCAAGCACTAATTCTTTTTTAACGTATAATTAGATGTGGTAATCATTCAAATCAAAAATGAAAGCTCGTTGCTTTTTGTTTCCCTATAATTGGAGCAGCTAAGCTCTATCCCTTTATTAATTAAACCCAACGGAATTCATTTGTTCGGAGCCAACAATTCAAAGAAAAATATTGGTCGGATCAAATATGAATGAAAAATTTTTAGAATTCACCGTTGATACGACATGCTGCTTTTTCCATTCATTCCTTTCTGGATCAGTCGTGGTCTTACAAACCCTACCGATGGTAGGGATGAACCAATTAGTTCATAGAAATGTGTAAAAAATGGAGTCGCACTTAAAAGCCGAGTACTCTACCATTGAGTTAGCAACCCTAATCCAATTACAAACAAGAATGTCTATATCCAATCGCAATAAAAAAAGATGCAATTCTATAAATAATAGAATCAAATGTTACATATTATGTTACATATTACATTAAATTACAATGAATGACATTAAATTACAATGAAAGAAAAAAAAAATACAACGAATCCACCATTTGATGAAGTAAAAAACCTATCTGACATGAGTCAATCGATCCATTTATTCACGATCGGATTATATTGGTTTGATACACTGTTGTCAATATTAATAGAAAATACTTCTATTTTAATTCATTATATTCCAAATCAAAAAAGAATAATGAACTAGAAAAAAATCTATCAATCCGAAAGATCCATAGGATTCATTTATAGATACAACAAGTATTCTGTACAGTATTCGGCTCAATCCTTTTAGTAAAAGATTGGGCCGAGTTTAATGGAAATTAATAGAACGAATTATTATTACTGGATTACAAAGTATCCATTGCTGGGAATTCAAATTTGATTTCCTTCCAGACTTCACAAGCAGCAGCTAATTCAGGACTCCATTTGCAAGCTTGACGGATAATTGCATTACCCTCGCGAGCAAGATCACGTCCCTCATTCCGAGCTTGTACACATGCTTCCAGAGCTACTCGATTCGCTACGGCACCAGGTGCATTTCCCCAAGGGTGTCCTAAAGTTCCTCCACCGAATTGGAGTACAGAATCATCTCCAAATATCTCGGTCAGAGCAGGCATATGCCAAACGTGAATACCCCCTGAAGCAACAGGGATAACACCTGGTAAAGAAACCCAATCCTGAGTGAAATAAATACCGCGACTTCGATCTTTTTCAATATAATCATCACGTAGTAAATCAACAAAACCTAAAGTAATCTCCCTTTCTCCTTCAAGTTTACCTACTACAGTACCAGCGTGAATATGATCTCCACCAGACAAACGTAAGGCTTTAGCTAATACACGAAAGTGCATACCATGATTTTTTTGTCTATCGATAACTGCATGCATTGCACGGTGGATATGAAGAAGTAGACCATTATCGCGGCAATAGTGAGACAGGGTAGTATTTGCAGTGAATCCACCTGTTAAGTAGTCATGCATTACGATAGGAACGCCCAATTCTCTAGCAAATACAGCTCTTTTTAGCATTTCTTCACATGTACCCGCAGTAGCATTCAAATAATGTCCTTTGATTTCCCCTGTTTCGGCCTGTGATTTATAAATTGCTTCGGCACAAAATAAGAAACGGTCTCTCCAACGCATAAATGGTTGGGAGTTCACATTTTCATCATCTTTGGTAAAATCAAGTCCCCCGCGGAGACATTCATAAACTGCTCTACCATAATTCTTAGCTGATAAACCCAATTTGGGTTTTATAGTACATCCCAATAGGGGACGTCCATACTTGTTCAATTTATCTCTCTCAACTTGGATTCCGTGAGGAGGACCTTGGAAAGTTTTAACATAAGCATTAGGGATTCGCAAATCTTCCAGACGTAGAGCGCGCAAGGCCTTGAACCCAAATACATTACCTACAATGGAGGTAAACATGTTAGTAACAGAACCTTCTTCAAAAAGGTCTAAGGGATAAGCTACATAAGCAATAAATTGATTATCTTCTCCAGGAACAGGCTCGATCTCGTAGCAGCGTCCTTTATAACGATCAAGGCTGGTAAGTCCATCGGTCCACACAGTTGTCCATGTACCAGTGGAAGATTCTGCAGCTACCGCTGCACCTGCTTCTTCAGGCGGAACTCCAGGTTGAGGAGTTACTCGGAATGCTGCCAAGATATCAGTATCTTTGGTTTGATAGTCAGGAGTATAATAAGTCAATTTATAATCTTTAACACCAGCTTTGAACCCAACCTTTGCTTTAGTTTCTGTTTGTGGTGACATAAATCCCCCCCCCCTACAACGCATGAATTAAGAATTGAATTATAGCAACAACAAGGTCTACTCGACATAACTTAAGAGTTAATCAAACCTTTTTACAAATGATCCATCAACTAATATTATCAATTAATCCGAATGGGTCATTGTTAAATTTGACCATGATATTTGATTTGGCAAATACATCATTATTCTATACTCTTTCATATGTATGGCGCAACCCAACCGTTTTTTTTCGAATCTCTTATTTTTTTTTTGAATTTTGGAATATAATTTTCGAATCTAAATAATAAATAAAAAGTATACTCTTGACCTTGACAGTGATATATGTTGTATATGTAAATCCTAGATGTCAAAATCGGCAGAATTTGCCCAATAAAAAGAAAAATCGGTAAAAAGAAATAATATGCTCAGTATAAATCCTATGCTGAGGAAATAAAAAATAAGGACCAATGAGATAGAAAAACAGAATCATAAACAAAGTTCAGGTTGGAATTCCATAGATAATATAGATAGTATTGTCTACAATCTGGATGACTGGGTTGACCTTAAAAATTAAATCATTGAAATTTGAAAACAATTGAATTGATTGGATGGTGAAAATCGATTATTAAATTACATTTATTATTCCATATTTTTTTATTATTAAATATTTTATTAAATATGAATTAATACATTTCATTTGTTATTAAATATTCAAATAATGAACCAATCCACTTGCGTTGTTCTCGAACATTTTTTTCTTAATTTGAATTTTTTTTTTTTTTTTTCAAAAAAAAAAAAGGATATTTTTCAATATGACAATAAATCCTCCCCCTTCTGATACTGAGGTTTCTGCACTTGAAAACAAAAATCTGGGGCGTATTACGCAAATAATCGGTCCGGTACTCGATATAGTTTTTCCACCAGGGAAGATGCCTTATATTTACAACGCTCTGATAGTTCAAGGTCGAGATACGGTTGGCCAACAAATTCGCGTAACTTGTGAAGTACAGCGATTATTAGGAAATAATCGAGCTAGAGCTGTAGCTATGAGTGCTACAGATGGTCTAAAGAGAGGAATGGAAGTGATTGACACAGGAGCTGCTCTAAGTGTTCCAGTCGGCGGAGCAACCCTAGGTCGAATTTTCAACGTGCTTGGAGAACCCATAGATAATTTGGGTCCTGTAGATACTCGCACAACATCTCCTATTCATAGATCTGCGCCTGCCTTTATACAGTTAGATACACAATTATCCATTTTTGAAACAGGAATTAAAGTAGTCGATCTTTTAGCTCCTTATCGCCGTGGCGGAAAAATAGGACTTTTCGGTGGAGCTGGG
>CAWUDS030006571.1:0-33889 GCA_963859935.3 Lathyrus sativus
CAGCGACGGCGACTCCGGCGAGAAACAGCGAGCCAACTATATCGCCTTCCATCAACGGTTGCTTCAGCCGACCCACTACCCACACCTACCATCCCTCACGGAGCTCGGCCTCCTTGACGGTGTCACTTGGATGCTCCAGAGAGCCGGCATTTGGCATCTCTGCACAAATCCGCAGCCGACTTACGAACAACTCACCCTTGAGTTCCTCAGTTCGTTCAGCTACTTCACTTCCAGCGGCGACCTCAGCCAACATTCCGGCGCCGCCTGCTTCCGTATGCTCGGCACGAACTACCAACTAAACCAAAACCAGATTGCCGACATCCTACATTTCCCTCGCGGCGACAATGCTCACCGCCGCATCATCGAACAGTTTCAGCATGAAGCCTTTGCGCTTTGGTACCAGTTGACCGGAATCAATGCCGACGGCTGGGATTCTCTGCATGCAACACACATCCACAACCCGACCATCCGGTATTTCCACCGAGCACTGAGCAACACCATCTTCGCAAGGGATAGCAACCATAAGGTGAACTCCAAAGAGCTCTTCTTTCTCCGCTGTGTGTTCCATTCCGAGCCCATCAACGCTGCTCCATTCCTCCTGGCCCACATTCAGGCCAACTGCAACCGTGGCTCTAAGCCATTTTACTTTGGCGGGATTGTTACCTCCATTGCACTCGGGCTGAACCTCGGTGACCGCCTCCAGCATCTCCATGCAATTCCCTCGGTATTCCTCGACACCGACCACTGCAGAGCTTCTCACCTCATCCGTTCCAGGGCCGATGGAAAGTACCACCCGGTCGTGCGTGGCAAAACCGTCAGAAGTATCATCATGCCATCACGCACCCGGATGCACCCACAGGATCGTGCCAACTGGCTTTTTGACCTCAATGCCCCTGCTGCTACCGCTGCCCCAACTCAAACCAACACCCAAGGTTCCGGTGACGAAATGTAAGATGAGTTGGACATAACTGAGCAACCGGAGGCATCGCAACCACTTCCTTCTGAAGGCACATCCTACCGCCGCTGCCGCCATCGTCTAGAGCCCGACCACTCTGAAGAAGACCTCCACCGATCCCTCGACCAGCAGGCCCATATACTCGCTATGATGCAGCAACAGAATCAGCGAGCAGAGCAGTTCAAAGCTTGGCATCAGACCCAAATGCAACAACTCCAAACCGGCCAGGAAACCATCACTGAGAACTTGGAGAATCTTACCTTACAGTTCGAAGGACTCCGCGATTATGTCTATCACACCGGAGCACTGAACTTTGAGGCCCGAGTCGACCAAGCCAGAGGTAGAGGACGAGACAGAGGACGCGACCGAGGCAGAGACCGTGATTATTTATTTCTTTCCTTATTTGTTTACTATATTTTCCATTTCTTGTATTTTCATTTCCCTTGTATTTCCCTCTCGCATTCTTTCAAATCAGTGGGGACACTGATTGAGATAGTGTGGGAGCGAAGCGTTTATTTCCCATTCCCTTGTACTCTTAATTACGTAATTTCAATTCAAACACTTTCCCATTTTAGCAAATAAAAGCTCTTTTATATATCTTCTTCCGTTACGCAAATATCCCCACTTTATTCGACATAAACAAAATTTTTCAGTCGTTCCTCAAAAGCAAAAGCATCACGAGAATGCGCCCAAGTTCAAACCAAGTTTTGAAACTCTGAGACGAAAATTCTAACAAAACCAGTACCGTCCTGACACCTTAGACCTCCGGTTTATGCGAGTCGGTTTCACTACCTACATGTACCAAAGTTTCAAGTTTCTATGCAAACTCAGCCCCAAGTAGTTTATACAAGCAGTCAGCACCATCCTAAACACTTCTAAGCGAGCGACCAATGCAAATAAGTGTATGATCTCTAAAAAGACGAAAAATCATGAAAAGAAAGCCATATAGCCCAAGTATAGAGACATGTCCCCTCTAAGTTAGGTGCTCCTCACCCGAGCATTTAGCCCAACGGTACAAAAACTCATTGAAAAATCAATGGTATAAGCTTATGAGCAATGAAAAGATCAAAACAGCAATGAGATCATATTCACTAACAGGTTGACTTGCCATGAAAGTGTATGGACAACGGGCTTAATGTGATTGCGCTAGAATAAACAGGGTAAACTTAACGCGAGAACCTTGATACCGAGATGCAGCAGCATGATTGGGACCGATTTGCATAAAAAGGAGACCTCCGAAGACTTATAGTCAAGTGTCGTCACCGTATTCGTTTTGTTCCTATTTAGAATCCCGGTTTTTCCCAACTCTCTGAATGAGGAAGCTGCCTCGTGCTTGCCGACCTTTATTCTTTCTGTTTTACTTGAGGACAAGCAAAGATTCAAGCTTAGGGGAGTTTGATAACGCGAAATTGTATATATATATTGACGCATAATTCAACTAATGTTTGACTGGTTTCAATCCGATTTCGGGTTCTTTCCATGTTATTTGTCTGATATTTTGCAGGTATTTGATGATCATGTCTAAACAAAGCAATATGAAGAAAAGAAGCAATTACAGATGAAATATGGACGAAAACCAGATGAAAACAACATGAAAAACACAGAATGCGCATTTTGCTGTTGTGACGACCGTCACACCTCCATGACGACCGTCACACGGGTGACGACTGTCACACACCATGACGATCGTCATGCAGGCAAAAACGCACAGCTTCAATTGAACGTGCAAATACCAGTTCCAAGTCCCAAATAATGGACCACTACTCCCCTGATTTTTCTGCCTCCAAGTCCACCTTCTTCAAATTACAACCGTTAGAATTTTACCTCTATAAAAGGGGAAGGAGGGGAGCTGAGAAAGGGAGCCGCATTCAGACAACGAAGTGCTGCCCAAATTATTTTCTAGAGCAAATTTAGTTTCATTCTTTTTTTTTTGTTTTTGTTTCCTTTGCTTATTTCCTGTATTCCATTTCTACAATATTCATTTGTGCGCTCTATTGGTTTGAAGACATAATCCTGCCGACATCGTTGGGATTTGGCCAAAAGCCAATTGGATACGTTACAGGTTTTTTTTCATTATTTCGTTAATTGTAACTTTAATTCTCAGTAATATGAATGTTCTAAGTTTCTGTTTTTATTTATGTTTTAACTTTCCCAAATCCATGTCTAGCTAAATCAGAGTAATCGATATGTAATAATAATTCAGACGGGATTTGATAATAACCGGTTGAAAACTTTCCTTTTCAAAAGTTGTTTATGGTTTGAGTGTTTAAACTTATTTACTGAATAAACTTTCGTCGCGAAAGCGAGAACTTATTTAAAAGTAGTTTTGCCACGACAGTGGGAAATTAATTAAGGTACGAACCAACAAGCGACAACTGCGGCTAGGACCAGATAGTAAACACTAGGCATTTGTTTTAATAACAGCAAAAGCACTTTAAAATAGATTAGAACTTAGAGATTTCCAAAAAGCGATTTTAACCCCGAACTACGTTCCGCCTTAGAGTTGCGACTAGCGTTAACAACCATCGTGAGACGAAAGTCTTTAAATCACTATTTTCTTCTTAAATAAATTCTGAAAAATATTTCATATACCGGTAACTTGTCAAATCCCCGAAGAACATAATTATTGCATATCGATTCGCGTAATTATAATTCAAGTAACGTTTTTAGTTCCCTTTAGTGATAAAAATTATTCCCTTAAACATTATCTACCTAGCTAAACATAGTAACTCCCGAGAACACTAGTTTGATTACGAGTCCTTGTGGGATCGATATCTTTTATTACTACGCGATAGACTGTGCACTTGCAGTTAAGTTGTATTAGACATAGAAAGTCGCGATCAGGAACTCTTTAATATTGTGAAGAATTGCAACATAGTGATGCCAAATATTAACAGACTAAGTTTGAGTTAAAATAACACATCAGATCTTTGATGCTAAGTTGCCATGTCATACACAAACCATGATATAACGCCATCAACTAAGCATGAAGAATGTTAAAACAACCAATATTACCCACAAAACCTTGATCCCAAGCATCAACATTTTGAATTAATCCACCAAAATCCGAGACGTCGGGATTACCGAGGCTACTGTCGTCAACATTCAAAATCGTATTACTAGCTTTGTGTGAATTCCATGTTTATCTAACAAATTAACATAATTCATTGTGATGATTTTCAAAGAATAGAAAGATACTACTTCATTCGCAAGACACAATTTGTTCCTAGCGTGCC
Source organism: Lathyrus sativus (assembly GCA_963859935.3). Classification (NCBI taxonomy): domain Eukaryota; kingdom Viridiplantae; phylum Streptophyta; class Magnoliopsida; order Fabales; family Fabaceae; genus Lathyrus; species Lathyrus sativus. Next base: position 4,192 of record CAWUDS030006571.1, read on the forward strand.
ACAACCACCAACAAATAGTCAAAAAGATAGAGCTAACATTGATGCCATGTTTAATCCAATCATATAATCTATCCCATTGGATGATTAGTGAGTCTAAGAAGCAAATTCACAGTCTCTCAGTGTCCTGATTGCATATAGGACAGAGATTCGTCTAGAGCATGCCACGATGATACAACATCGATCTTGTAGGAAGGGGCTTATGTAAATTCGCTCAAAGGAAGAGTTTTACCTTCTCAGGAGCAAGAATATGTCACACCCATTTCTAAGAGTTATTATCTGTTGTATTATGAACAAATTCAAGTCTGTTGAGCCAGTTATAACCATCTCGAGCAATAGAAATGTCATTTAAATTGCGCTTTTATGTTAACCGACAAAGCACCAGAGAATCAAACAAATGGGAAGCACTTTCAATCGGTCACAAACAATTGAAGGAATATTAATATATAATAAATTGAAATTCCAATTTTCATCCAAGTAAACATCATTCACTTGCATTTTCAGATCGTGGATATCCACATAGAGAAGCTGCTCCGCTAATTTTCCTACCTCAGACTAATTGGAAAACTAGAAAAAGGAGTTCTCATCCCCCAATATAAATTCAAAGTCATCTTTAAGAGCAAAGAGAGCTTTTATAATTGCATTCCAAGTAACTGACCCTATTTTTTTCATATTAAGGAACATTTCCTCACTGATGTACTTATGCTTCAAAACTTAGACCCATAAGGAATCAAAATCCTGGTGGATATCCTAAACCAAATTACCCAGCATAAAAGTATTAACCTCCCTTGCTTTCTGGATCCCAAGACCACCCGAATTTTTGGGCTTAGTAATTTTATTCCAGCCAACGAGATGCACACAAGATTTGAATTACTTTTCCATACAAATTTCCTAACCATCCTATCATTAAAATCACAAGTCTGTTGAGGTAGTCAAGCCACTTGCATATCTTAATTTGGAATCGAGTTATGGACAGATGTAACACCCTAATCTAACCCGACGAATAATTAAGGAAAATAGAATCAGAGTGCAGCAAATTTTGTAAACATGATGGTCGTAAGGAAGTTGTGACGACCGTCACATCAGCAAATTCTGGGCGTTACAATTTCAACTCATAGAAACATACATTTCACAACTCAATTAGACATCACGCATTTAGTAATGATACATAGCACAGAAGCCTGGATGAACATACAACAATAACTTGATTTACATTTTGATTACAAGGCATCTTATTAATTTGCAGCGGAATATAAAACATTTCCAACATTTAGGATGATTAAAGCAAGACCATGAAACTTGCAACAAAACTCTATTAAAATTCAACAAGTAATTATTTTGCATCAATTCAACATAAACAATGAGTTTCAACCATAAAAATCAGCACTACTAATTCATCGGTATAGTGCATCCAACCAACATTTGGCACTTAACAACAGCCACCAATTTAATGAAAAATACTTGATAAAATTCAGCAACAAGGAAATTAAATAAAAGCAATAACATCAATCGTTCATCCCCCCAAGAGTGCTACGTATCAGAGCGACTAACAACCTTAAACAAAAAGCTACACTTATTCCGGATTACCTGCAAATTACCACCAACGGAGGTAACATACAACGTAAAGGGTGAGATATTAACAACATAACATAAGGCATGATAAAAGTCATGTCAGAATATTATCACAACTTTATAATTCGAGCAGTTCACATAAATATTAGTAATAATTAAACTGCAACCACCCTTTATTCATAACCACAACAATTATCATCATATCTCAGTAACTCATCAAAACAATTCAACAACGTAATTCAATAATGCGACTCAACAATGCAACTCAACTGTGCATATGCATGTGGTACCATTTTGGGAGACAACACTCCACAATAATTCGGGAGACAACTCTCCACAATAATTCGGGAGACAACACTCCACAATAATTCGGGAGACAACTCTCCATAATAATTCGGGAGACAACACTCCACAATAATTCGGGAGACAACTCTCCACAATAATTCGGGAGACAACTCTCCACAATCATTTTATTTTGTCATTAAAGACACAACCGTCGCCAATCCAGGTCAAATGATATGCTATGAGATGCAACTATTATGGACTATAACACAACAACAACAACTGTACAACAACCGTGCAACAAGGCATTAAGCCTACAACCAATTATCCATAACAGAAACATCACATTTCGCATACATCATGTACTCACCACTTCAACTTGTTCATATCAGAGGACTACCAACAGTATCGTTCCTACGAATAAGACTCTAACACATTTTCGCAGAGAACAATTAAAAACAACCTTGTCTCTACAATTGAGAACTCAACAGCATTTTCATGTCAGAGAACAACTAACAACATCATTACTACAAATAAGAACTCAACACATTTTCATATACCTTCATACGGGTAATATAACTACAACTTATCCTCATAATCCAAGGAGAATATTATAATAACATTTTCTCAACAGTGACATAACAACTTCATATGCATCAAGTATTCATCATTTCAATCTGTTCATGTAGGGGAACAATAACAACATACTTTCGACAATTAAGAATTCAGCACATTATCGTAAGAACAACATTATAACTTTTACTCACTAAATTAATTATAGTTCCTGAAAATGTTCGTTAACTACGGGGCAACTAATCTTGCCTCATTAAGGGCAACCATACAACATCATACAACACTGATGATATAACACATTCATTCCTACACAGAAAAACCTCGTCCCTAATATTTATCGGGTAACGGGAACTATATCTATGATTCGATTCCCTACCTGAAGTCGATCAAGTAAGAGCATAACAACAACCTTTTCTCAACAAATGGGAAATTAGCACATGTCGGCGCCGATTCCCAACAATTACTACATAAACTAATGACATAAACACTAATGCAGACATAGACAAACATTAACCTTAATATTTCTCAGCCTACGAGAACATTTACCCTTAATATTGCTCAACCTACGGGAACATTACTACGGGAACATTTCCACGGGAACATTAATCCTTAATATTTCTTCAACTTACGGGAACATTACTACGGTAACGTTACTACGGGAACATTACTATGGGAATATTAATCCTTAATATTTCTTCAACTTACGGGAACATTACTACGACAACGTTACTACGGGAACATCACTACGGTAACGTTACTACGGGAACATTACTACGGGAATATTACTACGGAAATATTAACCCTTAATATTTATCAATATTTATCGACCTACGGGAACATTAACTCTATGATTCAATTCCCTACATGAAATCGATCATACCCACAGTTATAGAATTGAACCCCACCCTTACCTTAAAATAGAGGCCAATTCCAAGCTTCCGGTTCTGGTTCGACTCTCCGATGACTTTTCTGCAACTATCTTCCAATTCCCTAATGGATGATTCTCTGCTCTCCATTTCTCTCAACAACCACGTTCCTTTTTCCTCTTCTCCTCCACCTTTTTCCTAAATTTTCGTTTTCTGAGCTGTTTATCGTTCTTTTGCTCTTTCTCCCACAACCTCTCTAATAACTCCCTAATTCCCATTATTCCATCCACTAATAATAATAATAATAATAATAATAATAATAATAGTAATAATAATAATAATAATAATAATAATAATAATAATAATAATAATAATAATAATATAATATTACTACTAGTTATTAAATTATCATCACTATTAATTATATTATATTATTATCAAGCTCAATGATTTATTAAATGGTTTCCTATACTTTAAGGACACCCACCAACGCTCTCAGACACACTCCCACATAAAGACACACCAATAATTCATAAATAATTTAATTAAAATGAATGGGCGTTACAACAGACCTAACTAGAGTCAAATGACCAACCTTGTTTAATAATTTATGTTACCAAGATTCTAATCTCTAGGAACTCAAAGTCCTTGCGTTGAAGGGAAACCCAAGTTTTTTCTCTAGAGTAAGAGTTCACTTAATACATGTGTTGAAGACAATTAAATTCATTTTACTCCTCTTAATGGTAGTGGAGAAGAACATCTTTAATTTAGCAACATTCACTTTAAGGCCATAAAACATGGCAAAACAGTTCAAGATATTAGAAATGATCCATGCCTAAGAGTTAGAAACTTTCATAAAAAGAAGAACATCATGAACAAAAAATAAATGCAATAAATGGGATTCATTACGAGATAGCCTAACATGTTTTTATTGGCCTTCATCGACTGCCCTGATGATTGTCTATGATAAGAATTCCATGCAGATAACGAAGATATAGAGTGAGAGGGGGTCGGTCACCTTGCCGTAATCCTCTAGTCAGAACAACATTTGATTGTTGTCTCCTATTCCAAAGAATAAACATATAAGAGCTAGTTATAGAGTGCATGATCAAATTTATAGTAATGGGAGGAAACCTATTTTGCTTCAAACAAGATTCCTAGAAATCCCAATTAACATAATCACATGCCTTTTCAAGATCTATATTGAACACCATGTCAACTTTTTTCTTTTTATATTTATGCATTGAGTGAATTACTTCTTGGAGGATAATGACGTTATCAGTTGTTCCTTTACCAGGAAAAAAACTAATCTGGAAGGGTCCAACTATTTGATTTAGATAAAGGCGCAACTCGTTAACCATAATCTTCATAATAAGCATGTAAATAGTGTTGCATAAGCCAATAAGCTTGAATTTCTTAAAATTTTAGGGCTACTCTACCTTAAGAATTAATGCGATAAGAGTCTCAGAAAGAGAGGAGTGAAAACGACCTATCACAAAAGTATCTGATATAAGTTGGACTACATCATCTCAAACTATATGCCAAAACTATTTTAAAAAATACTCTGAAATCTATCAGAACCTTGAAAGGATGCATTTGATTCGACACATAAGTAACTTCTTCCCTCATCACCTATTGAGTCAAAGAGTGCTAGGCTTCTTCATAAGGATCAGAGCTATAGTTGAGTCATCCATACTATTAGGGAGTATATATGTTGCATGGAAAAAAGATCTTTAAAAAAGTCAGTGATTCTTCCCTGAATATAGCGTCATCATTGCACCAAACATCATTAGGAAGATGAATGCTATGTAATTTGTTTCTCTTTGACCGAATTACTATCTTGATATGGAAAATTTTGGTTTTACAATCTCTCAATTTAATCCAATCATCTTTATCCTTTTGATACCAATGAATCTCCTTTTGCACAAGGATCTCATCATACTCTTGTTGAAGATCCTGTTGGAGATAAACTAGTCTTGATGAATCTATTCTCTCGAAAGAGCGTTGATACCCCAGATTCTCTTCTTAATGTTGTGCTTCTGTTTGTTGATATTGTCAAAATTTCCTTATTAAAAAGGATAGAATCATGCTGCACATTTTGGAGACAAGTTACAATTCCATCTATGGATTCCCCCTAAGCAGTCTGGACTATATAGGAGTATTCCTGGTGAGTGATCCAAGCCGCCTCAAGCCTAAACAGACGTGGCATATGGTCTTGGAGGGGAAGGCCACACTTAAGGAGAATGTGGTTGTGATCAGAAAGAAATTTACACAACACCTCAACATATGCATCAAGGAAAGCCATGCGCCAAGCAACATCAACCAGGGCCCTATCCAGCTTGTGATAGACCATTTGGTTACCAGTACAAGGCCTATTATAAGTGAAATTACAACCAATCATGTCTACTTCAACTAAATTAAATTTATCAATGACATTCAACAAAACACTGTTGCACCCCAAAATTTGCCCAACATTTCTTTACCTAGCTTATGTTTCATTTCATGCACATTAGCATTATCATTTGCATTTCATTGACATGTATGCAGGAGATCAAGAGGTATGATTACCAATCCAGGGCTACACAAGACTATGGAGCTAGCTAATAAGGTTATGCAAGTATGCAAGGGTTGACATCCTTGTCAGAGAAATTAAAAGATCCCCAGAGAGACTGGTTGAAACCAAGGGTGTGTGCCTCCTAACTTGAGAGTTGTGGGACCTCCCCAGATGACTCTGAAGCCAAGAATGTGGAATTGAAGCCTTGAAAGAGCTCATGAGAAGTGTTGAAGATCACTTTGAGGCCTAGACAGGTCATTGTGCAAGATTAAGAAGGCTCAGCCATGAGTGGTGCAATTAGGGTTTTGATTGGGTCAACCCTAAGTCAACTGATGATTTGAACAAGGTTGAGACCTAATTCAAGAGCCATGTGATCATGAATTGATGCAATGAGATGTTATAAGGATGATTCCAAGGTCAACTCATCATGATTGAGGAGTTTGAGAAGTTTCAAGCTAGGGTTTCTAAGGCTTGACAATGTAAAATCCCCTAGTTTGACCCCTATCTTCAAGGCAATTTAGCTCAAGATGTGATTGTCATCTCATCTTACCCCCAACATGAATGTTTAGAGCTTGATCTTAGCTTTAATTGAGTGCTAGAAGTCCTTGATAGGATTTGTAGAACTCAAGTTATGACTTTGACAAGTTACAGGTCATCTGAGGTATGTGAATTTGGGGGCTTGAAAGTTGTCCAACTTGCATGAAACTTTTTCCCTAGAAGGATGATTCCTATGAACTTTTGGTCAACATGAATGTTGTTCCTTATCCTCTTAGCTTTCGATAGATTACTAGAAGTCCTTGATGGGATTTGTAGAACTCAAGTTATGGCTTTGACAAGTCAAGGGCATTTTGGTCATTTGGAGATTACAGGTCATTTCAAGCATAAGGCCATAACTCCTACTTCCAAGCTTCAAATGGGAAAATGTTCAACATCAAACTTGTTCAAAATGATGTTTTAAGGCTATTTAAGAGGTTATGAGATGTTGAAATTGCTTGTAGCTCAAAGTTGCAAAAATGGCCTAAATTAAGGGCATAAGTTAAATGAACCAAAGTTGGAAATTGATATTTTTGATCTACATATCCAAGCCAAGGCATGTAATATATCATTTTGACTCTAAAACACATTTTAAGAACATTGGTTTAGCCACATTTTTGAATTGAAGTGTAATTTGTGGACTTGCTTTGAAAAGTAGTTACTTACATCTTAAGTAACATTTGCAAAACCTAGAATCAAGGCATAACCAAGGCCCCTTGCAAGCCAAACTCATCCAAAATGTCACTAGGGGAGAAATTGGAAGGGAATGGTGAGGATTTCAAGCTGTTAGCAGAATGGAGCATATCATGGCATGTAAGTGAACTTCTCATGTCAAGAGAGATTGAATTTCTCATTGGAAGGATCTAGAGGTTTCTAGATCATCCATACAGGTTTTATATATGATAATGAGTTGATCCAAGGCCAAGGTTGGTGATGATTGAAGGAGAGAGCAGAGATTGAGATTGAAACTTCATTGCTTGCAACTGAATTCGGTTACATCATTTCACTCACTTTCCATCCATTTTCTTGATTGCAATCTCTTCCATGGATGCTAGGGATTGATTCCAGATCATAATCAAGGGGAATTCATGGCTGATTGGTGTTCTTAAGCTCAGATTTCTCCACCTACAACTCAGATTCGCATCCAAAGATTGAAGCCATTTCAATCAGTTCTATTGCATACAGAAGCTTGGAAGTGATTCAGTGAAGGAGTCTGGAGCATTGGAGGGCTTGATTCGAGGTCTTGCTACTTCTGTGCACGCGAAATTTTCAGGTTGGTAACCTTTGATCTCTGGCTTGTTTTAGTTAGAATCAATAGGAATCAGGATGATAAATGCATTGTAGAACGGTGTAGGAAGGATTTCTGATCATTAATTTGAGAATTAGTGACCAATTAAGGATGTTACCATTTTCGGTTGAGAGTTGGTTCTTGCGAATCTTGAGGATTTAGGTTGAATTAATGGTATAAGTGAGTTCCTTGTGAGATTTGGGACAAGTTTCATGTATAAACCACTTGGAATGGAGGCCTGTGGAGAGAGTTAGGGTTGGGGACGATGACCGGAGCACCACCGGCGGTGACCGTGATTGCGCGCGAGGTTCAGAGTTTCAAAAGGTTGAAGATGATCCCAGAGCCCTTGGATCAGGGTAGGACCTTTGACCAGATGAAGATCCAATGGCCACAAATGGATTTTAGCTTGTGAAGATTTCTGAGTGAGGAAACGCAATGTTTCATTTAAGTTGTGTTTGGGCCTTGTGAAATAATTGATAATCACCCCCCCTGATGGCCCAATCCATGAATTGAACTGGATTTTACTACTATCTGCATCGTGCATTTATTATTTTAATTGGATTTTCTTTAATTTTTCATTTTATTCATGGTTCATGATTAAATCATAAAAAATGGAAAAATGATCCAATTGACCCCATTCTTTGTGCATTAGATTCATGATAGGATCTAGTATTTTTTAGATAAAAAATATTTGTATTTCATGCATTTTCTGATTTTAGGGGAATTTTCACATTTTAATTGATATTAAAATAGTCATGTTTGATACTTGATTTTGTGGAAATTTGTGTGATCATGTGATGAGGATTTTGATCTTGATTTTTTGTGATTAGTTAGCATAGATATGCATGCTCCCCATAGAATTTTCTCACATTTTTGTGATGAATATAAGTGGTAGTTTAGGTTGAAACCTTTAGAAGCTCCATTTTTAGGGTTTATGGTTGATACCTTTGGATTTAGGACTTAATTTTAGGACTTAATGGATGATTTAGTCCCTGGTTTTTGTATGAGGCATTCTTAATTGAATTAGGATCCCTTAGGAATTTTTGTAGAAATTTATAAGATAGTTTGCTATTTTTGATTGATTTTAGTTTAGGTGCTAGTTTTAGATGATTCTGAGGCACTAATTACACTAGAGTAGCATCTTTAGTTCCCTTAGATTAGGGTTTTGTTTTGCTTGATCTTGGATGATGTTGAAGGCAAGTTGAAGATGCATTGGATTGCTTGAAGACGCTTGGATTTGAAGATCTTCCCTTCTTGTGGTGTAGTTTTGATTAGGCTAAGATTAAGGTTTTGTAGGCAGAGCTCTAGATAGTTCTCTTTCTTCATAAACATGGAATATGTTGATCAATTACATTCTTCCCTATGATGAAAGGTCCCCTTGTAAAGGCCTCATCCCTCCCTTGGTAGGATGTGTGGCTCTTTGCAAATTGGTAGAACCTTTGGGGGTCCCTTTCTCTGATGACAGGATGCTTAGTGGTGACCTTTGGTCTTCACTCTGCTACCAGTCATCCAAACTTTGCTCTTGATAGATGAACCTTTCTCCCTTGTTAGAGGATGGAGTTCCTTGCTTGAAGAAGATTGAAGGATGAAGTTGATACTTCCTTGTGGTTGAACATTACTCTGAGGAGCTGAAGCTTGTAGGAGAAGAAGACCAAGTTGATGCTGGTAAAGCAAAGAGAGCTGAAGCTTGAAGACCAAGTTGATACTTGTGAAGAAGATCCAATTGAGGTTGAGTGAAAAGCTGAGGCTTGAGGAATAAAGGATAAGTTGACACTTACATTGATGCATTGAGAGCCTGAAGGAATCAAGTTGATACTTGTAGTTATGAGTGAAGCCTGAAGGTGGGATTTACTGTAAAGCTGAGGCTTGAGGAAGAGAGAATAAGTTGATACTTATGTTTGATGGGTTGAAACCTTGGAGGAGCAAGTTGATACTTGTTATTGAAGATGCTAGCCTTGAAGGGTGATTGAAGTCTGAAGACTGAGTTGCTGTCAGAAGATGGCTTTGCTGTGAAGCTGTGGGAGTGGTTGATCTGCTTTCCTTTCTTGCCTGTTTTCTTTTCTGTGATGATGTGGCTTGTTTGATTTGCTTGATGCATTAGAATAAGTCCATATCTAGACTGATGTAAGCTAGGAGCATGACTGCACTAGAGGTTAAGTTGTTCCCTCTACTTGTATTTTTACTGTATGGCTTTGCTTGCGGGTATTCGGTAGAGCCCAGCCCCCTTGCCTATGTGGTTTGTGATTTGCTTGATGGCATTTGTTATTTCCTCTGTATGATTGCAGTTATCCTATCTTGCTTGATAATATGTTATTTCCTCGGTATGATTACACTTATTCATATCTGGCTTGAGGTTGAGATGAACTTGTGGAGGCTGATGCCCCACACACATTTCCTCCCTCACTTGCATTGCATGCATTTTACATCTGTTTACTGTTTACTGTTTAAGCTGATTCTTTATCTGTTTCTATACCATTGACATGATTCCCTAGGAATCTCACTTCCTTTGATAAGGAAGTGATGATAGAACTTTAGGTTGAAACCTATGCATGATAACTTCTAGGAGTTCCCTGTTTCAAACTTCGATCATAGGATGAATCCTTGGCATGACAACATTAGGACTTGATAGTCTCCCCTTAGTTGAGCCCCTTCTCTTCTCATCTCGAAACAAATTAAAACACAGTAATAAAGGTTAACTGACGTTGTACGTTACGAGCCTTAAGCTATTTGAGAAAGGATTGTTGGAGAGTTTCTTTTCAATAGTCTGTGTTGCACCCCAAAATTTGACCAACCGGGTCTCGTATCTGGCTCGAGGTTTCGACGCATAATCGCATTCGCATCTGCATATTGCATACAGTGCATTTTTTCATTTGTTTTGATTTTATTGGGATCACAGCTCTCGTCTCGTGTTTCAGGTGTTTTTTTATCAGTTTAAATAGGTAGAATCGTATTTTTGAGATATTTCGGCGCCCGTTATTTTTACCGGCCATTTTGGGGCGCTCTCGCGGTGTTATGTGTCGTTCGGTGCTTATTTTGTTCCTCTGGGAATTATTGTGATTTTTCTGGATTTTATTGATCATTTTTAGGATTTAATAGGTTTTTTAATAGTTTTTAATTCTTTTTAAATAGATTTTAAATCATTTTAGGAGTTAATAGATTTTTTAAGATAATATAGAATTTTTTAGAATATTAATAGTTTTTAAATAGTTTTAAATAGCTTTTTAATCTTTTTAATATAGATTGTTCCTTATTAAGTAAATGGTTTTTTTTAGGATATAATGTTTTAGAATAATAAATAATAGGGTTAATAGGAATTAGATGTTTTTATTTTAGATATAGTTTTTTCATAGAATTTAATATAGCTTTATTAGAGATTTATTAGAGTTTTTAATTAGGGTTAATCACTTTAGTCTTAATCATTTAGTTTAACCATGTTTGTGTTATGCAGTTTTTTGGTTTCTATTTTCGTTTGGGCTTCATTCTCAATCAACAAGCCCAAATTCGCAGTCCAAAGTCCAGCATCAGTCCAGATTTCAGCAAATTGCCAGAATTGTCCAGCAGGTTCTAGAACAATCCAGATTTTCCCAGCCAATATAAAAGCTCAGAAGCCACGTGTTCAGAGGAGGAGGACCCCACATTTCACACTCAGGAGGACCCCACGCTGCACATCACACACATGCCAGCTCACGCCCTCCGTTCTTCTCTCTCCCTGCCACGCCCAGGCCACGTGGAGGCCATGCATCTGTCCTCCCCACTATCTCTGCCACGCCCTCACACGTGGAGGCCATGCACCGTCTGCCTCCACTACCTCCACCCACGTGCCTCCACACCAGCCCTCCACCGGTCCTCACCGTCAAACCTCACCGGCCGGCATGCATGGCCGGCGACCACCGCCTAACTCGCCGGAAAACACAAAAAACTCAGAATCCCGATCAGTCTTCATCTTCCTCCCCTAACCTTCATCATCTCAAAACCCAGAAATGCCCAGAAACCACCGCCAACCTCCATCTCTTCCGATCAACTTCCCACTCCGGTCATCAACAACCGCCGTGATTTTCCAGTTTCCGATCATCATCAACAATTGGTACACTCATCGTCATGATCATCCTCCTTCAACTTTCCAGAAAACGTCAAAGATCCTCCTTCAATGTTCTTCAAACACTCACCAGAAAATCGTCTATCTTCAAGATCTTCAGAGATCTTTGAAGATCTTCATCAGAATGTTTTCAAGAATCTTCCAGATCTCCTCCAACAATAATCATCAGCGAACGCTTCCAGTTTCTGATCTTCACCAACAGACATCTCCAGAGGAACATCAACAACAATCCTCATCCAACCTTCAAGAACATCTTCCCAGAATCATCATCCACGATCATCTTCAACATGCAATGTTCAACAGAATCCCCATACACACCGTTCTTCATCAAGAACAACAAGTGTTTATAGATCTTACCGTCAAGAACATCAAACCTTCAGTTCATTCTCCAGAAATCGCTATGCATGCGAACCTTCAAAGGGAATTACGATCCAGGTTCGTCCAAAGTTATGTATAGATCTTCATTTTCCTCCATTCAAACCTCTGAGACCTTCAAAATCAATGAGAATCTCTGCCAATATCTCCGAATCCATGTTCGCGTGAAATTAGATCCAGAACTCCAAGGCGATCATCAACCGAGATTTATGTCTTCGTGTTGGAACAATGTTGAGCAGAATAGGAGAACGAAGGAAGAGGATAGGCGACGGTGTTAGAGTTTGGAAGGTTTCTTTTCTGGTGGTGTGAGCAGCTGAGACGGAATTTCTGAGAAGAGAGAGTTGAGAGGGTGAGATGCGGGGGGTTTTTTTGTGCAGGAAACTTGACTTCCAACCTACCCGTTATTCCGGTCTTCTCTTCAGAGCAACCGTACTCCGTCAGCAGTGCAGCAGTATTTAGATTGTGTGGGGGCTGTGATCCCGTGTTTGTTGCATTGCATTGCATTTGCATAAGCATCTTCGCATCATACCATTCGCCAGCTAGTCAGAGCTCTTATCCAGCCGTTATTTTGATTCTGAAGGTGAATATTGAAGACGACCAAGGGGTGGAAGCAGATTTGATCAGAGTCAAGCAGTGGAGTCAGCTGACAGTTGTCGGTAGCTATGTCAGAGAGCAGCTTCCAGTTTGTTGATACCTTGTCGGGTTTCACCGTGACGTCCAATCCTCTGTATGGATCTCCGCACGACGAAGACTTTCCGCAAGTAAACAACCTTACTGCAGCTCAGCTTGTGCAGCCATCTGTTGAAGACCAAGGTCTGCGTGGGCAGTTTGTTGCCCGAGGTGAACGTTCTCCTTCTGTTGATGTCTCAGACTACCAGGGTTTTGCCTTCCCTGTGCCAAAGCCCCGAAGAGAGGTCCCAACAGCAAAGAATGAAGACCCATTAGCTCCCGTGTATGCTGAAAGGTTTCGTGCATTAGATGAGAGATTCAAAGCCTTGAAAGGTAAAGACGCTGTTACTCCTAGTGCTGCAGATATGTGTCTGGTTCCTGGCCTAGTGTTACCTCCGAAGTTCAGAATGCCGAGGTTTGAAAGGTACAAAGGAGATAGTTGCCCGAAGCAACATTTGGTGATGTTCTGCCGAAGAATGACTTCATTTGTGCACGACGACAAGCTGATGATCCATTGCTTTCAAGATAGTCTGACTGGGGCATCTTTGAGGTGGTATATGCAGTTAGAGAGAAATCAGATCCGATCATGGATGGACTTAGCCAATGCCTTTCTAAAGCAGTACGACTATAATCTTGACGAAGCTCCTACTCGCGTGCAACTGCAAGAATTGTCTCAAGGGAACAATGAATCTTTCAGAAGGTATGTTCAGAGATGGAGAGAATTTGCTGGTAGAGTGCAACCACCACTCCTAGACCAAGAGCTGAAAGGCATGTTCGTAAACTCCTTGCAGAGCCCGTACTTCGAAAGAATGTTTGAAACCGCACCAAATTTCTCTGAGTTGGTAAGGACGGGAGAGCGCATCGAGTATGGTGTAAAGACTGGAAGAATCCCGAATGTTTCAAGAGGTCAGGCCGGTGAAACTGAATCTCTCTATAGCTCTCAATCTGAAGATGAAACTGTGGTCAATGCGGTCCTGACAGATGTTGGATATCCTCAAGTCGAATCGGTGAAATCTGTTGGTTCTCCGTCTTCTCAGCGGTCAGTATCTTCTGTGTCTCGTTATTCGGGACAGACAACTGTGCCTGGGGCACCCCATCGGGAACCTTATGTCGCTCCTCTTGCAAGTCCACGAGCCCGTGGCCGAGGTTATCAGAATCAGCGTCAGAATCAGAACCGACCTCGTAACAACTTGGAACGAAGGAACGCTCCTTTCCATCCAGTACCTGTGCCGTATAGCCAGATTCTTCCGCGTTTGATTCAGAATTCCTTGGTGGAACCGAAAGCTCTCAAGCCCGTGCCAGAGCCTTACCCTCCAGGGTACAATCCCCACACTCAGTGGGGTTATCATGGTGGGTCTCCAGGGCATTCAACTGAAGATTGTAAAGCATTTCAGGCGAAGGTACAGCAGTTGATTGACCAGGATCGCATTTCTTTCCGAGAAGGATTTCTGTTTGTTCATCCCAACCGCTCAGCTGTCTAAGCTCGTAGACTCGGAAAGTATTCCCCAGCAAAAGCCAGTGATTCAGACAGGCAGGCGCCTCAGCATTGGCAGTCCTCAGACTTTTTACCATCATTTGCATTTGTAGTTTCTTTTTCTGTTAGTTACTACCTGCGTTTAAGCATTGTATGTTTCGAATGGTGATGATAATAAAGTGACTATGCATTTTTCTGAATTAGTTATGTCGTTGTCACTCATTTACTGCATTGCACTGACACTTGCATTTTATTCACTCCACTTTATCACTGTGACTAGCAAAGATTGGAGGGAGGATGACGAAAATAAACTCATAACCGATGATTGTATGCTTTCAGATGAAACCTTACCGATGACGTACAAGGCATTGTTTCAAATCCCCCAAACACTGGAGATATAAGGAGTTAGTCCCTTGTTAACCACTTCGAGCCAGGAAGTAGAAGTTTTTTCGGACTTTTAAACCCTCACATCTTAACCCGGGGCAGGGTAGTTGTCAGTTAGCTTGACCGAGCATTCAAGTCTTACAAAGGAGTGTTGTCTTTCAAGGACCAATCAGTTTACACCTTTTAAGAGGTTAAACCTCACCAATCAGGAGTGAGACAGTTACAATCCTTTCGGAGCAATCAAGACAACCGGTGTCACACGACTTTGTTCCAAAAGAAAGAAAGAAAGAAAGCCCGCTAAGTAAAAAGGAAGAAAAAGCTGGAAAGCTAATACTTAGGCAAAAATCAGGGCATCCCGCTGGACGTCAAAAGAAAACGAAAGAACTCAAAATGAGTCAGTCCAGGGAAAAATTAGGGAATCAAAAGAATGAAAAAGAAGGGATAAAAGAAATTTTTCCCCAGCAAATCACAAAGTCGTGTACACAGACACCGAAAGCGAAGAAGGAGTAACTATCACTCTAGAAGAAAAGCTTTATGAGTTCCTTAAGCTGTGGTTCTTACCAGTTCAACAATACCTCTCGAAGAGGCGAGCGCTTGTGCCA
The DNA here is from genome assembly GCA_963859935.3 of Lathyrus sativus. NCBI lineage: Eukaryota > Viridiplantae > Streptophyta > Magnoliopsida > Fabales > Fabaceae > Lathyrus > Lathyrus sativus. The sequence goes on from CAWUDS030006571.1 coordinate 19,458, forward strand.
GGTTAACTGAACTTTAGGATCGGAGATCATCACGTAGAAGGGGTGGGTACAAATCAAAATTTGAGCCAAATATCCTTTGTTTCACGAACCGTGAACCCGACCACGATACAACCCTTAAAAGACCTAATTGAGGTAAGGTTAGTCTGAAGCGCATTACGATAAGGTCGAGTAACCTGACTCCTTCTTGACTTTCTAGTCACATCCTTGTTGTATTTTCACTGACCACGTAAGCACCACGTTTGAACTTTGGTTCATTCGTCACTCACAATCATATGCATGTAAATGAGTGACAGCTCAAATTTTTTCAAAATCTGCATAACCGCTGCATTAAGATTACCATTCGTAAACAGACAATTTTAATTGCAGGTTAGTAGTTGGCATGAAAGAAATTCCATCAGGGAATAATCAAGCAGGACTGAGTAATTCAGCAGTCTGAACCAGAAGGGTGTATGTTGTGAAGCCCAGTGAATCAGGAGCATTAATTTCCAGTAAGTTCGGAATCAGTCAGTCTGAGGACAAGTCCCGAAGCTTCAGTTGATCAGGGGCAGTTTATTTGAGAAGCAGTTGATCAGAAGTGAGTCTTCTCGAGAGCCAATCAGGGGCAATTATACAGAGCGTTGAGATTTGAAAGCAGATACTTCAGGTGGATGATCAGATCGGGTTAAGTCGCTAGAACGCTCATTCAGGGGCAAGTCAGTTCAGAAATGATGAAACCAGTCTGGGTTGACAGGGGTCTAATGGAGATTGAATTCTGTTGTCATATAGATACCGGGGCAGGTGATCTCGAGGTCATCTCGCAGCAAGCTATTCAGAGCGGTAATCCCAGGAATTGTACTGGGGCAAGTTGTGCACACCAGTCTTTTTATCCCCAGCTGAGTGTACTGGGGCAAGTTGTTCAAACCAGCCTGTTTATCCCCAGTCGGAGTTGAGTATCGGGGAATCATGTCAATACCCTTATCAAAAAAAAAACCTTAACCTCCTAAAAGGCCTTGCTGCCGTTGGATCATTATCCTACAGTCTAAACCTGTTACGTGTTAGTAACCAGTCGTTTCCAAAGTCCAGTTCTCGCCTGGCAAACCGGTAACCAGTTCTCGTCTAGCCCACCATTCCGTAAGCATCAGTTCCCGTCTGGTGCAGTTTATTGTAAGCATCAGTTCCCGTCTGGTGCAGTTTATTGCAACCAGTTCTCGTCTGGTCGCCGTTTCTTCAAGTGTTGTATCAGTTCTCGTCTGGTACATGTCGTCGCGTAACCAGTTCTCGTCTGATCATCGTGTGTTTTACCCTATGTGTTATACCAGTTCTCATCTGGTGTACGTCAGCTTTCAGCCAGTTCTCGCCTGGTTGTCTATACCTCAGTCTGTTATCCAGTCAGCCCGTCTGATGTCCAAACCAAATCAATTCCCGTCTGATATCCAGAACCCGCAAGTTAGTTCTCGTTTGACAACCTAGCATGTTTCGCTATCAGCTCTCGTTTGGTAGTCCACCCTGAATGCTAGTTCTCGTCTAGTATTTCTTATATCTCCCACTGTGTACATAATCCGTGTTTACCCTAAACCAGAAAAACAAAAAAACTGAAGGTATCTAACACAGTATTTCCCAATGACCCGCATGTTGTCATGTTCCCCGATACGAAGCTCGACGGATGCCAGCGCTCCGAGTAATGTTTGAATTCCTTGTGGATGTTGTTAAATCAGAATTGCCACTCTTCAGCAGATGAAAGTTGCTTATTATCCCCGGAAGAGTCGAGATCGTATTTTACCCCGTATCAGGGTAGGATCAGAAGGATCCTCAACAGATTAAGATCGACATCCTTGATAGTAGGGGCATTTCCAGCAGTGTGCTGTGCGCAATCAACCTCAGTTTAGGTCAATCCGCAGAGTACAATCAGTTGTCAATGGTTTGAAGGAAGCATCCCCAAGCAGAGTTGTTTTCTTTCCCCAGTAAAGTCACCGAAGCAGGTGTCTCCCCAGCACCGGGTCACAAGTGCAGGTTTCGCAGGAAGCTGTTCTCATGCCAAATTATGCAGTAACTGATGGTGCCAGACTGAAGTCTCCCGCGGAATTGAGATTCCCCACCAAGAGCCGTACTCTCTCCTGAAGTTGGATGATTCCCTCTTCCCCAGTGGAGTGTTGGAACAGCTGATGTTGTATTCCTCTGCAGAATTGTACTCTTCCCCAAAGTCAGATGATTCTTCCTTCCCCAGCGGAATTGAAATTCCTCCTCAGAGTCGCTCTCTCCAGTGAAGTAGAATGATTTCTCTCCCCGGCTGAGTCCGCAGAAAAGCAGAATCCTTGAAAGCAGTTGGGACCATGAGTGGTTTTCCCTAGCAGAGCAGCTGATGCTGTATTTTTCCCAGAGTCGCACTCTCTCCAGCGAAGCAGAATGACTTCTCCTTCCTCAGCCGAGCTTGCAGATGTCCAGGAGAGCCGAGACCTTGGAAGTTGATCATGATTGGTGTTTCCCCAGTAGGATGTTGAGCAGCTGAAGTTGTTTCCCCACAGAGTTATCATCCCCAGAAGAGTAGCCGAGACGGCCACGCAGTTTATTCTCGCGATTGATATCACTTTCTCTCAGCAGGTCCAGGTTCTCGTAGAGCTTCGTCCCCTGCAGAAATCAGCTGAAGTCGTTTTCCCGGCAGCAGTCAACGGAAGATCTTTTCCCCAGGCGGAGTCCGATCGATATTGGCGTGTCCACATTCTCCTCAGCAGGATGATTCCTCCACCTGAGTAGCTCTTTTCTCCTTGACAAAAGGCGAACTTCCCCCCGGCATATATTTTGCCGACGGGATCGCATCATTGTGCATGACCGCATAGCATTTAACACCGCATAGCATTTAACACTGTATAGCATTTAACACTGCATAGCATTTAACATTGCATAGCATTTAGCATAAACGCATAGCATTCCCACCGTGTGGGGCATGGCGCAGAAGCATACGCATCATAAGCATGATCCAGGTTACTATCATTCTTGTTTTACAGGCGTCCCACCAAGAGACCAGTTGCTCAGGATGATTCCTGATATTCTCCCCAACAAGGTTGTTTTCTTAGATGATTCTTAAAGACCCCGGTGTAATCCCCGCAGTCGCTCGCTCAAGATGATTTTTGAGATCCCCAGCGAAGTCCGCAGTTCAAGACGATTCTTGAATTCCTCAGCAGGGCCGTTTGCTTAAGATGATTCTTAAGACTTCAGTGCAGTTTCCCGGGTTGTTCGCCTAGTATGATGCTTGAGCTCCCCAGTAGCGTCCCTAGCAAGAGTTGCCCAGGAAGATTCCTGGAATACCCAGCAGAATAAAAGTCTACAGAAAGGTTATCAGTTCAGGATGATTCTTGAAGGTGCCCGACGGACTTGAAGTCCTTAGCAGCGTGATATGTCTGCTCCAACAGTGATGTCTAATCTGAAGATTGACTTCGTAAATGCCTGAAGGCGGTATCAGAAGGTTCCTGTGAGCTCAGATGTCCTTGTTGATGAATCAACGTGTGGCTGAAGACAGAGTTCGAAAGTCTGTAGATGCAGCTTTTATGTGCAAAGTGATTCGTGTTGGCCTGAAGACCAAGTCAGTTATCCTGAGGTGATGATTGATCGCGATCAAGTGAATAGTATTTCTTCTGACTGAAGTCGAAGATGTTTCTCCAGCTGAAGCGGAGTTTTGCCTGAAGGCAAAGTGTTTGAATCCCCGTAGAGTCATGAATGGCTCTGGATACCATTTCTCTGACTGAAGTCATAGATTTCCCAAGCTGAAGCGAAGGTGCCTAAGGGCAAGGTTATCCCAAAGGTCATGAATGACCTAGGATTCATTTTTCGGACTGAAGGCCGAAGTATATCCCTGACTGAAGTCATGGATGCTCTATAGCAGAGGTGGAGTTGCCTGAAGGCAGAGCCATGTATCCTTGAAGGCCAAGGACCATTTCTTTAGACTGAAGTCGAAGATGCCTCCTGCAGAGTTGCCGACAGGCAAAAGTTTACATCCTTGAAGGTCAAGGATGCTTATCTTCAGGAATACTTGAAGATTTTTTCTAGCTGAAGCTGGAATAGCCGAGGGGCCAGGGTTTCATCTATCTTCAGAAATACTTGAAGATTCTCCAGCGGATCTGGAGTGGCCAGGGGCCAGGGTTTCATCTATCTTCAGAAATACTTGAAGATTTTTTCTAGCTGAAGCTGGAAATGGCCAGGGGCCAGGGTTTCATATATCTTTAATGTTGAAGTTCTATGGCGGGCAGTGTGCAACAGTATTCCGATGTTCGTTATGGTTCTGAGGGTGAACCTCAGATCAGAGTGTGCTCGGTTAAGTCTCTCGTTCCCAGCGGAGTAGTTTCAAATACGCAAGTGTACCTTTTGTTCCATTTACCAGGGGTGAACCCCAGGTCAGATTATGATTGGTTCGACGGCGAGGTTGAACGTTTGGATTTGACGGCGAGGTCAGATCATCATTTGTCCAGCGGCGAGGTTGGATGTTGGTTCGACGACGAGGTTGAACGTTTGGATTTGACGGCGAGGTCAGATCATCATTTGTCCAGCGGCGAGGTTGGATGTTTGTTCGACGGCGAGGTTGAACGTTTGGATTTGACGGCGAGGTCAGATCATCATTTGTCCGGCGGCGAGGTTGGATGTTTGTTCGACGGCGAGGTTGAACGTTTGGATTTGACGGCGAGGTCAGATCATCATTTGTCCGGCGGCGAGGTTGGATGTTTGTTCGACGGCGAGGTTGAACGTTTGGATTTGACGGCGAGGTCAGATCATGTTTTGTCCGGCGGCGAGGTTGGATGTTTGTTCGACGGCGAGGTTGAACGTTTGGATTTGACGGCGAGGTCAGATCATCATTTGTCCGGCGGCGAGGTTGGATGTTTGTTCGACGGCGAGGTTGAACGTTTGGATTTGACGGCGAGGTCAGATCATGTTTTGTCCGGCGGCGAGGTTGGATGTTTGTTCGACGGCGAGGTTGAACGTTTGGATTTGACGACAAGATCAGATTATATTTTCTCCAGCGGCGAGGTTGGATGTGTGTTCGACGGCGAGGTTGAATGTTTGTTTGACGGCGAGGTCAGACTCTGTAAATCCCCAGTAGAGATAATGCTTGTACGACGGCGATGTCGAGTGTCTCTCAGAGCGATGGTTGTTTCCGACGGCGATGTCAGATTCAGTTTTCCAGCAGCGATGTTGGGCGTGTCAAGTTGATCCAGTCTGCTGACGGCGATGTTAGGTAATGCAGATCCTTTAGTTCTCCGGCGGCGATGCGGGGTATTTTGGCAGATTTAGTTCTCCAGCGGCGATGCGGGGTATTTTGATTAATGTAGTTCTCCAGCGGCGATGCGGGATATTTTGATTGTTCGACGGCGACATCAGGTTTAATCTTCCAGCGGTGATGTTGGGTGTTGTGGTTGTCTGAAGGCAATATCAGAAGAATTTAACATGGATAACTGACGGCAATGTCAGATCAGTATTTCTCCAGATAGTTGCCGTGCAGCTATTATTCCAGTATCATGAGTTGAGTAGTTGGCAAATTTTCGGGTTTACCGGTATTCAACCGTCTCGCACCTTGATTGGCTGAGAGTCGTTCGCTCCTCACCCAGTCAGGTCCAAGCCGCTTGAATAGGGGCAGCTGTTGCACCCCAAAATTTGACCAACCGGGTCTCGTATCTGGCTCGAGGTTTCGACGCATAATCGCATTCGCATCTGCATATTGCATACAGTGCATTTTTTCATTTGTTTTGATTTTATTGGGATCACAACTCTCGTCTCGTGTTTCAGGTGTTTTTTTTATCAGTTTAAATAGGTAGAATCGTATTTTTGAGATATTTCGGCGCCCGTTATTTTTACCGGCCATTTTGGGGCGCTCTCGCGGTGTTATGTGTCGTTCGGTGCTTATTTTGTTCCTCTGGGAATTATTGTGATTTTTCTGGATTTTATTGATCATTTTTAGGATTTAATAGGTTTTTTAATAGTTTTTAATTCTTTTTAAATAGATTTTAAATCATTTTAGGAGTTAATAGATTTTTTAAGATAATATAGAATTTTTTAGAATATTAATAGTTTTTAAATAGTTTTAAATAGCTTTTTAATCTTTTTAATATAGATTGTTCCTTATTAAGTAAATGGTTTTTTTTTAGGATATAATGTTTTAGAATAATAAATAATAGGGTTAATAGGAATTAGATGTTTTTATTTTAGATATAGTTTTTTCATAGAATTTAATATAGCTTTATTAGAGATTTATTAGAGTTTTTAATTAGGGTTAATCACTTTAGTCTTAATCATTTAGTTTAACCATGTTTGTGTTATGCAGTTTTTTGGTTTCTATTTTCGTTTGGGCCTCATTCTCAATCAGCAAGCCCAAATTCGCAGTCCAAAGTCCAGCATCAGTCCAGATTTCAGCAAATTGCCAGAATTGTCCAGCAGGTTCTAGAACAATCCAGATTTTCCCAGCCAGTATAAAAGCTCAGAAGCCATGTGTTCAGAGGAGGAGGACCCCACATTTCACACTCAGGAGGACCCCACGCTGCACATCACACACACGCCACCTCACGCCCTCCGTTCTTCTCTCTCCCTGCCACGCCCAGGCCACGTGGAGGCCATGCATCTGTCCTCCCCACTATCTCTGCCACGCCCTCACACGTGGAGGCCATGCACCGTCTGCCTCCACTACCTCCACCCACGTGCCTCCACACCAGCCCTCCACCGGTCCTCACCGTCAAACCTCACCGGCCGGCATGCATGGCCGGCGACCACCGCCTAACTCGCCGGAAAACACAAAAAACTCAGAATCCCGATCAGTCTTCATCTTCCTCCCTAACCTTCATCATCTCAAAACCCAGAAATGCCCAGAAACCACCGCCAACCTCCATCTCTTCCGATCAACTTCCCACTCCGGTCATCAACAACCGCCGTGATTTTCCAGTTTCCGATCATCATCAACAATTGGTACACTCATCGTCATGATCATCCTCCTTCAACTTTCCAGAAAACGTCAAAGATCCTCCTTCAATGTTCTTCAAACACTCACCAGAAAATCGTCTATCTTCAAGATCTTCAGAGATCTTTGAAGATCTTCATCAGAATGTTTTCAAGAATCTTCCAGATCTCCTCCAACAATAATCATCAGCGAACGCTTCCAGTTTCTGATCTTCACCAACAGACATCTCCAGAGGAACATCAACAACAATCCTCATCCAACCTTCAAGAACATCTTCCCAGAATCATCATCCACGATCATCTTCAACATGCAATGTTCAACAGAATCCCCATACACACCGTTCTTCATCAAGAACAACAAGTGTTTATAGATCTTACCGTCAAGAACATCAAACCTTCAGTTCATTCTCCAGAAATCGCTATGCATGCGAACCTTCAAAGGGAATTACGATCCAGGTTCGTCCAAAGTTATGTATAGATCTTCATTTTCCTCCATTCAAACCTCTGAGACCTTCAAAATCAATGAGAATCTCTGCCAATATCTCCGAATCCATGTTCGCGTGAAATTAGATCCAGAACTCCAAGGCGATCATCAACCGAGATTTATGTCTTCGTGTTGGAACAATGTTGAGCAGAATAGGAGAACGAAGGAAGAGGATAGGCGACGGTGTTAGAGTTTGGAAGGTTTCTTTTCTGGTGGTGTGAGCAGCTGAGACGGAATTTCTGAGAAGAGAGAGTTGAGAGGGTGAGATGCGGAGAGAATTCAGACGGTGGCGCTGGGAGGGTGAAAGCGTTAGGGTTTTCAGAGTGGAAGGAGGAGAAGAAAGATCGTGGGCCTATACACTTGGGGCCCAATTGCATTTTTGGGTGCTACACCCCTCGTTTTTTTTTTCTGCCACGAAGTGGGCCTCAGGCCCAACTAAATCCTCCCAAACTTACACTCCCAGATTCACTCAGCACCCCCTCTGGGTTCTACAGCAAACAGATGGGCTGGGCCGAGTTACAGTTTTTTGTTATTTTATTTTCTTTTAAACCCCTGTAACCAGCATACCCCCTCCCCTTATTTTTCTTTTCTTTTTTATATTTGGCATATATTGTTTCATATGAAAAAATAAATAGAAAAACATAGTGAAAAAAAAAAGAAAAGAAAATATAGTGAAAAAAATATAGAAAAAAAATATGAAAGAATAGAGAAAAATAGTAGAAGAAAAACATAGAAAAATATGGAAAAATATTTTGAAAGAAAAAAGAAGAAAATAGTTGGAAAATAGCAAAAAATATTAGATGTAATATTTTTTAGGATTTATTTGTTTTAGGATAGTTTTAGACGTCCACTTGTTAGGGGACTTTTCCATTCGATTTCTCAGGATAGGATAGGATAGTATTTCCTCGGAGATTTATTTTCAGTATTCACCCATTGTAATCATTTTTCAGAGATTAATAAAACGAGATTTGAGCTGTGGTCCCGAAGTAGCCGAACTACAGCTGCTCTGATTTCTCGTACCAGACGAGAATATGTAGGCATAGGATGCGATATCCTAGCGAGCACACTAACAACTGACTTTCTGTTCTCTCGCTGCTGTGCGATCGAGACTTTCCCGCTGATGACTAATCGTAACCCTTTTTCTCTCTTGCCCGAGTGTATTTGAGACCAAACCATAGTTTTGCCCATAGGTTCCCGACCCTGTGAAACCAGTTGTTTTTCTCACTGCTGTGTGAGAATGTTTGTTTAGCCGTAGTTAGCCTGAACTACGCAGAGCTCTGATCTTTCATGCAGTGTGGAAGTACGTAGGCACAAGACGCGAAGTCTTGGCGAGCCAATTTCCCTGTAGTCCCGAACTACGTTGACTCTGACTTTCTCTCTTGAGAATACGTAGGCATAGAGTGCGACGCTCTATCGAGTCCATTCCCTTCCGTTTAGATTTAGCAGCCGTAGATAGATTGTTTTGCATCCTTTAGACAACCCAAGCAAGCGTGGATCCCGTCGAGTACGACGGACGTGAGGGGTGCTAATACCTTCCCCTTGCGTAACCGACTCCCGAACCCAGGTTTTGGTTGCGATGACCATACCTTTCCCCGTTTTTTGTGAGGTTTACTTCGAGCGTTTCCTTTCCCTCCGTTGGGATAAATAACGCACGATGGTGACTCTTCTGTCAGCCGGCGCCGATTTTCGCAGTAGCGACAGTCTGGATGTTTAGTATGACACCCTTTGGGTGACATGCGAAGCATTCACTCTCAGGTCATAGTCTCTAGTGCGACACTAGTTGCAAACAAACATAAAAAACAGTTCTTCCGTAAAAGACAGAAAACAAACTTCAAACCTTTTTGCCCCGTGGGCCCGTAAGTCAAAGGAAGCTTTTCTGAAGAAAAGAGTGTCGTTAACTCCTGGTTCTACCGCAAACAGGCTTTGTCCCTAACTGCTGGAACTGCTTATTAACCCTAATCGATAAAACAGATGAATCTGAATCCCCGTAAGCCGTATTAACCCGAACTATGTAAGCTCTGATCTCTCAAGCCTGTTGAGAGTACGTAGGCACAATACTGATGTATTGGCGAGCCACCTTCCCCATAACCCGTAGTTAGTCGAACTACGTTGACTCTGATTTCTCATTCTCTGATGAGAATACGTAGGCATAAAGTGCGACACTTTGCCGAGTCATTTCTTTTCTTTTTAAGCCAGCCTTGATAAGTAGATAGATAAAACCAACCCGTCAGATAAACACAACAAGCGTGGATCCCATCGAGTACGATGGACGTGAGGGGTGCTAATACCTTCCCCTTGCGTAACCGACTCCCGAACCCAGACAACGGTTGCGATGACCTTGTCTTATACCTTTTCGTCAGGTTTTTCCGATCGTTTCCTTTCCCGCTCTGAGGGATAAATAACGAAAGGTGGCGATTCTTCTGTTTTGCCAGCACCTTATTTTTGCGAAAGCGACAGCTGGCGACTCTGCTGGGGACTTGATAGTTTCCTGGGATCTAACGTCCCGTATGCGAGTCAGTTTGGGGATCCAACGTCCCCTGCGAGAGTCAATCCTAGCGCTTGTATGATTACTTGTTGGGTTGTATTTATTTATCGCATTTTATTTCCCGCCCTTTATTTTCAGTATGATATGATTATCTGTGCTGTTGTGGGAGGGGCATTCTGATGAGTGAGAAGCCAGACCCAGGCTTGAGTGAACATAGCATTAGTTGTGGAAATTAGTGGGCGCGTGCTTGCTTGGCAGGCACTAGTGTCTCACGAAATCCACGCTCAGACGAGGTTCTCCCGGTTGACTTATTTTTCAACCCTTTGGGTTGAAGGGGTTGTTGGTTTGGAGGATTGTCGACTCTGGGGACCGATCATTTGGGATTCAGCCGAGTGAGGCCGCTTCATGAGCTGGTGATGCCACACCTTCTGGGTATCGTATCACCCCTCTTGAATGTCTATGACGCTGATGACCGCATAGGATGCCGAACCTGTGTCAGTTTAGGTCCATACCTGTGAGCAGGGTTGGGTTTGTTGCAGGAAACCTTGACCTTCAGACTACCTGGTTTTCTTGATAGTGAATCAGTTTCGTTGGTACCAGAGGTTCTCATCAGCAGATATATGATTGTTCTTGACAGAGCAGAGTTATGGTCCTGTATCAGAGGACCTTATCTTCAGAGATGTACGTTTGTTCTTGACAGAGCAGGTTTTTGATTGGGATCAGAAGATCTCATTAGCAGATGTATGGTGGTTCTTGACAGAGCAGAGTTTTGGTCCTGTATCAGAGGTCCTTATTACCAGATGTTTGTTCTTGATAGAGAAGAGTTTTTGCCCTGTATCAGAGGTCCTTATTATCAGATGTTTGTTCTTGATAGAGAAGAATTGGGGTCCTGTATCAGAGGTCCTTGTTATCAGATGTGTGTGTTCTTGACAGAGCAGATTTGTGGTCCGATACCAGAGTTTTCTTCTTATCAGAGATAGTGGTTGTTCTTGACAGAGCAGTATTATGGTTTTGTTGATACCGAATCTCCACAACACAGTTGCCTTGATCTCCTGCTGCATGATTGCATTTTGCATTGCTTTGCATACCCATTTGCATTTCATTAACGTGTGTCTGTGTTGCAGGTACCGTTTCCCCCGATCCAGGATTTCTTGCCTCCTATTGTGTTATTATGGGTTCTCTGAGGAAGACCGTGGCTTACAAGCTCCCTGTTCCTCATGTTGTTCAGCTGACTGGTTTGATTGCTTTAGCAGATGATTCTGTGAGAGATGAGTTCAGAAAGTCTTACGGCAAACTGCTCAGTTTGGTTCGTAAACCCTCTGTGTTTGAGTTGAATGGGTTGCACGCCCTGCTGCAGTTCTACGATCCTCCGTTGAGATGCTTTACTTTCCGGGACTTTATTCTCGCACCCACACTAGAGGAGTATGTTGATTTGTTAGGTGTGCCTATCAAGAGTCAGATGCCCTTTGTCCATATGGATGCTGAGCCTAATCTGGCTAGTCTAGCTCCTTCACTTCACCTAGATGCCTCCGAGTTGGTTTTGTCTAGTTGGAACAAGGTTCCCGGTTTCTCCTTGCAGTTCTTAGTGGGAAAGGCTCAGCAGTGCGCCAAAGACGGATGTTGGGTCGTGTTCAACGCCATTCTCGCTCTGTGCATATATGGCATCATTCTGTTCCCCAATATGCCCGACTTTGTGGACTTCGACGCCTTCCACATCTTTGCTTCAGGGAATCCGGTCCCTACCTTGATAGGAGATGTCTACTACTCCATCCACTACAAAAACGAGAACAGAAGGGGTAAGAACGTCTCGTGCTGTGTGCCCTTACTCTATAGATGGCTTGATAGTCACCTACCCAAGAAGGGTCCCTTTGCTTCGTCTGCGGCCACAGCTGAGTGGTCCGAGCGTTTGATGAGTCTATCTGCAGAGGATATTGCCTGGTTTGATAGAGATAGGTTGGGTACCGAGATTATCTTCAGCTGCAGCGGATTTCCGAACGTGCATTTGATAGGCAGGAAGGGCTGTATAAACTATAATCCGTCTCTGCTGGTCCCACAGTTTGCTTATGCTTTGAGAGCTCCGCCGAAGGATGAAGAGGTGCAGGAATCTCTGTACCTCACTGGTCTTCTAGAGGGGGATATGTTATCTAAGCTTCAGTGCGCTTGGAATGGTATCAGTAAGCGGGGAAAACCATTGCTGGGAAAAAGTAATAGTCAAGCCTACGCTCCATATGTGACGTGGATCAGAGCCAGAGCAAATGCTGTAGGGATGCCGTTTCCTCCTGCCAAGCCAGAAATCCCTCCAGTGATTGAAGAGCCTACCACTGTGCCTATTCAGCAGCATAATCAGGTGCTAGCTGAGCGAGATGAGCTGAAAAAGGCAAATGAAGAACTGGAGAAAGAATTGGCTCAGCTCAGAAGCGAGAGAAGCGAAGCCGTTCATTCTTTCAAGAGGCAGACAGAGCTGGTGAACCAGTTAGGGACGGATTTGACTAAGCAGGTAGCTGAGCGCGAGCGCATGGGTCGAGACTTCAAAGTTGTCAACGATGTACTGGCCACGAAGAAGCAGCACTTTGACGAAGCGTATCGGAGGATATCCAAGTTTAACCAGCATTGGAAGGCCACCCTAGCCAACATGAAAGAGCGGGAGGATAAGCTGATGCAACAGATCTCCAAGCTAAAAGCCCAGGTGAAGGCTAGTGAGAAGAGGTTTGATGAAGAAACCGCTCGCAGATATGCCGTTGAAGGCCAGCTTAACAGGGCTCTTGCTAACCTGAAGGAGCGCAAGCTGACGTTTGAGTCCAAGAAGCGGAAGCTAGAAGATTGTTTCGGCGAAGGAGCATGGGAAGATTCGGTCGAAGGTCTTCAGTACACCATTATGCAGAGGGAGTTACTCGTCGAAGGGTTGCTCACTCAGCCTGATCATCCAGAAACGAATGGGTTGTTAGAAGAGTTTCGCGCCCGTGACCGTGCTTGACTATTTGCAATCCTTTTGTGTTGATCATTGTTGTATGCTGACCATCACCAGGCTTGTTGGTCGAGGTCATGCTATTGATTCAGCTTGTATTCAGTGACGTTATGTACTACCTTGATGGGCTTTCTTTATATATGAGATGTTATTTCCATGACTGGACTCGGACTTCTTATTATCAGCACTGACACTCAGGCACTAGGATCGGGGGAAATCTCCCTAACGCACAGACACACGTTTGCATTTGCATGAAGCATTCGCATAACGAGCACTTTGTCTTTTTTCCTAACCCCTTTGTGTTTTCACGTTGTTTCAGGTTGTTCCAGAATTGATCAGAGACAAATCCACCGCTATCCGACCAGAGCAAATCAAACCAGAATCATGGAGCAAGTGCAAACTGATGTTCAGGAACTCCGCGAAAGAATGAACCTCTTCATGGAGCTCATGCAAGCGGTCGCCAATGGCCAGGATCAGCTCAGAACCTTAGTTCAACCTCTGATTTCAAGGGTCGATAGCAATGGCGTACTCCATGGTGGGACCGTGCCTACCCCTCCACCTGTTGAAACTCCTCAGAATGGCGTCCCTGTGACCGGGGGGAATGGCAGTGCCAACGGCAATGTGATAGCTAACATGGGACTCAACGACAATACGACGGGCGTCGGTAATGGGAATTTTGAAGCTAATGTCAATGTTGGGCTGGGCAACGGCAATGCGGGTGTTGGAAATCTGTTTGGGCCTCAGCCGTGGTTAGAAGACCGTCAAGACGATGTGTTCTCTCAGAGAGGTGCTGAAGGGGAGCTGGCTGCTGAAGCACGGCTTAGGTTCAAGGCACTCGAGGACAAGATGAGGAATATCGAGAACCAGAACACCTTGGGTGTTGATATGTCCAAGTTGGGACTGATTGCTGATTTCAAGGTGCCTCCCAAGTTCAAGGTACCTGACTTTGAAAAGTACAAGGGCACCACTTGCCCTCGCGTCCACCTGAGATCATATTACAGAAAAATGTCCGCTCATTCTGAGGACGAGAAGTTGCTAATGCACTTCTTTCAAGACAGTCTGTCCGGGCCCTCCCTCGAATGGTACATGAGTCTGGAACCTACCAGTGTGCGCACGTGGAAGGAACTCGCTGAAGCATTTGTGCACCACTACCAATATAACAGTGACTTGGCTCCGAACTGAGTCCAACTGCAGAATCTGTCGCAAAGGAACAACGAAGGGTTCAAGGAATACGCCCAGCAGTGGCGTGAATTGGCAGCCAGGGTTCAGCCGCCGATGGTTGAACGTGAGCTTGTGGAAATGTTCGTAGCCACCCTCCCATGGGTTTATTATGAGAAATTGGTCAGCAGTATATCCGGAACCTTCTCAGATCTCATTATCACGGGTGAGCACGTTGAAAATGGGATCAAACTGGGGAAAATCCAAGGTGATTCATCCTCAGCTGGAGGAGGCAAGAAACCTTATGGTGGCAAAAGACGGGAAGGAGAAACGAGCGCCGTGACCAACGCTCGAAGGAAGGGTAAAGGCCCTCACCAACAGGTGGCCAGCATAACTATCCCGACAGTCCAACAGCCACAGCAGGCGAATCA
>CAWUDS030006572.1:0-33851 GCA_963859935.3 Lathyrus sativus
TATTTATTGTTACGTATCTTTATTTGTTGGACTTATGTTGTATGACCTCATGTTGAGGAGAATTATATTGGAGAATTGATTTGTATTCCGCTGCTTAATTGAAAACTAAATAATATTGATTATTTTAATGAAATGAAGTGACTTAGTGTGATATCCCACTGTGTTGGAGAACTCTGATGAATTTCATGAATTGTTTCTATATATTTATTATATTACGCGTACGGGGTAAAGTGGGGTGTTACATAATACCCCAAATTTTTCCCTAAGATTAGTCGTTTCATCTTGCATTCTATTTTATTTTGCATTGCGTTTAAACTAACCACTAACAGGTTGTGCAGTTGTTTGATTGTTCCAGAAAAATATCATGTGGCGCGCCCTTTTAGTTTACAGGGTTTCTAACGCCACTTTATTTTGAATGCATAAAATAACACAATTGGTAAGAGACCGTGTGTAAGGAGTTGTAAGTGTGAGAGGTCGAGAGTTCGAATCCCACCTTTTTCACTTTTTATTTTGTTTCTTTTATTTTTATTCTAAATTTGCTATTTTCATAAAAAAGATATAACAAAAATAGTTTTTTTATTATTTAATTATTATTTTCGTATTTTATTTAAATTATTTTTTAAAAAATATTATTTTGTCACTTTTTTCCATATTATTCATAAAAACATCCAAAAATCATAAAATTAAAATATTAGAAAAGATTTTATTCTTTTTATAATGTTTTAAGTTTGTTTTAGTTTGTTTAAATTTCATTTAGCTCTGACTAATTATTTAAGTTGGGCTTTAAAGTGGGCATTAGGTTAGAGTTAACCCTAATTTGTTACCTATATAAGCATGAGTTGCATTTGAGAAAAGAGGAGGAACAAGAAAAGGAAAAGAGACCGAAAGAGCTGAGGAGGAGTTTTGAAGAAGAGAAGGTTCAGAAGATCAACAAGAATCATCATCACCTTCTTTCATTAAGCATCATCATCAACAAATCCTAGGTGAGCATTTAATTTTGTAAATAATGGAATTCCTGGGTTTCATTTTTCAGGTTTCAGCAAGGCAAAAAGGGAGGGATAACAGGCAAAGAAGAAGGAAGGGAAAGGCTTCGAAAATCGCTGATGGCCGTGGGAGCCGCCGCCGTTTAAGAAGAAGAGAAAAAGTTTTTTTCCCAAACCCTAAAAAGAAGGGAAAAGGTTTTTTTCCCAAACCCTCAAAACAACCATCCACCTATCTCCACTCCCTTTATTATTATATTATCAAAATTATCTTGTTATTATTTTTTTTTTTAAAACAGTAATTAATAATCACATTATATTTTAATTTATTACTAACACTTCTTTTTTTTTTTATTAAAACCTTTTCTTTTTATTAAAACCTTCTTTTTATTATTAAAACTTCTTTTTATAGTAAAACCTTTTTTAAAATTAAAACTTTTTTTTAGTAAAACCTTTTTTAAAATTAAAATCTTTCTTAAACTAAAACTCCTTTTTGAGAATGAAAGCCTTTGTGTTTCAAAAATCAAAACCCTTTTTAAAATTAAAACCTTTTAAAATTAAAACCTTTTTTTTCTTTTAAAACTTTTTAAATAAATTAATACTAACATTTTTCAACACTAGACTTAAAATTATTTTCAGTTACTTACAAACCCTTTCATTCTAATTTCTAACCTAAAAGTCTAAAATTAAAATTCCCAGCATTCCCGTTAATTATCATCTGACTTTTATTGGCTTTCATTTTGGCCGTGGCTGCTAATCCTTTATTTTTTTCACATTTATTTTTATGGTTGTAATTTATGCAAGGACATCGTCGCTTTTATTTCGTTATTATTTTTACATTCTTTGGGTTGTAATTTATGCGAGGCCATGATCACAGTTTTATTTCCCGTTTTTGTTTTGGGATTTGTAATTGTAGCATTTTCTTTACCGTTTCTTTACTTTCCGCACCTTAATTATGCCGTTATGATATATTTTGCCTGTTTGCATGATTTTTACCATTTATCGCCTCCGAAGGAACTAGGTCTAGCCGTTTGACCGCTGAGTCAATAGTCCTAACCCTTGATCGTTTCCAAAACCCTAATAGCCTAGGCGTCCCGCCGTGGACGAAAATACCCTTTACCCTAGCAGTAGATCAAAGAGTCGTCGTACTCTGTTTAGGGTTTCCCGCCGTGGAATCCCTAATTTACCCTTTCATTTCAATTTACAAATTCAACATAGAAATTGGAGTTTCAAAACTCCACGTAAGCGTGTCCTTAAGATACGTCTACTCCCCTTGAAACCTTGACCACAGTTAAGAAGTTTCTAACCTCCCTTTTGAGGGGAACTACAATTACTCTGATTCCATTCCCTACCCAGGATACGTAGGCACAAGATGCGACGTCTTGCCGAGTAAACTTAGGACTAACCCTTAGGTCTTTAGGCCAGTCTATCCCTTAGCTCAATATATATTAAAGCAGATAATAAATAAAAATAAAAGGCATACAATAAACAAAAGGTTCCTGTAGAGTACTACAAAAGTTTAGGGTGCTAGTATCTTCCCTAAGCTTAACCAACCCTTTACCTAGGTCTCTCCCCGCATTGTGTTTACGATGCAAAAATAGGTTTTCTCTCTTTTGACCTTTTCCTTCGGATAAATCAAAGAGCGGTTGTGAATTAAAAATTGTGATTCAAACTAATTAATAGTTTGATATCCTATTTCCACCGCAACAATGAGTAATATGATGAATTATGATGATATGTTGTATGATGAATATGATGAATGATGATGCACCATATGTTGTTATTATGAGGATTATTATGACATGTGCATCATGCATTCATGTGCATCCGAACTTCGGTTTAGGACCTCGATTACTTTGGATTCAATACCACTGTGCGGATGTGGAGTATTTTGATGTGCTCTGATCCTATTGATGGGGATCTATGGAGGGTTGATGGCCCAGTGTCCATCGCGCTGTGATGATTGGTACCACATGCATTGAGTCTATGTTGCATTTGCATTTATGAATCTTTGTGTATGAATTATGACGTTGTGGCCTTTGAGGCATGTTTGAAGGATATCAATGTGTTGAATATAAATATGAGTAATATGTCGTTTATGCATTAATTGTTATACATTGATTATTATGAACTGTTTTACTCACCCTGCCTGTTTTAATGTTACCTCCATGGGGGGTAACGTGCAGATGACCAAGTTTAGTTGTGGCTGCCGTCGAGGAGTATTTTTGAAGTCTTAGAGTTGTTAGCCTCCTGGTTAACTTAGACGGTCTTGCTCTGATATGTAACATCGGGTTGGGTTCTTTGAATGGATTTTTTACAGTTGAGTTATTTTTCTAACTTTCCCTTATGAGGAAAACATTGAGTTATGTTTTGAGTTCCGCTGTTTATGATGTTTTGATGTATTTGGAGAAAACCCGTGTGTTACGGAGCATTGACTTATTTTGAGACATTGAGAAATGTACGCCCTTTTGTGGCTTATTAATGAAAGTTAATATTTTATTCTGAAATCCGTGTTATTTTGCCGTAATATCTGTGGGATAGAATAAGGGTGTTACAACGGGACCGGAGTTCGATTTAGAATTGAGTTAGAAAGAACCGTCAAACAAGAATCCATTGAGAAAATGAACTCAAATGGGGATTATCTAATCCTAGTGTGGAAAGATAACTGAGATAACCATTGTCCCCGAGGGTAGAAATCTGTGGGGAAACTGGAACAAATAAATATTTTATACTTAAGGCTGACGATCTATTTGGGGATATCGGATAAACCCAGTTACTCGGCAAGTAACGACGAATGATGACACGGATAGCAAACATGCAGATGCTAATGCGTGTGTTAATGTGTATGTTAATGTGTATGAAAATGCCATGCTTATGCTCATGCACATGCATATGTTGACAAAATAGATGAGAGGAGGAAACGTGAGATGAAATAAACATCTCGACGGGGATACCCGGTGACCTCTGCAACGGTACATCTATCGAAGGATAGGAAAAGTTGATGGCGGAACCCAGCCTTGCTTCAAAGTTCCAAACTTCTCTGGGGAGAAAAAAATCCACTTGGGGATACGATATCATGACTTCCTCATGGGGATACAATATCCTGGCTTCACTGGAGGGGTTGCTATCATGAATCATAATCAGGCAAAAAAAATCTGAGGATTAGAGACTTCCGGGGATAAAATAAATATCCACTTCATGGGGAAGATGTGGAGGTAGGCAGCTTCTTGGAGAAAACATAGCGACTTCCTGGGAAAAATACATCAACTTCCTGGGAGAAAGGTACATCCAACTTTCCTGAGGATAAAATAACAAACTTCCCTGAGGAGAGTTCATCAGATTTACTGGTCTGGGGAAAGTATCTTGACTTCTTGAGGAGAACAACAATCTCTTATGGAGTATTTCCTGAGGAAAGTAAGGCAATTTCACTGAGGAACAAATGATTCCACCGGGAGCGGCTCCTCAAAGACATTAAACATTTGGAAGATACTTGGGGAGATCTCTGCAGTCTTGGGAGTCATTGGAGATTATCGGGTTAATCCAAAGTGTTGTCAGCTTAAAGTCTCATTGGGGACTACGTTGAGGCAATGATTTACAAGTGCTTCTGCAACGATGAGACTTACTAGGGAATGAAGAGATCCTTCAAAGATTTTCACAAGTCAAAGCAACTTTTATTTTCAAATGCATTTTCAAAAATAGTTTTAAATTTTGAAAACACTTTTCACTTTCAAAATTTTATTAACAAATAGCATTTTGCATAACAATGAAATGGAGATCGTATGAACAAGGAAATTGAATAGCAAAGGGTTTAATTTTATTAAAGGGTGGTAGCTTGCTAAAGGCCTAGCTTCATGGAAAATTACAATTGAAATTGGCAATATTACATTGAATCCAACGACCTTTACTGACCCTAATGACTACCCGAAATCCTGCTTCTGACAAGAGCAATTGGATTGGAATGGATCTCGTCTGTAAAATGTATCTGCAATGCTTTATATCATCCGATGCAGTGAAATGCCTTTGTCCCTAATTTTTTCCTGGACCGCCATTTCGGGTTTTCAATCCACCGGGACGCTCATTTTTGCCTAAGCCGCCCTTTCGGGTTTTCAACTTAGTGAGCTGTATATTTTTTATTTTTCTCTTTTAGGCATAATATTTTCGGACCACATCAGAGTTCATAGGATGTGCGAGCTCTCCACCATCCATTGTTGTAAGACTTAGAGATCCTCCGGAGAAGACTATCTTCACAACAAATAGGCCTTCGTAGTTGGGCATCCATTTCCCACACATGTCTTTGTGAACTGGCAGGATCTTCTTGGGTACAAGTTCTCCTTGGCGGAACTCACGGATTCAGACTTTCTTATCAAAGGCTCTCTTCATCCAATTCTGATATAATTGACCGTGGCACATGGTTGTCAAGGGCTTCTCATCGATTAGAGTCAGCTAGTCAAATTTTCCTTGAACCCAATCGGTTTCATCAAGCTTGGCTTCCATCAACACCCTTAAGGAAGGTAACTCCACTTTGATGGGGAGGACGGCGTCCATTCCATATACCAATGAGAAAGGGGTTGCCCCTGTTGAACTGCGTACTGAAGTTTTGTATCCGTGCAAGGCAAATGGTAACATTTCATGCCAATCTTTGTAAGTCTTGACCATCTTTTGCAGGATTTTCTTGATATTTTTATTCGCAGCTTCAACAGATCCATTCATCTTAGGACGGTACGGGGAAGAATTGTGATGTGCAATCCTGAAGCTGTCACACAACTCTTTCATAGTCTTGTTGTTCATATCGGTATTGTTGTCTGTTATGATCCGACTTAGGATTCCATAACGGCAAATAATTTCTTTCTTGATGAAGCGGGCAACAACTTGCTAGTCACGTTGGCGTAGGAAGTAAATTTCTACCCATTTGGTGAAATAGTCAATAGCAACTAGAATGAATCGGTGACCGTTGGAAGCTTCCGGCTCAATTACCCCAATCATGTCAATGCCCCACATTGAAAAAGGCCATGGTGAAGATAAAACGTTCAACGGCGCCGGAGGTACATGCATCTTATCAGCATAAATTTGGCACTTGTGGCATTTCCTGGCATATTGGATGCAATCGGATTCCATGGTTAACCAGTAATATCCAGCCCTCAAGATTTTCTTGGACATAGCGTAACCATTGGCATGTGTTCCAAAGGTTCCTTCGTGGATCTCTTGGAGTAACATGTCTGCTTCATGTTTGTCAACACAACTGAGCAAAACCATGTCATAATTTCTTTTGTATAGTACATCGTTACTGATGAAGAACCTGGATGCCAGTCTTCTCAAAGTCTTCTTGTCAAGATTGGTAGCGTCGGCTGGATACTCTTGCTTGAGCACATAATTCTTAATGTCGTAAAACCAAGGCTTTTCATCAGTTTCATCTTCAACCATCTGACAATAGGAAAACTCAGTCTTGCATTCGATTCGAATGAGTGGCGCTTCATTAACTAGTCTGACTTTCCACATTGATGCTAACATGGCTAAAGCATCGGCAATATGATTCTCAGATCTCGGAACATGTTTGAACTTTATCTCATCAAAGTATTCAATCATGTCATCAATGTAGGCTCTGTAAGGGATTAACTTCTCATGCTTGGTCTCCCGTTCACCTTTCACCTGATAGATAACCAAAGCTGAATCTCCACTCACTTCGAGAAGTTTGATTCTAAGGTCAATAGCTACTTCAAGGCCAAGAATGCATGCCTCATATTCGGCGATATTGTTTGTGCATTCAAAGTATAACCTTGTTATAAATAGGGTATAGCCACCTTTTGGATTCATCAGAACAGCGCCTATGCCATGCCCACTGTAATTAGAGGAACCATCAAACATTAATTTCCATCAAAGACCCGACTCGGAACCTTCATCGGGACTTGGTTCTTCGCAATCCTTATCTAACATAATGTCTTCGTCAGGGAAGTCAAACTTAAGAGGCTCATAATCTTCCACTGGTTGATCGACAAGATAATCTGACAAGATACTTCCTTTGATAGCTTTCTGAGTTGCGTACTGGATGTCATATTCGGATAACAACATATGCCAACAGGAAAGTCTTCCAGTCTGAGCCAGCTTTTCAAAAATGTACTTTATCGGATCCATCTTCGAAATCAACAAAGTAGTATGACAAATCATGTATTGCCTGAGTCGCCTAGCAGCCCATGCTAGCGCACAACAAGTCTTCTCCAAGAGTGAATATCTGTTTTCACAATCGATAAACTTCTTGCTCAAATAGTAAATGGAATGTTCTTTTCTTCCAGTCTCATTGTGTTGACCCAATACTTAACCCATAGACTTCTCAAGAACAGTAAGGTACATGAAGAGTGGCCTTCCAGGAACAGGAGGAATCAAGATAGGAGGCTCTTGCAAGTAATCCTTAATCTTTTCAAACGCTTGCTGACAAACAGGATCACAATCGATGGTTTTACCTTTACAAAGTAACTTGAATATCGGCTCACAAGTAGCAGTCATGTTAGAAATGAATCTGGAAATATAGTTCAATCGTCCGAGAAAACCTCTGACCTGTGTTTCAGTCTGCGGAGCAGGCATGTCTTGAATGGCTCGGACTTTATCAGGATCTACTTTAATTCCTCGTTGGCTGACGATAAAACCAAGTAGTTTTCTGGATCTAACACCAAAAGTACACTTAGCAGGATTCAGTTTTAACTGGTACTTTCTGAGTCATTCAAACAACTTCAACAAATGATCCAAATGATCCTCTTCATTCTGAGATTTGGAAATCATATCATCAACATAAACTTCGATCTCTTTGTGCATCATGTCATGAAAGAGAGTTGTCATGGCACGTTGATAGGTTGCCCATGCATTTTTCAAACCAAAGGGTATAACTTTGTAGCAGAAGGTTCCCCAAGGAGTAATGAATATAGTCTTTTCTCTGTCGGCAGGATCCATCTTGATCTGATTGTAACCGTAGAAACCATCCATGAACGAGAAAACTGCAAAAATGGTTGTATTGTCAACAAGTGTATCAATGTGTGGCAGAGGGAAATCGTCCTTTGGGACGCTTTGTTCAAATCCCTGTAATCTACACACATTCTAAATTTACCGTCCTTTTTGGGCACTGGAACAATGTTGGCAACACAATCGGGATACTTCGCAACTGCAAGGAAACCTTCTTCCATCTGTTTCTTAACCTCATCTCGAATCTTGAAAGCCATGTCAGGTCTTGTTCTTCAAAGTTTCTACTTGATAGGTGGACATTCTGGCTTAACTGGCAACTTGTGAACAACAATATATGTGTCTAAACCGGGCATATCTTGATACGACCATGCAAACACATCAACATATTCCTTCAGAAGCTTTACCAATCTCTGCTTGACATTGGCACCAAGTACTGTACCAACCTTGACCTCTTTCTTGTCTTCTTCTGTGCCAAGTTTAATCAAATCTACCTGCTCCTTGTGCAGTTGAAGTTCTGTGTACTCATACTCAACCAATTTTTTCAGTTCGGTGGGTACTTCAAAATCTTCTTCACCCTCATCTTCAGCTTGATAAATGGGTGAATCCCAATCAGGAGTGACAGTAGAGTCATTGGATTCAACAGGGTTTGTGATATCACTGTATGTTGGAAGGCTTGTTTTATTAAATGCTCAAAGAAAAATGCAAGAGAAATGAAAAAATGCTTTTTTTGTAGTTTTTGAAAAGATTGTCAATTTCATTTTAAAAGATGAAAATGAAAAACGCTAATGAAACAAAAGGAATTTGAACAAAATGCATTTATTAATAACTTTTTTAAAAGTGAAAGGTGGCCCTACGCGGTGATCCAATAGCCTTGGGCAGAGCTATGGATTTTAAAACATAAATGAAAATGTTAAATTACTTTGAAATGGGGAAAATAACAGGAATCTCTATAACCTCCCAGTTGCTCAAGGCTGCATCGCTCTTGAATACCAGGTTGCTCAGGTCCTCATCTTCATCATAGTCGCTGATAGCATTGATTTGGAAACCTCTGCTGACAAACACTTCTTGAATAATCTTCGGACGTCCTTTGACAGTTGAAGCTTTATCATGAGTTGGTCTGTAGCCCAACCCGTGGTGATAAGTCTTGGTCTTGATATCAATTACCTCTCCCCAACCTTCAGGAATTCCCCTGTCGATTGTTGATCTGGTACTCTTGAGAGATGCAAAAAATCGATTACTCTGGCCCTCTGTCTCCTCGACTTCCAATAGAATAGCATTGGTGATCTTGAGTGTTTGGAAAGAAGTTCCCAAAGCGTCTTCATCATCCTCGATATAACGGAAAGAAGATAGGTTGCTGACCATTAAATCCTCATCACCATGTATGATAACTAGTTTTCATCGACCACAAACTTCATCTTCTGATGCAAAGTTGAAATTACTGCCCCAGCGACATAGATCCAAGGTCTTCCAAGTAAACAACTGTAGTTGGGATTAATGTCCATGACTTGGAAAGTGATATTAAAAACATGCGGACCAATCAGAATCGGCAGTTCCACTTCTACAATCGCAGATCTTTGAGAGCCATCGAAAGGTTTGACAATCAAAAAGGTAGGCTTCACCACCGTCTCTTTATAGGCTAGTTTGCTAAGGACTCTCTTGGGTAGGACGTTTAAAGATGAACCGGTATCCACAAGCACCCTTAATAAGTTGTACTCTTGACATTTCACCGATACATGTAAAGCACGATTGTGATTCAGACCATCTCTCAGTAGCTCCTCATTGTTGAAGCTGAGAGTATTGCAAGTAGTAATATTGGCAATCACACTATCAAATTGACCGGTAGTGATGTCCTGAGCAACAGGAGCTTGAGTCAATACTTCCTGTAAAGCATTTCGATGAGCGGGTGAATTCATCAACAGAGACAAAATAGAAATCTTGGAAGGAGTTTGATGAAGTTGATCGATAACTTTGTAATCACTTTTCTTAATGATCCTAAAAAATTCAGCATCTTCATCATTGGCAACTGCCTCTTTACCCTTGTCTTTGGTAGGCACAGTGGTAGTGGTAGCTGTTTCCTTAGGCGGAGCCTCACTGAAACGGGGAGTATAAACGCGACCACTGCGAGTCATCCTGCTTGCCCCAGCTATATTAGTCACAATTTCGTTACCAGTCCTCACTTCTTCCCTTGGAATAACCTTCCTAGATTCTTTGTCAATCATGGCCACATCATATTTCCAGGGTACAGCTTTAGGATCGCTGAAAGGAAATGAACTTGGCTTCTGAATAATTATTGGTTTCGGCTTATCCGCCATAGGAGTAACATGCTTTGACATATTGAACACTGGCTTGGCCAAACTTACCCCTGGAAACTTAAATATTGGCACCTTAACCTCCGGTTCTGGAAAGTTAAAGACAGGCTCAATCGCAGTAACTTCATCCTTCTTTACCTAGTTAACCACTTGTAAAAAACCGTCGTTGATCAATTTCTGGACGTCATTCTGAACCAATGAACAACCCTTAGTACATACATCACAACTTGTACAGTCAGCATGAGAAGTAGATACTAAACCGACTTCAAACAACTTCGAGTGGAATACCTTGAGAGGAGTCTTGATCTGAGTAACATCAAGGATAAATCTATCCTCTAATGAGTCGTCAATAACATTAACAGCCCCATGGTTAGGTAAAGGGTTGTTCTTGACATTTGGCTGAGGATCATCGAAAGACAAAATCTTCTTTTCCAACAAATCCCTAACAATGGACTTGAGAGCATAACAATTCTCCAAATCATGGTCGGGCGTGCCCTCATGAAATAAATAATGAGCGGTAGGGTTGTAATTGGTTGGCAATGGATTAGGAGGTGGACCCAAAGCCCGGGTAACAATCAGACCTTGTTGCACTAATGAAGGGTACAACACGATAAAAGTCATCGGCATCGGAGGACGCGACTTGTACTATCTCCTATTCGGACCACTCTGATGAGGAGCCTGATTATTGGGTTGTTGATGGGCCAGAACATTGGGCGCTTGTTGATAATTATGAGGAACTTGGTAGGCCTGAGGCTGATAAACAGGAGTCGATTGCACAGGCTGATAAGCGGGAGCTTATTGAACTTGTTGATTGAAGGAAGGTGCAACAGCAGCAACATATGGCTATTGAGCATACTGCAACGGGTAGCCTTGAGCATAATTCTGTGGTTGTTGATATCGTTGATTTCTTCGTCTACCCGAAGATACAACATTGGTCTCACCTTCCTTCCTCTTCTGAGAGTTGAAGGACGACTTCTTCGCTTGGTCTTTAGAGCCGGAACTACCAGAACTACTTGACATTCTTCCACTCTTCAGGCCCAACTTAACTTTAACACCAACATCAACGGTGTCATAGAAATTAGTAGTCACACTACCAACCATTCTTTCATATAATTTTGGTCAAATAGTATCAACGAACTAGTAAGCTAATTCCTTCTCAGCCAAAGGAGGTTCTACTTGCAAAGCAATCTCTTTCCACCTCTGAGCATATTCCTTGAATGATTCTGAACTCCTCTGCGACATACTCAGTAATTGTCTCCTATCGGAAGCCAGATTCGTACTGTACTGATAATGTTTGATGAAAGTATCAGATAAATCTTAGAAAGACTTGATACGAGACTGATCCAAAGTTAGATACCATTTTGAGGAAGCACCCTTCAGACTGTCTTGGAAGCAATGAATCATCAGTTTATCATTCTCAACATGAGCAGCCATCCGACAGTATTACATTATCAGATGGTTCTTTGGACAAGTAGTACCTTCACAGTAATCAAAGTTCGGAGTTTTGAACTTTGGAGGAATAACCAAACCGGAAACCAAACAGACATCTCTGAAGGGAGCACCAAAGATTTGATCACCTTCCATCTTCCTCAATCTCTTGTCGATAGTATCAACCTCCTCACAAAGCTTGTCACGTCGCTCGTATCCCTCATCATTATCATCAAGGATCTCATAAACAGGCTCATTGAGATAAGGTTGCACGCGGGTGTGAATGGTAGCTGGTTTAAAAGTAGGAACCACTCGAGGAGCTTCGAAAACCAAAGGAATAGCTTGTTGAATTGGTTTAACAACAGGAACTGCTGGTTTAACTAGTTGGACAGCAGGAACTGCAATTGGAGGGGGCACGAAACCGGGTTGAAGACCATACGGAGGTACATTCGCAATGGTAACCGCCGGTGGAGGATCCGTAACAGTAGTGATAATCTTAGAGACAACGGTAGGCTAAGTATCCATCTTTGCATTGATGACTTGTAGCAACTCCATAATCCATCCCACATTTCCTCGAAGGTCTTCGAGTTCATTGTTGATACGATCCACCTATTGAATTTGTTCTTCAATCCGTTTTCAAGCTTGGGCTCTAGTGTTGTACCGATGCAGAGAACTCAGGGTGACAAAACTGGAAGGTGAAAGAATCGAGAATGAGAAACCGGGAGAAAAATGCAATGCAAAAATGTGATGGTGAAATGCATAATGCAGATACAAAATTTCATGGAATTCAAGTATTTACAAATATCGCGGGATACCAAAGAAACTTTTATTTATTAATTTTGATAATGGATTACAAACAAACATTCTCAAAAGGAATCTTAACATAACAACTAAATGAAAGCTAATAAAATCCTAAGGAAGCATTGCCCACCATCAACTTCAAAGGGTAGGCTGAGAGTTAGAGGAAAATAAATCCTCGTAGACTTTTCTCTTCTTGTAGGAAAGCGATTCTTCATTCTTCGCCTGAAGTTGCTTCTGAAGCTTGACATTCTCACTAATGACAACCTGATATTTATTCTTCCATGCTTCTGCCTCATGTTGTGCTTTTGTCAAAGCGATCTTCAACTCTTCAGCTTCGCACATGAAAACTAGAATAGGTTCCCTTCTTGGAGGCAAAGGATCTTGACGAGGATAAGGCATCTTCAGCTTGATTGCTCTTTCTCGGATCCAATGAAGATATGGTTCCATGGACACACAATTAGGCTTTCCCAGACTTTCTCTACCTTTCTTATGCAAATGACGCCAGGTGGACCCAATCTTATCTTGAAGTTCTTTGTTTTCCTTGAAGAAGACTTTCTCCACATGAACCCTCTTAGGTGGTTCCTTCAATGGATATCCTAGCTGTCAGCGAGCTAGAACTGGATTGTAGCTGATTCCTCCATTAAAACCAAGCAAGGGTATGTTGGAAAAGTCTCCACAACCATCAATGATTAATTTCCCATCATACACACGCTTATACCAATCAATGTCCGAGTGAGTTAGAGCCATAACCCTTTGTGACCAGCGTCCTTTATTAAGATCCCAAAAAGGACCAGACTTTGACAAGTGCGAAATAAACCACTTGTATAATAAAGGCACACAACAGGTGATCATCCATCCACCCTGGAAGTTTCGGAGATGAACGAAATGGTAAGTGTTAGCCAATAAAGTCGGTACTGGATTATTCTTCATGAAGATCTTGATGGCGTTGAGATCAACAAATCCTTCAAAACTTGGGAAAAGTAGCACTTCATAAATAAGCAAGGCGGGGATTGCCTTAAATGTATTCATGCTCATATGATCAACATAGTACTGGGCTTTCCTGATTAAGAAGTCCGTAGGCAGATCGAAAGTCTCGCCTTTGGTAGTCATCTTGTCCTTGATGTCAGATACCTTTAGATATATGGCTCTAGCAATGTCTTGTTCTTTAGGGTTCAATTCCAAGAAAGGGAAAGGAGACTCCTCCAGAATAGGTAAACCAACCAAATGAGAGTATTCTTTTAAGGTAGGCAATAGCTGATAATCTGGGAAGGTGAAGCAGTGATAATTCGAATCATAGAACTGTAGCAAAATAGAAAGAAGTTTGTCGTCCACTTGAAGTCTCAACAAAGATAACAACCTTCCATACTTGTTTCTGAATCCTTCTTGATCTTGAACTAAAGCTCCTAACTTCTTTAGGTCATCCAACTTAAGACCCTTAAAAGAATATTTCAAAGTATTTTTCCTATTGTAATCCATGGTATCCTGCAATGTTCATAAGTAAGGACGAATTCCATGAAATCTAATGCAATAGGATGCTTTATGGATGCAATGCTCAAACACACACAAGCACACGAGGGTACTAGGTTAGAGGTATATGAGTAGAGCCAAGGTCTACCCATCCCAAAAGGTATGTACTAAAGGTTAGTTGTACCTGCAGAACAATGGTTCTAAAGAAGTGCCCAAAGTCATCAGTCCATCTTTCGGATATTATCAATTTCCCGATTGACTCGGTGGTTAATAATATTCTCAAGAGAACATCATTTGAGTGTAGTTTTGCGTAGCAACTATTTTGGGACTACTCCCTCATAGTCCTCGCACTACATCCTAGATAAGGCCAATATGGTGTTTAGGTAACTACGGTCCCTAGTATCACAGACTCCTAGTCAAAAATAGTAAGTGTTTTCACGACTACTCGTTCAACAAAACTAATTTTTAAGAGGGTCTCAACTGAGTGGTGATTCTTAAGTCAACTTGGTCGGGACTCACTCCCTATAAGCCTTGTCAAATATATCACCTTCCTATAATAATTGCACTCAAGTTCGGGTGTAGGACTTATCTCACAACAAGGATACCCTAAGCAAATGACAATAATATTATATACAAACAAATAATAAGGCAAAATAGCAAGCATAAACAAAATAGGGATAACCCTCAAAAGATATGACATCTATTTCCCCAGTGAAGTCGCCATTTTCTGTTGCGGTGAGAATAGGATATCAAATTATTAATTAATTTGAATCACAAATCTTAGATTCATAACCGGTCTTTAAATTATCCGAAGGAAAGGTTAAAGAAATGAAAAACCTATTTTGCATCGTAAACACAATGCAGGAAGAGATCTAAGGTTCGGGGGTTGGTTAAGCTTAGGGAAGGTATTAGCACCCTAAACTTCTGTAGTACTCTACAGGAACTTCTTGTTTTAATGTTGCTATTTTGCTATAATTATCTGCTTAAGGGATGTGCTAAGGGTTAGAAGGTGAAAAGATAAAAGACCTAAGGGTTAGTCCTAAGTTTACTCGCCAAGACTCGCATCTTGTGCCTACGTATCCTGGGTAGGGGATGGAATCAGAGTAATCGTAGTCCCCCTTGAAAGGGAGGAATTGAAACTTCTTGATTGTGGTCAAGGTTTCATGGGGAATAAGCGTTCATATGGAAGCACTTACGTGGAGTGCGGAGACTCCTATCTCTACATTGAAGTTGAATTGAACTGAAAAAGGTAAGATAGGTATTCCACAGCGGGAAACCTAATATGGAGTGCGGAGACTCCTTATCCTAATGCTAGGGTAAGGGTAAAATTGTTCGCGGCGGGTCGCCTAAAAATATGAGTACGGCGAATTGGAGCTTCTAGGTTTGAAAGGTGAAAAGGTGTAAGGGTTAAGAACTATTGACGCGGCGGTCAAACAGCTAGACCTATCCTTCGGAGGGGAATTAACGGTTAAATAAATATAATGAAAAAAATTATCAAGCAATAGTATTGAAATACGGGAATCTGGTGCAAGAACGGAATAAATAGCGACGATGTCCTCGCATAATTTACAACCATGAAGAATATTTACAGAAAAATAAAGATTAGTAGCCGAAGACAAATGAGAAACAATATTAAGAATGAAATGAAAGTTAGACGAACCTCAACGGGATTGTTAGGACTTTTTATTTTAGAATTTTTTTAGGTTAGAGATTAGTTTTAAGAAAAATTTAGGATTAATTTGAAAATTAGTCTTAATTGAAAGGGGAAAGTTTATTAAAAAATTAGTAATTTCTAAAAAGTTTTAATTTTTAAAAGTTAAATTTTTGATTGGTTTTAAACTATTTTTTCTAAAAATTGGAATTTAATCCTTACAAAGTTTTAATTAGAAAATCAATAAACTAATAACTAAATTAATTTTATTGGATTTATTAAAAAGTGTTAATTTTAAAACTTTGGAACTTTTAATCTTTGAATTGAGACTTTAAATTCCAAATTACATTTTTAAATTAAATTTTAAAAATAGTTTTAATTTTATCTTTTTATTTAAGTTTAAAAAAAAAATTAAGTTTTAAAAAAACTAAGTGTTACAAGGTGTTGCACCCCAAAATTTGCCCAACTTTTCTCTACCTAGCTTGTGTTTCATTTCATTCACATTAGCATTATCATTTGCATTTCATTGACATGTATGCAGGAGATCAAGAGGTATGATTACCAATCAAGGGCTACACAAGACTTTGAAGCTAACTAAGAAGGTTATTCAGATGTTCAAGAGTTGATATCCTTGTCAGAGAAGTTAAAAGATCCTCAGAGAGAGTGATTGAAACCAAGTGTGTAGGTCTCTTAACTTGAGAGTTGGGGGAAGCCATTAGATGATTCTGAGGTCATGAAGTTGGACTTGAGGTCTTGAGAGATCTCATGAGAAGTGTTGAAGTTCATGTGGGAGCTCATACAAGTCCTTATGCAAGACTAAGAAGCCTTAGCCATGATTAGTGCAGCTAGGGTTTGACTGGGTCAACCCTAAGTCAACTGAGGATTTGAAGAAGGTTGAGACCTAATCCAAGAGCCATATGATCATGGATTGATACATTGAGATGTTATAAGGATGATTCCAAGGTTAACTCATCATGATTGAAGAGTTTGAGAAGTTTCAGGCTAGGGTTTCTAAGGGTTGACAGTGTAAAATCCCCTAGCTTGACCCCTGACTTCCAAGACTATTTAACTCAAGATAAGATTGTCATCTCATCTTGACCCCAACATGATTATTGTAGGGCATGGTTTTAGCTTTAATTTTAGTACTATAAGTCCTTGATAGGATTCATAGAACTCAAGTTATGAGCCAGACAAGTTACAAGTCATCTGAGGCATGTGAATTTGGAGCTTGAAAGTTACCCAACTTGCATGACACGTTTTCCCTAGAAGGATGATTCCTATGAACTTTTGGTCAATATGAATGTTGTTCCTTATCCTCTTATCTTTCTAAAGAGTACTAGAAGTCCATGATTGGAATTGTAGAACTCAAGTTATGGCTTTGACAAGTCAAGGGTATTTTGGGTATTTGGGCATTACAGGTCATTTTGAATTATAGGTCAATTTCACTATCTTGCAAGCTTCAAATGGATTTTTTTTCAACATGAAAGTTGCTCAAAATGATGTTTTTATCTTAGCCAAGTATCAATAGTCCATTGATATGGATTGTATCAAGCATTGGTTGAAGACAATTCACAAAAAGACCATTTTAATGAATTAAAATGTAAAAATTCAAAACAATTGGAAATGGGACGTTTTCAGGCCAAGTTTGTGATCATTTTGATTTTAATTGACATTCTAAAGACTTTGGCATCATCACATTTTTGAATTGAAGTTCATAACATGGCCATATGGAGTCTTACTTCATTATGAAGAAACATACCAAATGCATCCCTTTGATTGGAATCAAGGAGGGAAAACTATTCAATTATACTCCCTGACTGTTAAGTAAGTGAATTGGATGGAATTTGAGGGGAGAGCAAGGCCAAAACGTGTACAACATCATTGAAATTTTGGAAGGAAAGTGAAACTTGAAAATCCCAAATTGGGCTTTGTTTGGGCCTCCAAAGTTGTTAAACTGGATATAAATTGGATGTGGATCATTCTAAGAACCTTCTAGTGGCAAATTTAGTTGAGAATCCATTGGAGCAAGTTTGTGAAGGAGCTTGGAATTTGATTTTCGTTTTTGGAGATTCAGAGAGTTTTAGCAGGAATTGGCTATCAAGAAACGTTCATCATCATTCACTGAAGCAATCTGCACTCTTTGAAGAAGAATTGAGGCCTGAAACCAACCTTACTCGAAGCTCAAACTCAGGTTTCCATTTCTCAAATTTTCACTTAATTTACACGTTTTTAGCATCTTAGATTCATGTGGCTAGGTTGTAATTGAACCATAGGTGGATTCTGTGTAGTTTTTAGGATGAATCGTGGAAGTTTAGGTTATGGTGATCCAAGTTTTGATGCGTGTATCTCATTGATGGTTGGTTAAAAATGAAAATGGAGGTTAGATTGAGGACGTAGGAAGAAAGACGATTAAAATAATGTAAAAAAGTGGATGTTTCGTGAAGGTTGAATAGAGCGCTACTGTTCATGTTCGCCGGAGAAGACGATCGGTGTTTCTCCGGTCGCCCCAGGCTCCCCCGCGCGTGAACAGTCATCCGTTTGAGTTTAAATCACCAGTTGCGTTTGAGGCCATTAGATCGTTTGAAATCCTGGACCTGGTATGTAGATCGCGTGGCCAGAAGGCGTACGCGTGTCCCTCTCACGTGGCCAATTCCCATTTTTAATGAAACGCAGAGTCTCATAAGTTGAAACTCTGGGCTTTGGATTGAACTGTTGTTCCCACCCCTTACTGTTAGGCCCAACAAGATTAACACGTAGAGGCCTTACTTGTGGCACCCTCTGGTCACATTCAGAATTGAGAGAATGAGCTGAGTTGAAACTCAGACTGGGCCCATTCCCCAGCGCTTTTCGCACCCCCTCGTATTGGGCCCAGGCGAGATAACCTTTGTTTCTCCTGCTAGTTACACCTCCCTGCACGATTTCTTTTATTTTCTTTTTCTTTATTTTGTTGTTTTATTGCTTATTAGATTTAATTCATAATAAATAGTGAATGTTGGTAATAAATTCTGAGAATATTGGTGGATATAGATTGAGATGTGTAGAATATTTCCATGCTTTTTATTTTAATTTTCCCTTTATTTTGCAATTAGTTTCATATTTTCTAGTGTAATATGTTTTTAATAATGGAATAATTGTGTCCTGAATTTGTTGATTTTCTTTCTCTCTCATGGCATGGAGTTTGATATTGAAATCTTGTATGCTGATTATGCACATGTTGATAATGTTGTGTAATTTTCGTTATGATTTTTTAGATGATTTTAAATAAGGTTTTAGGGTAGTTGTTTAGGAGTGTTCATGAATGGATCCCCTTAGTGTGCCCTTGAAGTTTTAGATTTAGTTTGAACCTTTTGGCTTAGGTTTAAACCCTGACTTTCCCACCATACCATGTTGATACATGTAGGATAGTATAGTATTTTTCTTGGAATTGTTAGAAATGATTTTCTATTAAGTGCCTATTTTACAAGTTAACCTTAGATTAGGTGATCCTAACTAGGTTAGATGCATAGATTAGGCTTGTAAATGACCTCTAGATGATTCTAGGTCCCATTTCCTCTCTTGATAGATTGGTAATGGATACAAGCCTCCTTTTAGATCCCTTGAATCTTTAGGATAGATGTCCTTAGAAGGTATCATTTGTGGTTTCTTTAGAAGCTTAAATAGGTGGATGATTCTTCCTATAGGGGTAGTTTCCTCTTCAATTTTTCCTTGCTTGATTGGAATCCCTCTTGTGAGAAATGTTTTCTCCTGTGGAGGAATACATTGCACTATCATAAAGGGTTTGAGTCCATGAGAGCTCCCTTTCTCTAAAGGAAATGGAGTTGGTTGAGTGTCTGTGGTAAGTTCCTGTGGAACTTACCTTGCTTCTCATCTCCATTCTCCTAAAATTTTCTCATTCATTCTTTCTTAGGAACCTTCTTGAGGTAGCATAGTCTCTCCTGTGGGGGAATGTTGCACATCTCTTGAAGGAGCCAAACCCCTAGGATTACCCCAAATCTCTGTTAGTTGGTTGAGTGCCAGGGATAAGTTCTTGTGGACCTTACCTTAGCCTCCCAACACCCAATTTCTTTCCTTAGGATAGATGCTTGTATGATTACTTGTGGAGTGAATCCATTATTTGCCATAAGTCCTTCTCCTCATTCATTGATTGAATTGCTTGTTGCATTAGGATAGTGCATGATTAGAATAGTTTAAGCTAGGAGCATGACTGCTTAGAGGTTGAGTGAGTCTCCCTCTGCTTGTTTGCATTAAGGGTTGAGGTGATCCTCCCCTTGCTTGTGTGTTGTTTTTCTTTTTTGTACTTGACGTATTTGCATAATAGAGGTTGAGTGAGCTCCCTCTGCTTGTCTGTTTTGACTGTTTTTTCTTTGCTTGATTGCTAAGAGGTTGAGTGGGTCTCCCTCTGCTTGTATTGTTGCATTGCATATACATCTTTACTGTATATCTGTTTACTGTTTAAGCTGATGCTTTATCTGTTTTTGTATCCCTTTGGCATGATCCCCTAAGAATCTCACTTCCTTTGATAAGGAAGTGATGATTAGAACTTTAGGTTGAAACCTATGCATGATAACTTCTAGGAGTTCCCTGTTTCAAACCTCAACCATAGGATGAATCCTTGGCATGACAACATTAGGACTTGACAGTCTCCCCATAGAAGTCGTTCTCTTCTCATCTCAAAACAACAGTAAAAAACGTAATAAAGGCAAGTTAGTATAAGCGCATTACGAGCCTTAAGCTACTTGGGAAATGATAATTGAGCGGTCTCCTCTCAATCATCTAGGATGTTTAGTATAAGTCCTTTGGACGTTATACGACGCATTCGCTCCTAAGTCATAGTCTCTAGTGTTGTACAAACTACAAACAACCATAAAAAACAGTTTTTCTGTAAAAGACAGAAAACAAACATCAAACCTTTTTGCCCCGTGGGCCCATAATTCAAAGGAAGCTTTTCTAAAGAAAAGAGTGTCGTTAACTCCCAGTTCTACCGCAAACGGTAACGCCTAAGTCTCCAAGGGTCGAGCTGCATACACTAAACTGCTGGAACTGTTTGTTAACCCTACTCGAAAAACAGACGAACCTGAATTCCCGTAATCCGCATTATCCTGAACTACGTAAGCTCTGATCTCTCATATCTGTTGAGAGTGTGTAGGCACAATACTGACGTATTGGCGAGCCACTTTCCCCGTAACCCGTAGTTAGGCGAACTATGTTGACTCTGATTTCTCATTCTCTGATGAGAATACGTAGGCATAAATTGCGACGCTTTTCCGAGTCACTTTCTTTTCTTTTCAGACCGGCCTTGATAGGTAGATAGCAAAACCAACCCGTCAGATAAACACAACAAGCGTGGATCCCATCGAGTACAATGGACGTGAGGGGTGCTAATACCTTCCCCTTGCGTAACCGACTCTCGAACCCAGACAATGGTTGCGATGACCTTGTCTTATACCTTTTCGTCAGGTTTTTCCGATTGTTTCCTTTCCCGTTCTGAGGGATAAATAACGAAAGGTGGCGACTCTTCTATTTTTACGGCACCTTATTTTCGCAGTAGCGACAGCTGGCGACTCTGCTGGGGAACCAACATCCCCTGTGCGAGTCAATCCTAGCGCTTATGTGTTTATTTGTTGGGTTGTGTTTATTTATCGCACTTTACTTCCCGCATTTTATTTTCAGTATGATATGATTATCTGTGTTATTGTGGGAGGGACTCTGTTGAGTGATAAGCCAGACCCAAGCTTGAGAGCTACATAGTATTAGAGCAGATTAGTGGTGAACCTGCATGTTAGGTATGCACTAGTTCCCACATAATCTGCACTCAGACGAGATTCTCTGAGATGATTTCCATTTCCAGCCCAGTGGGCCGTCGAAAGGATTTCAGATCTAAGGATTGTCGACTCTGGGAACCGATCATTTGTGATTCAGCTGAGTGAGGCCACTTCAAGAGATGATGATGCCACACCTTTTGTGTATCGTATCATCGTTTCTTGAAAGTCTGTGACGCTGATGATCGCATAGGATGTCGTACCTTTTCCGTGATTAGGTCCATACCTGTGAGTAGGGTCGGGTTATTGCAGGAAACCTTAACCTCCAGACAACCTGGTTTTCTTGACAGTGAATCAGTATTATTGGTGTCAGAGGGTTCTCGTCACCAGAGATGTGTTTGTTCTTGACAAAGCAGAATTATGGGCCTCTTCAGTCAACAACGCAACACTCTTGATATCTTGCTGCGTCTTTGCACTTGCATTTGCATCATCATACCATGTTTACATTTTGCATCTAGCATTCTTATTTGCATTGTAGGTTGTTCCTGGTAGCTTCATGTTCTTATCTCTGCTTGGTTTGCATAAGTGACAGGATTGAGCAAGTCAGATTCCACAGATATCCCACTCAAGGTAATCAACAAACGGCAATGGGTCAAGTTCAAGCTAAAGTGTAGGAGCTCAGAGCTCGCCTTACTCCGTTCATGGAAATGATGCGGGGCATCACAACAGGACAAGAATAGCTAAGAACCATAGTTCAACCGTTGATGGCACGGGTGAACGAAGAAGGTGTTGTCCAGGGAGGTGCTGGTATTATCCCTCCTGTTGGTGGTTCTGTTCCACCTCCTATCCCTGTTGTTGTTACACCTCCGGGCGGAGGCGCTGAGAATGGAAATGGCAACGTTGTCGGTGGGAGTACCCACCCTGGGCCTAGAACCGCCGGTCCTCGCTGGGAAGATCACCAAATATCATTTCCATGAGAGATATGGGAGCGACCATGCCAACTAAAGTTGAACAGAGGTTTAAACTGATTGAAAAGAAGATGAAGTCCTTTGAGAATCAGAACTATCTGGGCCTCGATATGTCTGATATGGGTCTGGTTCTAGGAGTCAGAATTCCTCCAAGTTCAGGGTGCCAGAATTCGACAAGTACAAAGGGACAACCTGTCCTCGAGTTCACGTCCGAGCATACTTCCGAAAGAAGTCTGCGTATTCTGAAGACGAAAAGCTGCTAATGCATTTCTTCCAGGATAGTCTGAACGGGGCATCATTGGAATGGTACATGGGGCTTGAGAGAACCCACATCCGTAGTTGGAAAGAGTTGGCCGAAGTGTTTGTGCGTCATTATCAGTATAACAGTGATCTGGCACCAACCAAGATACAACTGCAGAGTTTATCACAAAACAGTACTGAGAGCTTCAAGGAGTACGCCCAGAGATGGAGAGACTTGGCATCAAGAGTACAACCTCCCCTGATGGAGAGAGAGCTGAATGACATGTTCACGGTTACACTTCCTGGTGTGTATTATGAAAAACTGATAGGTTGCATGACTGCAAATTTCTCGGATCTGGTAATAGAAGGGGAAAGGGTCGAAAGCGGTATCAAATTGGGAAAGATCCAAGTCGCTCCTGTTTTTGCTAAAGATGCAAAGAAGCCGCATGTTGGAGAAACTAGTACTGTGTCTACTCTAGCTGCTGGTCAACATTTAGCCCGAAGCCAACAACCTCGTGCTCCTCGACAGCAAAACAATCGGCGCCAGAATCAAGATAGGCCCCGTAACAACCTGGAAAGGAGGACTGCTCCTCTTCACCACGTTCCAATGCCGCTCAGCTAGATTCTGCCGCATCTGATTCAACACTCGTTGGTGGAGCCTAAAGCTCTCAAACCAAAGCCAGAGCCCTATCCTCCGGGATACGACCCAGTGCTCAATATGATTATCATGCAGGATCCCAGGGGCACACGACTGAAGATTGCAAGGCTTTTCAAGCCAAAGTGTAACACTTGATGGACCAAGAGTACATTTCCTTTTTCGAAGGAGAGCTAGTTGTGCACGTCGACCTCTCGTCTGATTGAGTTTGGAGACTTCAAGGGTTGCATCTCCCTAGTCAGTGGTTCAGATACAAGAAGCCCAGTTCCCCAAAAGCTGGCACTCTGCATTTTATCATGTCATTTCTTTACATTTGTAGTTTCTTTCCTGTAGAATTGCAAATTTCGTTTGTAAAGCATGATTGTTTTTCAATTGATATTGATAATGAAATAAATATGAATGTTTGAACTAATCCATTTGTGTTCACTCTATTGCTTTCTTTTATTTCAAACACTTGTTTAAGTGGAATCCGGGGAGGATGACGAAATCCAATGATGCGTAAGCTTCCGATGCTATGCTTTTGAACAAAAAACCTGTTGATGATGTACAAACATTGTTTCAATTCCCAAACACCGGAGATATAAGGAAGATAATCCCTTGTTAACCCCTTTGAGCCTAGTTGTAGGAGTTTCTTCCTAAAGATAGACAAACCCTTAATATTAACCCGGGGCAGGGTATGTGTTAGCTAATTTGACCAGCGTTCAAATTACACAAGGAGTGTCCGTTCGAGGATCCATCACACCGTTATAGGTCGTACCTAAAAAAAACCATGATGGTTAAACCTGGCCGATCAGGAGTGAAACAATCACAATCTCTTTAACAAGTCATACGAGCCGATGTCATACGATTTGTTCAAAAAAGAAAAAGAAAAAATCGAAAAGAAAAAGCCCGCTAAGTCGAATCTTGAAAGCAAGCGACTTAGGCAAAAATTAGGGCATCCCGCTGGACTTCAAAATCGAAGGAACTCAGAAGAGTTAGTCAAGGAAAAAATCAGGGATCGAAAAAATGAAAAAACGAAAAGGATTATGAAAGAAAAATCCTTAAGCAAGAGCGAAATCGTGTGGCTACCGGTGCCCAAACAAAGACGAAAAGCGAATGACTGTCACTCCAAAAAACTTGTGGTTTCTTGAACTGTCACTCCTGTCATATAACCTTTGAAAGGTGAACGCTAAGGTCGAGTTAGCTGAACGTAGGATTGGAGAACATCAAGGAGGATGGGTGGGTTAAAATGAATTTTGAGCCTTTATCCTTTCTTTCTTAAACCGTGAACCTGACCACGTTACAACCTTTAAAAGACCTAATTGAAATAGGTTTGTTTCGAAAGCATACTTCGGTGAAGGTCGCATCGAAACTGACTCCTAGATAGGATTCCCAATACAACGTTGTTTTAGTATTGACATGTTGATGAATGATTTCATATATTTTATGTCATAAAATTTTTTCCAGTGAACACGAATGGATTTTTAAAACTGCCATATGCATAGCATTTGATATGTATTTTATGCAGAACAACTTGTTTTACTAGCAAGTAAGCGCTTGACAGCAGGAAAGTTTCCACAATGGAAAGTCTGATCAGGATAGAATGCAGAATGCCTGAATATTCCGGTGAACCGGGGCAAGCTACGTCAAATGATCGCAGCATGGGAGTCAGCCATCCAGAAATCGTTAATCCGGGGCAATCAGGTCGAGATTGGATGAATCTCTCGCAGCCAAGGGCACTACTCCCCACAAATCAGCCCATGAGGGGCAAAGTCATGACGAGGCTGAGGCAGGTCACCCCGAGAGCGTCGAAGCTATCCTTGTCCTGAAGGCAGTTAAGCTGAAGCACCTTCTCGAGGTTTGAAATGCTAAGGTAGTACACGTCAAACCAGCGGAAGTATAGAAGGTACAGACCTCCTCGCAAGAGAGTTTTGCAGAAATCCCACGGGTTGGGGCAAAATTGGAAACGATGGATTCGTCCCTGTCCATATCATCAGAGCCAGGTAAGCAAGGATGAGTCCTTTTGTGATACCGATTCTGGGGCAAGTCATCTCGAGTGTGTCTCATGGCAAGATTGCTTTATCCACGAGTTAAACTAAGCCGGGGCAGTTCCTCAAGCAGGTGTATTTTCGCCCCCAGTCAAAGTTGAACGTCGGAGAATCGGGTCGTCACC
Organism: Lathyrus sativus; assembly: GCA_963859935.3. Lineage (NCBI taxonomy): Eukaryota > Viridiplantae > Streptophyta > Magnoliopsida > Fabales > Fabaceae > Lathyrus > Lathyrus sativus. Next base: position 25,359 of record CAWUDS030006572.1, read on the forward strand.
CATATCAAATAACTTGAAACTTTCATGGAATCAGTCTTGTCTGGCTAACCCTCAAACCAGTTCTCGTCCAATATATGTCAAAATGTTGAACCAGTCCCCGCCTGGTCCCTTCTTTTGGTAGTTCGCTGTTTAACCAGTCCTCGTACGAAAAACGCAGTTGCAAAGTCCAATCCTTGTTTGGCAAACCCGAAGTCAATCCTATTTGATATTCGAACCAGATATCCAGTCCCTGTCTGATATCCATAGTCCGGAATCAGTCCTGTATGATCTCCTTACCCGAAGTCAATCTTGTTTGATATTCGAGCCAGGTATCCAGTCCCTGTCTGATATCCATAATCCGGAATCAGTTCCTGTCTGATCCCCAACCTGAAAATCAATCATGTTTGATATTCGAACCAGATATCTAATCCCTGTCTGATATCCATAGTCCGGAATCAGTCCTGTCTGATCTCCTTACCCGAAGTCAATCTTGTTTGATATTCGAGCCAGATATCCAGTCCCTGTCTGATATCCATAATCCAGAATCAGTGCATGTCTGATCCCTAACCCGAAAATCAATCCTGTTTGATATTCGAACCAGATATCCAGTCCCTGTCTGATATCCATAGTCCGGAATTAGTCCTGTCTGATCTCCTTGCTGTTGCACCCCAAAATTTGACCAACTTTTCTTTACCTAGCTTATGTTTCATTTCATGCACATTAGCATTATCATTTTCATTTCATTAACATGTATGCAGGATATCAAGAGGTATGATTACTAATCAAGAGCTATACAAGACTTTGAAGCTAACTAAGAAGGCTATTCATATGTTCAAGGGTCGATATCCTTGTCAGAGAAGTTAAAGGATCCTCAGAGAGAGTGGTTGAAACCAGGAGTGTGTGTCTCCTAACTTGAGAGTTGTGGGAAGTCATCAGATGATTATGAGGACATGAAGTTAGACTTGAGGTATTGAGAGAGCTGATGAGAAGTGTTGAAGATCACTTTGAGGCCTAGACAGGTCATTGTGCAAGATTGATAAGGCTCAACCATGAGTGGTGCAGTTAGGGTTTGACTGGGTCAACCCTAAGTCAACTGATGATTTGGGGAAGGTTGAGACTTGACCCAAGAGCCATGTGATCATGGATTGATGCATTAAGATGCTATAAGGATGATTCCAAGGTAAACTCATCATGATTGAAGAGTTTGAGAAGTTTCAAGCTAGGGTTTCTAAGGCTTGACAGTGTAAAATCCCCTAGTTTGACCCCTATCTTCAAGGCAGTTTAGCTCAAGATGTGACTGTCATCTCATCTTGCCCCCAAATTGAATGTTATATAGCATGATCTTAGCTTTAATTTGAGTGCTAGAAGTCCTTGATAGGATTTGTAGAACTCAAGTTGTGACTTTGACAAGTTACAGGTCATCTGAGGTATGTGAATTTGGAGCTTGAAAGTTGTCCAACTTGCATGAAACTTTTGCCCAAGAAGGATGATTCCTATGAACTTTTGGTCAACATGAATGTTGTTCCTTATCCTCTTAGATTTATAGAGAGTACTAGAAGTCCTTGATAGGATTTGTAGAACTCAAGTTATGGCTTTGACAAGTCAAGGGTATTTTGGTCATTTGTATATTATAGGTCATTTCAATCATAAGGCCATAACTCCTATTTCCAAGCTTCAAATGGGAAAATGCTCAACATCAAACTTGTTTAAAATGATGTTTTAAGGCTAACCAAGAGTTCATGAGAGGTTGGAATTGCGTGTAGCTCAAAATCACAAAAATGGCTTAAAATAAGGATGATTTTCAAATGAACCAAAGATGGAAATTGAGATTTTTGATCTACATGTCCAAACCAAGGCATGTAATATGTCATTTTGATTGTAAAACATATTTTAAGAACATTGGTGTTGCCACAATTTTGAATTGAGGTTTAATTTGAGGACTTGCTTTGAAAAGTGGTTACTTACATCTTAAGTAACAATTGCCAAACCAAAATTCAAGGCATAACCAAGGCTTCTTTCAATCCAAACACATCCAAAATACCATTAGGAGAGAAATTGGAAGAGAATGAGGGTGAATACAAGCTGCCAACATGAGCTGTTATGAACACACCATGAGATTAAACTTTCCATGACATGAGATATTGAATTTCTCATTAGAAGGACCTAGAGCTTTCTAGATCATCCATACATGTTCTATATATGATGTAGAAGGGGTTCAGATTGAAGGTTGGTGATAATTGAAGGAGAGAATAGAGATTGAGATTGAAAATTTCTTGCTTGCAACTGAATTCGGTTACACTATTTTCTTCACTTTCCATCCATTTTATTGAGTGCAATCACTTCCATGGATGCTAGTAATTGATTCCAGATCATAATCAAGGCAAATTCGTGGCTGAATAGTGTTCTTGCTCTCAGATTTTTTCACCTGCAACTCAAATTCGATTTCCATAATCCAAGCATCCTCAAGTGTTCCTTTTGCATACAGAAGCTTTGAATTGATCATTGAAGGAATTTGGAGCATTTGAAAGCTTGATTTGAGGGTTTAATACCTCTGTGCACACGAAATTCTCAGGTTAGTAACTTTCAATCTCCAGCTTAAATTAGGTAGAATTAAGAGGAATTAGTGTGTTAGATGCATAGTAGAATGGTGTAGGAAGGTTTATGGATCATCAATTTGAGAGTTAGTGACCAATTAGGGTTGTTACCATTTTCGGTTGAGATGGTGTTCTTGCGAATCTTGAAGTTTTAGAATGAATTAAGGGCATGAATGAATTCCTTGTGAGATTTGGGACAAGTTTCGTGTAGAGACCACTTGCAATGGAGGATCCTAGAGAGAGTTAGGGTTAGGGATGATGACCGGAGAGCCACCGGCGACGGCCATGGCTGCGCGCGTGTTTCAGGAATTCAAATGGAGAAGATAACTTGATAGCCATCAGATCTTGGTTGGACTTTGACTGAAGGCATGATCCAACGGCCATGGATTGGTTTCAATTTGTGAAGGACTCTGAGTCACTTGCAACGCTACGTTTCATTAAGTTGGTGACAATGGGCTTAAGTGAGAACTGATATCAACACCGCCTTTTTGGGCCCAACCCTAAAATGAACTAAGAATCCTTGCTATCTACACCACGCGCTTGTCATTTTTCTTTTGATTTTCATTATTTTTTTCATTTTATTCATGGATATTGATTAATTCATAAAAAATGGAAAAATAACTCAATTAATCCCATTCTTTTTGATATGGATTCATGATTGAATCTAGTATTTTTTAGATAAAAAATATTAATATTCCATGCATTTTCTGATTTTATGTGCATTTTTACATTTTAATTGATATTAAAATAATCATGTTTGATGCTTGATTTTGTTGAATTTGGTTTGATCATGTGGTGATGATTTTGGCCTTGAATTTTTGTATGTAGCTAGCATAGATATGCATGATCCCCCTATATGTTTCTCACATTTTTGTGATGAATGTAGGTGGTAGTTTTGAGTTGGAACTTTAGGAGCTCCTTTTTTAGGGTTTATGGTTGATACCTTGTGGTTTAGATTTTATTTTTAGAACTTGGTGGATGATTCAATCTCTGATTTTTGTAGGGTAGATTCATGATTAAATTAGGGTCCCTTAGGAATTTTTGTAGGAATTTACAAGGTAGTTTTCTATTTTTGTTTGATTTTAGTTTAGATGCTAACTTTAGATGATTCTAATGCACTAATTCAACTAGAATGACTTCTTTAGTTCCCCTAGATTAGGGTTTTGCTTTGCTTGTTCTTGGATGGTGATGAAGATAAGCTTGGGCTACCATGGATTGCTTGAAGAAGCTTGGATGTGAAGATCTTCCCTTCCTTTGGTGTAGTGTTGATTAGGTGTTAAGATTAGGGTTTTGTAGGCAGAGCTTCTAGATAGATTCTCTTCCTTCATAAACATGGAAGATATTGATCACTTACATTCTTCCCTATGATGTAAGGTCCCCTTGTAAAGGCCTCATCCCTCCTTTGGTAGGATGTGTGACTCTTTGCAAGTTGGTAGAACCTTTGAGGGTCCCTTTCTCTGATGATAGGATGCTTAGTGGTGACCTTTGGTCCTCACTCTGCTACCAATCATCCAAACTTTGCTCTTGATAGATGAATCTTTCTACCTTGCTAGAGGGTGGAGTCCCTTGTTAGAGGATTGGAGATGATGGAGTTGATACTTCTTTGTGTTTGAAAATTATCCTTAGAAGCTGAAGCTTGAAGATCAGGAAGAGCAAGTTGATACTTGTAAAAATGAGAGAGCTGAAGCTTGAAGACCAAGTTAACACTTGTGAAGAAGATCAAATTGAAATTGAGTGAAGAGCTAAGGCTTGAGGAATAAAGGATAAGTTGATACTTATGTTGATACACTGAGTCCCTGAAGGAACAAGTTGATACTTGATATTAGGATTGAAGCCTGAAGGTGGAGTTGACTGAAGAGCTGAAGCTTGAAGTTGGAAAACAAGTTGATACTTGTGTTTGATGCATTGAAAGCTTGAAGAAGCAAGTTGATACTTGCTATTGAAGATGATAGCCCTAAAGAGAAGTTGAAGTCTGAAGACTGAACTGCTGTCAGAAGATTGCTTTGCTGTGGAGTTGTGGAAGCTGTTGATCTGTTTTCCTTTTTGTCTGTTTGCTTGCTGTGCAACTGTATTGATGTGACTTGTTTGATTTGCTTGATGCATTAGAATAAGTTCATATCCAGACTGATGTAAACTAGGAGCATGATTGCACTAGAGGTTGAGTTGCTCCCTCTGCTTGTATTGTTACTGTATGGCTTTGCTTGCGGGTATTCGGTAGAGCCCAGCTCCCTTGCCTATGTGGTTTGTGATTTGCTTGATGGCATTTTATTTCATTTCTTCTTTATGATTGCAGTTATTCTATCTTGCTTGATAGCAGGTTATTTCTTCTGTATGATTGCAGTTATTCATACCTGGCTTGAGGTTGAGATGAGCTTGTGGAGGCTGATGCCCCACACACATTTCCTCCCTCACTTGCATTGCATGCATGCATTTTACTGTATATCTGTTTACTGTTTAAGATGATGCTTTATCTGTTTCTGTTTACCATTGACATGATCCCCTAGGAATCTCACTTCCTTTGATAAGGAAGTGATGATAGAACTTTAGGTTGAAACCTATGCATGATAACTTCTAGGAGTTCCCTGTTTTAAACTTCAACCATAGGATGAATCCATGGCATGACAACATTAGGACTTGATAGTCTCCCCGTAGTTGTCCCTCTCTCTTCTCATCTCAAAACAAATTAAAATACAGTAATAAAGGTTAACTGACGTCGTACGTTACGAGCCTTAAGCTATCTGAGAAAGGATTGTTGGAGAGTTCCTTTTCAACAGTCTGGAGGTTTAGTATGGCACCCTTTGGGTGACATGCGACGCATTCACTCTCAGGTCATAGTCTCTAGTGCGATATTGGTTGCAAACATCCATAAAAAACAGTTCTTCCATAAAAGACAGAAAACAAACTTCAAACTTTTTGCCCCGTGGGCCCGTAAGTCAAAGGAAGCTTTTCTGAAGAAAAGAGTGTCGTTAACTTTCAGTTCTACCGCAAACGGTAACGCCTAAGTCTCCAAGGGTCGAGCTGCGTACATCCAACTGCTGAAACTGCTTGTTAACCCTACTCGATAAAACATATGAATCTGAATTCCCATAATCTGTATTATCCCGAACTACGTAAGCTCTGATCTCTCATATCTGTTGAGAGTACGTAGGCACAATACTGATGTATTGGCGAGCCACCTTTCCCGTTTACCCATAGTTAGCCGAACTACGTTGACTCTGATTTCTCATTCTCTGATGGGAATACGTAGGCATAAAGTGCGATGCTTTGCCGAGTCATTTTCTTTTCTTTTCAGATTGGCCTTGATAGGTAGCTAGATAAAACCAACCCGTCAGATAAACACAACAAGCGTGGATCCCATCGAGTACGATGGACGTGAGGGGTGCTAATACCTTCCCCTTGCGTAACCGACTCCCGAACCCAGACAATGGTTGCGATGACCTTGTCTTATACCTTTCCGTCAAGTTTTTCCGATCGTTTCCTTTCCCGTTCTGAGGGATAAATAACGAAAGGTGGCGACTCTTCTATTTTGCCGGCACCTTATTTTCGCGGAAGCGACAGCTGGCGACTCTGCTGGGGACTTGATAGTTTCCTGGGATCCAACGTCCCTTATGCGAGTCAGTTTGGGGATCCAACGTCCCCTGCGAGAGTCAATCCTAGCGCTTGTATGATTACTTGTTGGGTTGTGTTTATTTATCGCATTTTATTTCCCGCACTTTATTTTCAGTATGATATGATTATCTGTGCTGTTGTGGGATGGGCATTCTGATGAGTGAGAAGCCAGACCCAGGCTTGAGTGTACCTAGCATTAGTTGTGGAAATTAGTGGGCGCGTGCTTGCTTTACAGGCACTAGTGTCTCATGAAATCCACGCTCAGACGAGGTTCTCCCGGTTGACTTCTTCTTCAACCCTTTGGGTTGAGGGGGTTGTTGGTTTGGAGGATTGTCGACTCTGGGGACCGATCATTTGGGATTCAGCCGAGTGAGGCCACTTCAGGAGATGGTGATGCCACACCTTCTGGGTATCGTATCACCCCTCTTGAATGTCTGTGACGCTGATGACCGCATAGGATGCCGAACTTGTGTCAGTTTAGGTCCATACCTGTGAACAGGGTTGGGTTTGTTGCAGGACACCTTAACCTTCAAACTACCTGGTTTTCTTGATAGTGAATCAGTTTTGTTGGTGTCAGAGGTCCTCATCATCAGATGTATGTGTGTTCTTGACAGAGCAGAGTTATGGTCCTGTATCAGAGGTCCTTATTCTCAGAGATGTGTGTTCTTGACAGAGCAGAGTTATGGTCCTGTATCAGAGGTCCTTATCTTCAGAGATATTTGTGGTCCTGTATCAGAGGTCCTTATTATCAGATATATGTGTGTTCTTTACAGAGCAGATTTATGGTCCGATATCTGGGTTTTCTTCTCATCAGACATAGGGTTGTTCTTGACAGAGCAATATTGTGGTTTTGTTGATACAGAATCTCCACCTTCATCTCTTCAACAGCACAGTCGTCTTGATCTCCTGCGGCATGATTGCATTTTACATTGCTTTGCATACCCATTTGCATTTCATTAACGTGTGTCTGTGTTGCAGGTACCGTTTCCCCCGGTTCAGGTTTTCTTGCCTTCTATTGTGCTACTATGGGTTCTCTGAGGAAGACTGTGGCTTACAAGCTCCCCACTCCTGATGTTGTTCAGATGACTGGTTTGATTGCTTTGGCAGATGATTCTGTGAGAGATGAATTCAGAAAGTCTTATGGGAAACTGCTCAGCCTGGTTTGTAAACCCTCTGTGTTTGAGTTGAATGGGTTGCACGCCCTGCTGCAGTTCTACGATCCTCCTCCGAGATGCTTTACTTTACAGGACTTTATTCTCGCACCCACCCTAGAGGAGTATGTTGATTTGTTAGGTGTGCCTATCAAGAGTCAGATGCCCTTTGTTCATATGGATGCTGAGCCTAATCTGGCTAGTCTAGCTCCTTCACTTCATCTGGATGCCTCCGAATTGATCTTGTCTAGTTGGAACAAGGTCCCTGGCTTCTCCTTGCAGTTCATAGTGGGAAAAGCTCAGCAGTGCGCCAAAGACGGATGTTGGGTCATGTTCAACGCCATTCTCGCTCTGTGCATATATGGCATCATTCTGTTCCCCAATATGCCTGACTTCGTGGACTTCGACGCCTTTCACATCTTTGCATCAGGGAATCCAGTCCCTACCCTGATAGGAGATGTTTACCATTCTGTCCACTACAAAAACGAGAACAGAAGGGGCAAGAATGTCTCGTGCTGTGTGCCCCTACTTTATAGATGGCTTGATAGTCACCTACCCAAGAAGGGTCCCTTTGCTTCGTCTGCAGCCATAACTGAGTGGTCTGAGTGTTTGATGAGTCTGTCAGCGGAGGATATTACCTGGTTTGATAGAGATAGGTTGGGTACTGAGATTATTTTCAGCTGCAGCGGGTTTCCAAATGTGCCTTTGATAGGCAGGAAGGGCTGTATAAACTATAATCCATCTCTGCTGGTCCGACAGTTTGCTTATGCTTTGAGAGCTCCGCCGAAGGATGAAGAGGTACAGGAATCTCTGTACCTCACGGGTCTTCCAGAGGGGGATGTGTTATCTAAGCTTCAGCACGCTTGGAATGGTATCAGTAAGCGGGGAAAACCATTGCTGGGAAAAAGTAATAGCCAGGCCTACGCTCCATATGTGACTTGGATCAGAGCCAGAGCAGATGCTATAGGGATTCCGTTTCCTCCTGCCAAGCCAAAAATCCCTCCAGTGATTGAAGAGCCTACCACTGTGCCTATTCAGCAGCACAATCAGGTGTTAGCTGAGCGAGACGAGCTGAAAAAGGCAAATGAAAAACTGGAAAAAGAATTGGCTCAACTCAGAAGCGAGAGAAGCGAAGTCGTTCATTCCTTCAAGAGGCAGAC
>CAWUDS030006573.1:0-18111 GCA_963859935.3 Lathyrus sativus
TTGAGCTTGTTCAATTAGGATTTAGGAAGAGCTTAGTTGCTTTCTATTTCTTCAAATAAACACGGATTGCTTTGTTTGCTTTCCATTCTCATCCTATGATTCAAGGTCCCTATGTGAAAGCCTCATATTTCCTTTGGAAGGATGTGTGGCATTTCATAAGAGGTAGAACCTTTGAGGATGCCTATCTCTGATGACTGGTTGAGTGTCAAGTGGGATTCCTTTGGTTTCCTTCTTGCTTCCCATCATCAATCCAATAATCTTTATGTTATTTCTCCTCCCTTTTATTGGAGCTTGTTGAAGTATGAAGATGAAGACTTCTCTTGGAGGTGGCTTGAAGTTGTTTGCTTGCAGACTGTTGATTGTTTTGCTGTGTATCTCCTTTGCTGTTGAGTTGTTTGGCTGCTAGTTTGTCTGCTGTATTTTCTGGCTGCTCTACTTTGCTTGTGTGACTGATTGACTGTGTGTTGCATTAGACTAGGTTTCTCATATAGTGATTTAGGCTTAAGAGCATCCTAAAGGTTGAGAATAGCTCCCTTTGCTTGTCTGCATCTAGAGGTTGAGTCTGTCTCCCTCTGCTTGACTGTTATTATCTGGCTTTGCTTGCTGGCTTAAGGTTGAGTCTGTCTCCCTTGCCTGTGTTTTATGTGTTGCCTTTGGGCTTGATTGTTCTAGAAGTTGATCTTGGCTCCTTCTGCTTGTTTGTTGTATTGCAGGCATTTTGTTTACAGTTGTTTCTTTACAGTTGTTTTCTTTTGTTGTTGTTTTCCTTTGCCATGTTCCCCTAGGAACTCTGACTTCTCTTGTTCAAGAGAAGTTATGACAGACATTAGGGTTCTAACCATGCATGATAACATTAGGTATTTCCCTCCTAACCTCAACTATAGGTTCAACTTTGCATGACAACTTTAGGATTGGATCAATTCCCCTTTAGTGTGTCTTTTCTCTTCTCATCTGCAAACAAATCAAGATACAGTAATAAAGGTTAATTGACGCCGTACGCTACGACCCTTAAGCTACTTGAGAAAGGGTTGTTGGAGAGTTTATTTCCAATAGTCTCGATGTTTAGTATGGTACCCTTTGGGTGACATGCGACGCATTCACTCTCAGGTCATAGTCTCTAGTGCGATATCAGTTGCAAACATCCATAAAAAGACACTTCTCTAAAAAATAGAAAACAAAGATCAAACTCTTTTTGTCCTCTTGGACCTTTAATTCTTGGCAACCCTTTTCAGAAGGAGAGTTCTGTTAACTCCCGGTTCTACCGCTAACGGTAAACGCAAAACTGCTGGAACCGTCTGTTAACCTTACTCGGATAAAAAAGACAAACCTGTGTCTCTCGTCTCCCGAACTACGTTTGCTCTGATCTTTCCCGCTGTGTGAAAGTACGTAGGCACAAGATGCGATATATTGGCGAGCAACCTTCCCCGTAGTTAGGCGAACTACGTTGACTCTGATTTCTCGTTGCAGACGGGAATACGTAGGCATAAAGTGTGATGCTTTGCCGAGTCATTTTCTTTTCTTTTCAGACCAGACCTTTAGCGTAGATAGATGTAATAAACTCGTCAGATAAACACAACAAGCATGGATCCCATCGAGTATGATGGATGTGAGGGGTGCTAATACCTTCCCCTTGCGTAACCGACTCTCGAATCCAGACAATGGTTGCGATGACCTTGTCTTATACCTTTTCGTCAGGTTTTTCTGATCGTTTCCTTTCCCTTTCTGTGGGATAAATAACGAAAGGTGGCGACTCTTCTATTTTACCGGCCTCGTTTTTCGCAGTAGCGACAGTGGGAACCACTATGGGAGTCATACAAGTGGATCTGACAGTTGGCACGATCACAAGGCCAACAATGTTCATGGTAATTGCGTCGAAAGCAAACTATAATCTGCTCCTTGTGTAGATCTAGTTTTCGTGACGCGACCACTACCATATTTAATGCTACTTTCGAATTTCTAATATTTATCCTATGATTCTTAAAAGGGAGGGGAAGAAGTCTAAACTAATCCTGCTCGTAAATGTTTTTCCTACAAATGCTAAGAGATCTAGAAACAGGGGTTGGTTATACTAAGGGAAGTTAACACCCTGGGTATCTATAGTAATCTATAGGAACATTGATTGTATATTTCTACTATTGAATTACTTGCTTGCTTAGGTTTGTTTTCTGTTTAATTGGGAAATTTTCTCCTTTGTGAAAATTGAGGAAATGTTTTTGTTGTTTTATGGTTTTCTATTGTTTTTGGAAAGTACCTAGACCTAAGGGTTTTTTATTAGTGTGCTCGCTAAGATTTCGCAATCTTATGCCTACATATTCTCAAAAAGGAAATAGAGAAATCAGAGAGTTTGTAGTTCCTCCTAATCTATGGGAGGAAAAAGTTTGTTTTGTATATTGTTTAAAGCCCAAGATAATGAAGCTAAAAAGAGTGTTGGAAAGATTTGACAAATTGTCATCTTTAAGGGAGATATATCACATATTCACTATAATCATATGAGAATAATGTCATAAGGGAAGAAAACTTTGAACTTATTGTGTTAAGAAATGCCATTTTTTCCTTTATGAATTCTTTACATAATAAGAAAGGGACTTTAACTTGGATATATGGCCGACAAGTGTGCCACTTACATCAGTTAGATGAAAGAAATGTTTTTGAACCATGATAAGAGAGGGACTCCAGCTTGGATTTTGAATCAACAAGTGTGCCACTTACATCTCTTATATCGAAAAGGTTTTTTAATGTTTGATTTGAATTGTAGTTATTAGAAGAGGTGTCTTCCTACATAGATAACTCAAAGTCTCATCTGTGAGGAGATTAATTTATGTATCTTGATTGAAGCCCAAAATATGAAGCTAAAAGGTTAAAATTGGACTCAACTGGGGAGTTTTATATGTCTTGTACAAAGCTCAAGATTGAGGCTGATTGATGGAGAAATTATTTGTTATAAAAAAACCGAGAGGAGGCTAATGACTGTTGAGGGAATTTGAAGAGACTGACTTAATACTGAGGATTTGACTGACTCTTTTAGGGATTTTTATTTATTTCATGTACAAAGCCCAGGATTGATGAGGCTAAAAGAATTTATTTGTGTCTTGTACAAAGCCCAAGATGGTGAGGCTAAAGGATTTTTTATAGATGACTGAGACTTGACTTATGCTTTTAAGAAGCCTAAGGATTCTTGTATGAAGCCCAAGAGGAGGCTGTGGGGAATTGAATGAGACTCCCAAGTCTCCTTGTATGAATCCCAAGAGGAGGCTATAAGGAATTGAATGAGACTTCCCAAGTATCCTTGTATAAAGCCCAAGAGGAACCTATCTTGTTGGAAGGATTCTTTGTATGATGCCCAAGAGGAGGCAATAATGCTTGTATAAGGCCTAAGAGGAGGCCAGGGTACTAGTTGTTTGATCTAAGTTATGGTTAAAGGGATCCTATTGTTTGACCTATGTCTAAACTAAGGATGATGTAAATGTCAAGAGAAACTTAAAAAAATATGAACAAAAATGATTGAAGATTAACAAGTATAGACATGGATATATCATGTTTGAATTCATGGAAGATTTTTGCATCTTTTAAGGTTTGATATCTGACTGTTTTATTTGTGTGTTTATTCATAAAGGTGTTGGGCATTACACTCTAAGCAAAGGCCCATCACTTATTGAAAAGAAAAGAAAATGTGGTCGGTCTTACACTCTATCAGAGGCCCATGACTTATATACAAAGGTGTTGGATATTACACTCTAAGCAAAGGCCCAAGAGAGTTTAAAAGTTGAATGCCACTAGGGTTGTGTTTGATGAAAGTTGAGGATTGAGTTTTTGAAAGATTGAAAGTTTTGAGAAATTAAAGAAAATTTTAAGAAGAGGGAATTGACTTACACTCTAATAGAGGCCCAAGATTTTGATGATTTAAAAATTTAAAGGGATTGGGACTTACACTCTAGCAGAGGCCCATGACTTATGGTTTGATGACAATGAGTATTGACTGAGTTTATGAGATTCAATGAAAGAAATGTTTAAACCAGTATGATTTTTTGCAAAATGATCACATGAATAAATAATTAATCATGGTGTGAGTTTTTTTAAAAAAAAAGGGAAAATGGACTTATACCAAGTGGAGGCCCAAAACTTTGAATTTGAAAAGTTTAATCGGGAGGAAAACCCTAATTTTGAAAGAATTTATCAAAGGTGTTTTTTTTCCAAATAAATTCAAACATGATATAAGGGATGTGTAAGTCAAAATAAACATGTTGTGATCTTAAAAAAAAGTTTAAAACATTAGGTTTTAACCATATGAGAATCAAAATGAACTAGGTTTTAAAACAATTAAGAAGAAAATAAAATTTCAAGGTTTTTAAACATAAAAATCAATTATTTTCAATTTATTAAAAAGTGATTAAAAAAATCTTTATTTTTTTGAATTTTTTTGATGATTCATAAAATATATAAGATAAATAAGAATTGTGCAAAAAATTGGCTCAAAATAATAATTTTTGATAGGTGAAATATATTGATGAAGTTGTGAAGAAAACCATGAAAAATAGTTGTAAAAAATAAGGGATGGCCCTCACAAGTGTTGAACTCGTGCCCTCAAGGTCATGGACTTAAAACTTTTCCAGCTGAGCCACGCTTTATGGGTTAACAAAGATGCGTAGTGAAAATATATAGAATGTTTCAAGTTGAAAATGGTTTAAAAATATAAAGCAAAAGGTATGGGGCGAGGGAGATTCGAACCTCAGACCTTTGAGATAAAAACATACAAAACACACGTCTTTAACCACTGGGGTGGTAATACATCCGCAAATTAAAATGAATGAATAAATAAAAATATTAAAAGTGAGTTTATGTTTGAAAAATGGCGCCATGGCCTTCTTCTTCCTTGTGTTCTTCATCAGATTTGCCAAACCAACTCTATGTTACTCAATTCGCGACCATTTTAAAAGCTGTAAACATGAAAGTTGTGTGTTTTTCAACAAGGAATTAAATGGTTCTTTTTAATTTTATTTATTTTAAGTGTATCACAAGATATCATGTTATAATCAGGTGAACCCTACAAAATCCAAAAACTATATGAAATCCTATAATAATATGCAATTGATTTAGGAGAAACAACATATATAGGTACAAAAACACAATGGTAACTTAAAATAACAAATATGATGCATATGTCATTGAGTTTGAGAGATTTAGGCTTACCTCTTCAAGAAGGAATCAAATTATGTGGTAGGGGTGTTCTAGAAGTGAAATAATGATCCTCATAGCATCCTTGAGTCTCAAGGATCGTGTTGCAACCTTTGGAATGATTTGAAACTCCTTGGATCAACTGGCTTCAATTTGTCTACAGTTGGATCAAGTGAGGATAGAGGATGTTGATCCAGGTGTTACAAATATGTTTGGATGATTCAAATTACTTCTATATGACATTTATGAGGTGTGTGGATGATTGGTTTGAGTGGAATTGCTTTGAAATGAGAAATTAGATTTCTCGCTTTCTTGGTGTTTTGAAATTTTGAATAAAGATGAATTTGGAGAAAACAAGTATTGAAGTTGTTTTGGTGTGGTTTGAATGATCAGAAGTGAGATCTATTTATAGGTGGATAAATTTGTCTTGGCTGAATAGTGATGGATTGAAAGATAAGAGCTTAGTTCAATGGTTTTAGCAAGGTGTGATTACTTCTATGCCAAGGTACATTATCTCTACCAAATAACATAGCTACTTTTTGATCAATTCCATATTCTGCAGAGTTATTTAATGTTCTTTAAGTAGAGATCTTGAATGTGGAGAATGGATTTATTGAATGTGCATTATTGCACATAAATGAAATTTTGAATTTAAGGCATATGTGAGAAAACTTCATCATTCCAAATGTGATTCTTCTTGACTCAATACTTGATCTTGTAGGTTTGTGGTGATTCCTTCTGATCTTTATTAAATTGGTATGATCATGATCATTGCGCTTGACTTCAAAATCACGTAGCGCAAGAAAGGTCCAAAACTGATTTTGCAAAACAGTTGCAGCAAGGTGTATTGCACCCTCCATAACTCTTTGCTCAAGTAGAGTTTGATGGATTTCTTGGACATTTTGGAAATCTGGGATAACATATTTCAACTTTGATGTTTGAATTTGTTCTTGATTCATCTTGATCTTGGAGAAAAATGGCCTCAAAGTTGGCTAAAACGCAAAGAAGATTCTGTCCAAAATTTCACTAAGTGTCAAAGTTTAAAAAATTTTGAAACCCTAACTTCATGACTTCATATCTCAAAATCTATGCACTTTTTGGGAAATTACCCTAATTGACAAAGTTTTAGTATGTAACAACTTCAATTTCATCTTTGGATCCAAAAAAATGGTTGTTTGGTTTGGCAGTTATGATCTTGCAAAGTTTGCTCTAAATTAGGGTTTTCTTCATAACTTAGAAAAATTTCACTTCTTTATGGTTGCCCTTTTTACAAGTAACCTCACTTTTCTTGATTTTTCTTAATCAATCATGATTAAAATCACATATTATCATCATCCTTGACTTGAAAAAACAATGGTTGGCCAAAAACTTCAAAAGTCGAACTTGATTTTGGGTACAATTGACTTTTGTATCAGATGAATTTTGAACTTTGTGATCTCTTATGAAATCAAACCTTTGGGCTAAATTGAACATCATGGGTGGACTATAAATTTGTTTTTGAGTTTCTTGAGTTATGTCCCAAGGTTTGAGATCATGTCTTGGCCATAAGTCAAAGGTATGGTTGACTTTTTGTTAGAAACCCTAGTTAGTGGTCCATATGAATTTGAATCTTTGCACTGCTTATAAATCAAGTTCTTTGGGTCAATCCAATCATATGAATGGACTAATATGATGTATTTGAGGTCTTTGAAACATATATTGAAGTTTTGGATCATTCCTTTCTCCACAAGTCATCCCAAGGATTGAATTAGGTAAAAACCCTAATTTTGGTGTACTGATGATCTTGATGCTTGCTTGACCTGAAATGATATAAAATTGGGCTTGATTCTTGACTAAAGAGGCATATTTATCTTTATGAATGAGTGATAGACTTGATAGGTTGAATATCATGCTTATCCTTTGATGATTCATCTGCTTGAGCTTTAGGGGGATCACCTAAGTAAACACACATATCTTGTACTTGTGATTGGGTTAGAGATGAATGAAAGTATATTCATGTGATATGAAAATGATGTGGATTTTAGAGTCAAAATTTAGGGTATGACATATTCCCCTATTTAATCTTCTTGTACCTAAATGACGAATGATAAAAATATTCAGGCATTCAAGGTAAAAGAGGATTAAATATTAGAATAACCAGATTTGATTGTGAACGTAGATGATATGACAACTTGAATAATGAAAAATTTCCAATGTTAGAACATGTTTATCCATCTTCTTTTAATAAGTAATCCTACTTAGAAAAGGGTAAAACTTTCCCTCGATCCCGGTTTTCAACAATGAAACTGGTCTCGGTTTCTTGAAATTAACTTCCCCTTGATCATAGTCTTCAGCCACATAACTGGTCTTAGTTTCTTCTTATCAAGTATTTCTCTTGACAAGGTTTAAGCAGACAAGGTTCTGAAAAGGTGATCACTTGCTGGATTAATAACTTTTCCGGGGATCTTCAAGGAGATGCAGGCTAATTATCTTGTAGGATAAATTTTGAAATCTGTGAGGGTTTTCATCAAACTTCTCACTCTAATTCACTTGAGGAGATGCCATTTGATGGAAGTAGGCTTCATCATACTTATCTTCGAGACTTCTTCGGAGAAATACCATAGGATGAGCAAAGACCTGATAGCAGACTTACTGGAGAATGCCATAGATTGTAATGTAGAGGTTTGTAAACTTCTTTGTTGAGACGCCACTTTCTTGGAGAGATTTCATCATACTTCCCTACGAGACTTCTTTGGAGAGGATGCCATGTGATGTAGGACAATTTTAAGGTGCTGATGACTTTCATCGAAAGAGGGACAAACTTCTCGGGAAGAGATTTCCATTTGCCAACCCATTGGGAATTTTTGGGATAAGAACAAGCTTCTTAAGAGATTGCCACTTGTTTTGTTAAGCGTAGATTTCGATGATGAATATACTTATCTTTGATGGTGATAGAAAAACTTTTCTGAAAGAGACTGCCATCTGTCGATTGGTAGATTCTTCTTGGGAGATGTGAGGTTTTTGCTAGCAAGAGATTTTATTGAAAAGCTTTCACTGGGGATTTTCCTTTACCTAGGAAAGCAAACCGTGTCTTTGCTGATGGAAGAGTAAAGTTCGAAAGTCTGTGACACTGACGATCGCATAGGATGCCGAACCTTATCAGAGATTAGGTCCATACCTTGTGAGTGGGAGGGTTATGTGTCGCTACCACAAAAAACGGCGTCGGCAATGACAGAAGAGTCACCACCTTCCGTTATTTATCCCTCAGAACGGGAAAGGAAACGATCGGGAAAAACCTGACAAAAAGGTATAGGACAAGGCCGTCGCAACCATTGTCTGGATTCAGGAGTCGGTTACGCAAGGGGAAGGTATCAGCACCCTTCACGTCCGTTGTACTCAACGGGATCCACACTTGTTGTGTTTATCTGACGGGTTTGTTACATCTATCTATGCTAAAGGTCTGGCCTGAAAAGAAAAGAAAATGACTCGACAAAGCGTCACACTTTATGCCTACGTATTCCCGTCTGGCACGAGAAATCAGAGTCAAAGTAGTTTGCCTAACTATGGGGGAAGGTTGCTCGTCAAGATATCGTATCTCGTGCCTACGTACTTTCACACAGCGCGAAAGATCAGAGCAAACGTACTTCGGGACAACGAGAGACACAGGTTTGTCTAACTGTTTTTATCCGAGTAGGGTTAACAGACGGTTCCAACAGTTGGTGTATGCAGCTCGACCATTGGAGACTTAGGCGTTACCGTTTGCGGTAGAACTGAAAGTTAATCAGAACTCTCCTTCTAAAAAAGGGTTTCCAAGGATTAGGGTCCAAGAGGACAAAAAAGATATTTGATCTTTGTTTTCTATTTTTTTTTACGGAAGAAGTGTTTTTTAGTTGTTTGTAGTTTGTACAACACTAGAGACTATGACTTATGAGTGAATGCGTCGCATATCGTCCAAAGAACATATACTAAACACTCTAGATGATTGAGAGGAGACCGTTCAATCATCATTTCCCAAGCAGCTTAAGGCTCGTAACGCGCTTGTACTAACTTGCCTTTATTATGTTTTTTACTGTTGTGTGAGATAAGAAGAGAAACAGTCTCTCTACAGGGAAACTGACTCAATCCTACATTTATCATGCAATATTCGTCCTACGGTTGAGGTTAGAAGGGAAACTAACTAATGTTATCATGCATGGTTAGAATCCTAATGTCTGTCATAACTTCTCTTGAACAAGAGAAGTCAGAGTTCCTAGGGGAACATGGCAATGGAAAACAAACAGTAAACAGAAAAACTGTACAAGAAAGATTACTGTAAAGATGCATGCAATGCAAGTGAGGGAGGAAATATGTGTGGGGCATAAGCCTCCACAAGCTCATCTCAACCTCAAGCCAGACATGAATAACGGAAAAGATAATAGAAGAAAGTAAATGCAATCAAACAGACCACACATCACACAGGCAAGGGAGCTAAGCTCTACCAAATACCAGCAAGCAAAGCCATACAGTAAAAAAACAAGCAGAGGGAGAAACTCAACCTCTAACGCAATACAAGCAAGGGGAGAAGCTCAACCCTTAGGATGCTCTTAGGCCTATGATCGTCTACATGAAGCCTACTACTAATTCAACACTCCAAGCAACAACACATCAATACACATCAATACAGTTAAACAAGAAGAAAACACATAAACAGGGAAAACAAGCCAGCAATCTCCACAGTAGAGCAATCTTCTGGAAGCAATCCAATCCAAAGTCTGTAACTGTTCTTCAAGTCCACACCGTCTTCAAGAGAAGGAAAGGAATTTGACAAGTAACCAAACAAGCTTCTATCTTATGGAAGAAAATTGGGTGTTGGGAGACTAGGGTAAGGTCCACAGGAGCTTATCCCAGACACTCAACCAACTAAGAGAAGTTTGGGGAAACCTAAAGGTTTGGCTCCTTCAAGAGGTGTGCCATATTCCCCCGACAGGAGGGACTGTGCTACCTCGAGAAGGTTCCTAAAGAGGAAAGAATGAGAGAATTTTAGGAGAATGGAGATGAGAAGCAAGGTAAGTTCCACAGGAACCTACCACAGACACTCAACCAAATCCATTTCCTTTATAGAACTTGCTTAGGCTCAACTCCAATGTGAAAGGCAGGGAATTCCTCCACAGGAGGAATTATACCCACAATGAAGGATCCTAATTAAGCAAGGAGTATTTGAAAGGGGAACTAATCCTAGGGAAAGATCATCACCTACTTGAATCTCTAAAGAACCTCAAATGTTATCTCCTAATGATCACCTATACTAAGGCCAATTTGTAAAATGGGGAACTAAGGGAAACTCATTCCTAAAAATTCTAAGGAAAATACTACACCATCCTATATGTATCAACATTCAATGGTAGAAAAATCAGAAGCTAAATCTAAATCAAAATGCCCAAATTAAATCCAAAACTTCAAGGGTGCACTAAAGAAATTCCCTAAAGAACACTCCTAAACAACTACCCTAAAATCCTATTTAAAATGATCTAAAAATGACACCAAAAATCACATAGCAACATTAACATGCCTGCAACCAGCACACAAAATTTCAAGATCAAACTCAGAAGTATGGATGAGAAATAAAATCAACAAATTCAGAACAACATTATTTCATTATTAAAAGTGCACTAAAAGAGAAAATATGAAATAAATGGAAAATGCATGGAAAATTAAAATAAAAAGCATGATAAAATCCTAAACATCTCAATCTATATCCACAAATTTTTCCAGAATTTATTACCAAGATTCACTATTTTTTTATGAATTAAATCCAACAAGTATTAAAACCAAAAATAAAAGAAAAGAAATTAAAATAAGAACAGGGGAAGGGTGTAATCAGCAAGAAGCACAAGGGTTATACGCCTGGGCCCAATGCAGGGGGGGTGCTACCAGCGCATGGGCGCTGGGCCCATTTGAGTTCAACTCATCTCATCAATTCACTCATCTGAACGTGATAGGGGGGTTGCATTAAGCAAGCACTTCACGTGTTAATTCCTGTTGGGCCTAATAGAGGGGGCGCAGATAGTACTAAAAGCTAAAGCCCAAAGCCAAATTAATTTAGTTCAGTTCTCTCAAAATTAACTAAAAAAGCACACGCGAGGGATCGAACCCTCGCTCCTTAGGTCCATACAGCGCGCTGAAGCAAACTGGTAATACTCATTAAGCCAAACGACGCATTTTAGGGAAGGGTTACGTGGCACACTTGTTGATCGTTGGATTGATGACCTGGTCTTCGTCTTCCTCATGCGTGAACGGTCCAGATTATGTCTTCTTCGTTTTGAACTTGCGCAGGGGAGGGAATGCAGAATCCGGCCACGACCGGACGGAGCTTCGCTGGAGAATTTCACGTCCTCCTATCTCTCTCAATACTCCACCAATCCAAACGATTCTTGAACGAAAATTGTGCGAAATTTCACGAGGATTCCAAATATACTATTCAATCACGCTAAAACCTCAAGACTAGGGAAATCTACATCTCAACCGAAAATGGATCAATCCCTAATTTGTTACTAAACCTCAATTTTTCTGTCCAGAAATCATCTATACCTTAATTGCAACCTAACCACATGAATCTAAGGTGATAAAAACGCATAAATTGAGTGCAAGTTCAAGAAATGGAAACCTGATTTTAAGCTTCGAGTGTGGTGGTTTCAGACCTCAATTCTCCTCCAACAAGTGCAGATAGCTTCAATGAATGATGATAAACGTTTCTTGATAATCAAATCTTGCTGTAATCCTCTGAATCTCCAAAACCGAAAATCCAATTCCAAGCTTTTTCACCAACTTGCTCCAATGGCTTCTCAACTGAATTTGACACTAGAAGCTTCTCAGAATAATCCACATCCAATTTATAGTCAGTTAAACAACTTTGGAGGCCCAAACAAAGTCCATTTTGAGATTTTCCATTTTCACTTCCTTCCAAAATTGCAAAGATGGTGGTACACGTTTTGCCTTGCTCTCCCCATCAAATTCTATCCAATCCAATTACTTAACAGTCAGGGAGTGCAATGGAATAGTTTTCCCTCCTTGATTCCAATCAAAGGGATGCACTTTGTATGTTTCTTCATAATGAAGTAAGACTCCATATGACCATGTTATGAGCTTCAATTCAAAATAGTGATGATGCCAAAGTCTTTAGAATGTCCATTCCAACCAAAATGATCACAAACTTGGCCTGAAAACATCTTATTTCCAATTGTTTTGAATTTTTACACTTTAATCCATTAAAATGGTCTTTTTGGGAATTTTCTTCAACCAATGCTTGATATAATCCAAATCCATGGACTCTTGATACTAGGCTAAGCTAAAAACATCATTTTGAGCAACTTTCATGTTGAACAAAAATCCATTTGAAGCTTGCAAGAGAGTGAAATTGACCTATGATGCCAAATGACCTATAATCTTACTTTCCCAAAATACCCCTAACTTGTAAACCTCATAACTTGAGTTTTACAAATCAGATGGAAGACTTATAATACAATTTGGAAAGCTAATATCAAGACCTATAACTTTGATGCTGGACAAAAGTTCAAGAGAAGCACCCTTCTAGGTCAAAAGTTCCTTGGAAGTTGATGAACTTTCACATACAAATTTCACATTCCTCAGATGACCTGTAACTTGTCTGGACCATAACTTGAGTTCTATAAATCCAATGGAGGACTTCTAATACTAAAATTAAATCTAAGAGCATGCTCTACAAGTTTCATGTTAGCCAAAAGTGGAGATGAAACTTGTATCTTGAGATAAGTGGTCTTGAAGTTAGGCACTAAATAGGGGATTTTACCTTGAGAACCCTAATTTAGCAACTCCTCATACTTTGAATTCTTGATGAATTGATATTGAAATATTATCTCATGTGTCTCAACACAACTATCCATGATTAAATAGATCTAGAATTGAGCTTTGATCCTCTTCAATTGCCCAATTGACTTGGAATTACTCAGATGAAAACTCCACTTGCAACACCCTCAACTGTAACTTTCCACACCTGGCATAATGACTTGATTGAGCTCCAACATGACCTTCAAGGAACTTCAATAAGCTCTACTCACACTCTCTCCTTGATCAAGGCCTTACAATCCACTGCTGATCTTCAACTGGTCCTCAAAGTAGGAGACTAACCCCATACAAGCAAATGAACTTCTTAAGAACCCAACCCCCTTCCTGATGATTACGGTGACTTCTCAAACTTGCATAAGTCCTCTAGATAGGCTTCTCTGGATATAAAAACCACCTGATCCCCTGCACATGTGGACAATGATATGATATGTAAATGCTATGATGATGATATGCTAATGCTATGAAACATAAACCAGGTGAGAAAAGGTTAGGCAAATTTTGGGGTGCAACAGCTGCCCCTATTCAAGCGGCTTGGACCCGACTGGATGAAAAGCGAACAACTTTCGAACAATCGAGGTAGAAGACGGTTGAATACTAGAGAACCCGGAAATTTGCTAACCGAAGAAATAAACTGCAAAACTGCTTGGGAAGCAATATCTAGAAAACTGAATCTGGTTGTCACGGCGATAATTGATCAATCATCTGATAAAAACTGACTTGATTTCATCATCAACCACCTGTGTGACGCCACAAGCATCGAATCAACAAACTGGATTAACACCATCAATCCTCCCGAAATATGTCACAATAAGCGGGCATCGTCAAAAGACCATATCTAAATATCATCCTCGACCTTCCATTTCCGAAGAAGCGGGAAAGCACTACTCAAAGCACGAGCCGTCGAACCATCACGTCGACCAAAGCGCGAACTGTCGAACCATCACGTTGAATGTTGAACCATCATGTCAACCTTCCATTTCTGAAGAAGCGGGGTGAAGCACTAAATAAACGTGCAAACTGTCGAACCATCACGTCGACCAAAGCACGGACTCAAAGTGCGAACTGTCGAACCATCACGTCGACCGTTGAACTATCACGTCAACCTTTTGTTCACAAGGAAACGAGCATACGCTAAATAAAAGCGAGAGCTGTCAAACTATCACGTCAACCTTTCATTTACAAGGAAACGAGCATACGCTAAATAAAAGCGAGAGCTGTCGAACCATCACTTCGACCGTTGAACCATCACGTCAACCTTTCGTTTACAAGGAAACGAGCATACGCTAAATAAAAGCGAGGGCTGTCAAACCATCATGTTGACCGTTGAACCATCACGTCAACCTTCCATTTCCGAAGAAGCGGGCAAAGAACTAAATAAAAGTGCGAATCAGACATCCGAAGACTTGAACAAACAACTTTGCGGGGAAATTCTGACGACGGCCGTCAAACACCCATTTCGACAACAGGTAACAACTTCAAGATTTTCAAAACTGATGTACAGCAGTCTGAAGAATACTTCGCTGGGGAAGACGAGAAACTTAACCAAGCAATTATGATGGGGAAAAACTCTTCCGGGGAAATCACGGGTAACAACTCTGAAAGCCTGAACCACGAAATCTTTTAATGCTGACGTGACAGCAACCTGAGAAGAACTCCGCTGGGGAGAATATGATAGGACGAACGCTATCATCAC
Organism: Lathyrus sativus; assembly: GCA_963859935.3. Taxonomy (NCBI): domain Eukaryota; kingdom Viridiplantae; phylum Streptophyta; class Magnoliopsida; order Fabales; family Fabaceae; genus Lathyrus; species Lathyrus sativus. The sequence goes on from CAWUDS030006573.1 coordinate 14,705, forward strand.
GTACCTCGCGCCACAAATCTGAATATCTGGACACCTTCATGAACAAGAATTTCAAATACCTGCAGGGAAAAACACCTGAAAACAAAGAGGTAACCAACCTGACTTATGTTTCAAAATGCATATGTTTGACTATGGCGTAATGCTCCATACAACATGGAAATGCCACACATTTGAGTAGATGCAAATATGATGATATATGCAAATGCAAAGAGGTGCTCCAGCAAAATAAATGCTGAAGACAAAGCCAAATCCGCTGGGGATAACCGGGTATCACAGATATATTCTAGCAAAATAAATGCTAGCAAGGTGAAACCAACTCCGCTGAGGATAACCATCCTGCTGGGGAATGGCTCACAAGCTGGAAATTACGAAATCTATTGAGGATGATCATCCTATCGGAGGAAAACAACCTACTGAAGAACAGAAAAGACGGTCCTGTACGGGGATGATCCTTTCAAACCACTGATCACCTGATCATGCTCTGTGGGGATTAAACATCCTGCTGGGGATACTCAGTTGGGAATCGATTTGCATACTCTGATTGTACTCTGCAAGGACTCTCTCTGGGGAGTAAATGCGCTCATAACCAACCACTGGAATGCACGCCCCGCTGGGTACATCAATCTTGACCCACTGGGGATGACTTTATCCTACCGAATAAGTCCATCTTGAATTGTTGAGGATAATCTGATCCTGCTCCGATGCAATCCCAACTCTCCTGGGGATAAAAACTTCGACTTCCGTCGGCCGGGAATGAAAAGCCAATTCCACCTGCTGGGAGGAAAAGGTTTCACATGAATCCTGCTCTGGCTGGGGAACACCCTTCCTTGGATATCTGCTACAAAGGTGACAACCCTGCAAAAAACGAACGAACACAAGACATTCTACACAAAAGGAATTATCCTGGTTAGTATCCGTGACAACTATTCAGTTAATTCAAAGTTTTAACAATCATTGCTCGAGGCCTGTGAGCTTGTGCACATGTAAGTTTATCAAAAACATCGGCGTTTTCCACAAACAAAACAGTAAAAGTTAAAACAAGAACTAAACATCAAGTACTGAATAGTATGCTTTATTGATAGCAGCCTGTAAATAGGCAAAGTTTGTAAATCGGATGCAACTCCTGAAAAGAGGAAGTTACGCAAAAGCGAATGCAAATATGTACAAATATACAAAAGAGAAAATTGCATACATGTCAGCAACGTGGTACAGACGAACACCATGAGCTGATCCTCCTATGACTCGCCTGACTCTGACACTTTCCCGATGCTCCATCCTTGGAAGAGATTGTTTTAGATAATCGACCCTCAGGTACTCCCAAACCACTAAGCAATTCAGTATCAAACTCGGACCGTAGTCATTTGCTTTTCAATCCCTAACCTTTTTCCTGAATCGCCCTTTGCGGGTTTTCGATTCACCGGGATACCCTTTTTTGCCGAAGTCGCCTTCTCAGGTTTTCGACTTCGCGGGTGTACATCTTTTCAATTTTATTCCTAACTTTTTCCCGAACCTTTTTCTATTTTCTTGGTTCGCCGGGATGCCCCATTTTTGCCTGAACTCTCTTTTTTCTGTCCAGCGGGTCTCTTTAGGCAAAGTATTTTTTAACTGCATCCGAGTTTACAGGGGATGAAGAATCTTCGCCATCCATGGTGGACAACAGTAAGGCTCCTCCAGAGAAGACCTTTCGCACGATGTATGGACCTTCATAGTTAGGAGTCCATTTGCCCCTGTGATCTGATTGTGGTGGGAGAATCTTCTTTAGCACAAGATCGCCCATCTGAAAGCTTCGAGGGCGCACCTTCTTGTCAAAAGCTTTCTTCATCTGGCTCTGGTATAACCGACCATATGCGATAGATGCAAGTCTCTTCTCATCCATCAAACTGAGCTGATTCAACCTATTCCGCACCCATTCTGCCTCATCTAGTTGGACATCAAGCAATACTCTCAAGGAAGGAATCTCAACTTCTAATGGCAGGACAACCTCCATACCATACACCAGTGAGAAAGGTGTTGCCTTGGTTGATGTGCGTACCGTCGTACGATAACCGTGCAAAGCGAAGGGCAACATCTCGTGCCAGTCTTTGTATGTCACAACCATCTTCTGAACTATCTTCTTGATGTTCTTATTGGCCGCTTCAACAGCGCCATTCATCTTGGGCCGATAGGGAGATGAATTATGATGCTCAATCTTGAAATTCTGGCACAGTTCCTTCATCATTTTGTCATCCAGGTTCGAACCATTGTCAGTAATGATTCTTTCAGGAATGCCGTAGCGACAAATGATGTCCTTTTTGATAAACCTGGCTACCACTTTCTTGGTAACATTAGCATAAGACGCTGCTTCAACCCATTTGGTGAAGTAATCGATAGCTACCAAGATGAACCGGTGTCCATTGCATGCGGTGGGCTCAATTTTCCCAATCATATCGATGCCCCACATGGAGAAAGGCCACGGGGACGCCATAACTTTCAAAGGGCTCAGCGGCACCTGAATCTTGTCCGCGTTGTTGTACCCCAAAATTTGACCAACCTCTTTGGGCTTATGTTTTATTGCATCATTAGCATTTAGCATTGCATAACATTTAGCATTCCAGAGGGGATCAAGGTATTTGTGTCTGACAAGAAGAATTATCAAGGTTTTTAACCTGATCAAGGTGGTTATGTTCAAGTCGTCAAGCAAAGTGATCAGGTCAAGATGAAAATATGAATCAATCCAGTGCTCTATTTAAGTGAAAATCCAAGAATGATGTTTGTGAGAATCATAGGTTATGTTTTGGAATTCTAATCATGAATGAAAGGGTATCTATGATCATGTTTGAATATAGCTCAAAAGTACAAGCGGAGGATGGATTCATTTTTTCTGATTTTTATCCGCAATGCCTATGTCAGATTCAGTTTGGATTGAATATAGATAACAGAGAAACAAAGATCTATTTCAAGTGTCTCAATTTGTTTTATGGTGCAAACAGCAAGTTATGGTGCAAAAGGCCCAACGAGGTTCATTCACCCCAGAATAAATTGATATACTACAAGTATCATCCACATTCATTATCAAGTCCATCCCGAATTTCCAAAAAAAAAACTCACTGTTAATAGCAGAGTATAATTTGTTTACAATTTACAACAAACAGAAAATTAAAAAAAGGGGGGACATGCCCAATTTCAACCCAACAGCAACACTTCAAACGTTATTTCTCTTTCTTCTTCATAAATATCTTTGTTAGATCCCAAAGGCCAAGTTCTAATTTTACGGTGTTGTTGAAGATTACATTACCACCTGATCTTGCACAAGATGGGCCCATCTATGTCAATGCAAAAACAATACCGCGGTATCCTGAGAAGACGACAGTCACGAGCAAAGCTTAAGGCTCAGAACAAACTCACCAACCAAACAACAGAACCACTTC
>CAWUDS030006574.1:32500-33835 GCA_963859935.3 Lathyrus sativus
CCCTCCACGAGATAATACATGTGGGTATACATTCTTAGCCACATTTGCTGCACCCTTTTGACTTTTTTCCTATTATAAACTCAAAAAGTTATTAATCATACTAAACATAATAAAAATGTTATGCAAAAAAAAATTATAACTCCTACTAACCTTAAATTCAGGAGTGTCTCGAGACTGCACAAAATCCTTCCATACTTCTTCTTTAATATAATTATACCTGATATATGGAGGAGCTAGACCTTCTTTGGGGTGTCTAATATACTCGCTTGTGAGTTGTGTCTTAAAAGCTCTCCATCGCTCTCCTGCATATTTAATCCATTCTTTCTTCAACGGATCCTTCTTTGGATCATGAGGTTCTGGAATAGTGAAATGAGCCTACACATATAGTATACGACATATGTTGTTAGTATATGATTATAAAATATAATAAAGTGTAGCAGTAAAACATACCTGAACATCAGTCCAAATAGCCTCTTTTATGCCTTCATCTATGTCTTTCCACTCATTTTTCAAAATACTACATCTTTGTCGAGCAAGAGACGCTATGTAACTCCTAAAATTTGAAGAATTTTTACCCATACATCCCTTAGTCATCGGATGAAACTCGACCTTTATCTTTTCACCCGTTTGATGAACTTTGTTAATTTGTGTCATCAAAGTGGGACCTCTAACTCTTCTTTTTTTAGGGTCACTAGATGAAGAAGGGTTGTCGGTTGAATCAGTCATGTATCTGTTAACACAAAATAAAAACAATTAGAAATCAAATTAAGCACAAAATATAAACAATTAGACATCAAATTAAGCATAAAATATAAACAATTAGACATAAAATTAAGCACTAAATAAATAAATAAATAGAAATTAAAGTATAAAATAACCTTACTAGTCCTCCCATATGCCTTCTTCATGATCTATGCGAATAGCATGCACGTCATCCTCTTCGTTTTCTTCAACGAAGGTAGGCACATTCATTGAGAAAGGAGGAGTTTCGGAAATATCAAGGTTTGCATCTTGGTTTTCATCACTATCATGCACCTTTCCTTGTATAACCACTGACCACCTTTTATTAGAAGGATCTGTGACATAAAACACTTGTTTTGCTTGAGACGCCATAATGAAAGGTTCGTCCGCATAAGCTAGCTTGCTAAGATCAACCGATGTAACTCCGAATTCATCGATTCTTACACCACTGTTGATATCAATCCATTTGCATTTAAATACAGGAACTTTAAACACAACATAATCAACTTCCCAAATCTCTTCAATCACCCCAAAGTAGGGTGTAGATGCCATAACCGGTTTTTATCTTTAGCACTAGAGAAGTGCATGGATACT
>CAWUDS030006575.1:0-33832 GCA_963859935.3 Lathyrus sativus
CTTAATCAATGTGTGTGATTATGTATGTGTGTGTTTGGATTGTTTGGATGTTTTCCATCTTTTCCCATTCTAGATCAGAAATGGTTTAATCCATAGAAACCGATGTTTGAAGGGTTAGAATCCGAAATTAATGGTGTAGTTTAGTCGAGAAATGTTAGGCTAAGACTACTGGAACTTGTAGGTTTTGAATCGGGTGATTTTGGGAGTTTCTGAGGTTTTTTGGACAGTTGGGGTTTTTGAGTACGCAGACACTCGCTAGCACGTTCGCTAGGCGAGCAGGGTGGTGAGTATTCGCTAAGCGAGCTGGTAGCGAGCTGCCAGCGAACATCCCCAGACTTGGGAAGAATGGAAATGACCCTTATTCGCTGTGGCAAGAGATGTAGCGAGTTATTCGCTAGGCGAGGCTCCAGCAAGCCAGTAGCGAATCCTTCCAGTAGCTTCTGTTTGTCTTTGCGAGCTTGTTCACTAGGCAAACCAGTAGCGAGTATTCGCCAAGGACTCGCTAAGCGAGGGGTGTAGCGAGTGTGACAACATTCTTATTTCTTGTTGTGTTCCATCCAGTGTTGATTGTTCGGCTCGTTTGTGAATCGATCTTTCTGAATGCATAGTTGTATGATGTGATATGTTATGTTGTGGGTAGCCGTATGGCGTGAATCCTAGATTGTAGAATCGATTGTGGAATGTGGCGTTTTGGCAAATATATGCATTGTTTAATTGATTAAAAGTGTATGATGATTGTGATGAAGTTCGTTTCCGTTTGGCGTGATAATGTGAATGCATATTGATTGTATGCGATTGTATGTGAAGAATTCATGAATATGTATTTGTGATTGAATCTATTTGATTCTTGTATACTACTTAATGAATGTAGTGATGATGTTGAAAGCATGAATACTTTGATGAATGTGTTGTGTGTGCAATCATGTTATAATTCTTGTGTGATGAATTATTTGAGTATGCATGGGATTAAGATGCGAGAACGGTCTTAAGTGCATATGATTGTTGATTGCATACAATGATGTTGAAAGTATGAATACTTTGATGAAATGTGTTGTGTGTGCAATCATGTTATAATTCTTGTGTGATGAATTATTTGAGTATGCATGGGATTAAGATGCGAGAACGGTCTTAAGTGCATATGATTGTTGATTGCATACGCATCATATGGTTAAGAGGCAATTCTTGCTAGTTTCGTGGAGACTAGTGACTTGTCCCAAACCTAGAAGGGTGGGTTTGAAAGCTTATAGGACGGGCTTTTGTTTGTTATCGGTCTAGAGGACGGGCCCGGTTTAAATGTAAAAACCGAAAAAATGATAACAAGTGTTGGTACCACATTGTTGCACCCTAAAATTTGACCAGCATTTATTTACCCATCAAGTGTTTGAAGGTTGATACCTTTATCAGAAAGTTCAAGAGATCCTCAGAAGAATTGGTTGAAACCAAGGTTGTGTGCTTCATAACTTGAGAGTTGTGGGTGCTCCTCAGATGATTCTGAGACTATGAGAGTGAACTTGATACTTTGAGAAAGTTTATGAGATGTCTTGAAAGCCATCATGAAGCCCAGAGAGGTCATTGTGCAAGAATTCAGAAGATTCAACCATGACTGGTAGAATTAGGGTTTCACTGGGTCAACCCTAGGTCAACTGATGATTTGGAGAGGGTTGAAACCTAATCCAAGGGCTATGTGATCATGGAATGATGTATTGAGTTACTATAAGGATGATTCCTATACCAACTCATCATGATTGAGGAGTTTGAGAAGTTTTAAGCTAGGGTTTCTAAGGATTGACAGTGTAAAATCCCCTAGTTTGATCCCTATCTTCCAGGCAGTTTTAGCTCAAGATGTGATTGTCATCTCATCTTCCCCACAACATGAATGTTATAGATCTTGTTCTTAGATTTAATTTGAGTGGTAGAAGTCCTTGATAGTATTTGCAGAGCTCAAATTATGGTTTTGACAAATTACAGGTCATCTGAAGTATGTGAATCTGGGTCCTTGAAAGTCACCCAACTTGCAGACAACTTTTTCCCTAGTAGGATGATTCCTATGATCTCTTGGTCAACATGAATGTTGAAGAGCATCGTCTTAGCTTTCTAGAGAGTACTACAAGTCCTTGATAGGATTTGTAGAACTCAAGTTATGGCTTTGACAAGTCAAGGGCATTTTGGTCATTTGGAAGTTATAGGTCATTTCAAGCATATGGCCATATCTCCTACTTCTAAGCTTCAAATGGAAAAACCTTCAACATCAAAGTTGCTTAGAATGATGTTTTAAGGCTAGTAGAGTGGTCATGAGATGTTGGAAAGGCTCATAGCAAAAAGTGATAAAAATGGCCTAAAAATGAGGCATAAGTTAATTCAAGTGAAATGGAAAATCATAAAATCCAAGCTATAAACCCTAACCATGTCATATGATAGGTCATTTTGACTCCAAAGGACATTTTAAGAACAATGGTTCAGCCACAATTTTTATTTGAGGCTTAAATTTTAGGGTTGCTTTGTAAAAGTCTTGCTTGCATAATGGCATACCAAACAAAACAAGGAAAAGCTTAATGAATAAGGGAAATATGCATTGTGTATTGTCCCTAAATCTCATGCAAGGAGATATTCAAGTTAATTAATCAAGTTATAAGGGTTTTTGTCATGATATATCACATGGTGAGAATGGAAATGCAAAGTATCATTTCATGAAAGTTCAAGTTTCTACTAGATTGATCTAGATGGTTCTAGACCTTTCCAAATCAGTCTATATATTGAATATGAATTGCATTGATTCAAGGTTGGTGATTGTTGATGTTAATGGTGGTAGAGAATAGAAATTGAACCAAAATTCTCCATTTTTCAAATTGTATTGAAACTTCATCTTTCTCTTCATTACCCTTCCATTTTTTCACACAAATCTTATCTACAATCATTGCTGAGTGTATTCATCTTGATTTGCAACCCCATTGATGAAGAATTGAGAGCTTTCCAAGTGAAGTTGCAAAGGAGCAAAAGGCATTGGATCTTGGGATACAAGCCATCTCCATCAAATCTTGTGCAAGCAGAGTATTGTTCATCACCTGAGGACCATTCTTGAGGATCTACAAGGCCTGATTCGAAGCTTTTCACCACCTACCATTGCAAGAGTCAAGGTAAGCAAAATCACTTCCACACTCTGATTTAGGCATGGCTAGGGTTAGTTCTTGTTGTGAAACCATTAGAGACCATTAGGTGATTCATTTGGATGAGTTTAAGACCAATTGGTGAGGTTTCTTCCATGGTGGTTAATTCTTGATGGAGTTAGAATGATTGATTTAGGAGGTTATAATGCACGATAACTGGTTGGTTTTAATCAGCATGGCATAAGGATTAATTATATATAAAGATTGTTGCGTTTTGTGATGGTTGAAAACTGAAGAAAATTTGGATTCATGGAGTTGTACCGTTCGGTTTGCACGACGTAGTTTGTTTCAATGGAATCCAATGGCATGGTTGTGTTCTACGTAAAATTCTAGTCAAGATTGGTTCTTGGATCGTGGCAATTGGTGGAGAGATGAGGGAGAACGAAGGAGGGAAAGTCTCATGCATGGGAGTGTTTTTTCATGGAGGTTTATGAAACCCTAGGTCTCAAGGAAGGAGACGAAGTGATTACCGTCAGATGTGCATGGACTCTTTGACTGGAAAAGACCATCCAACGGTCCATGTTCAAAACACGAATGGAGGGAAAAGCTGGGCAGCAAAACGCTGCGTTTTATTTAATGTACATGCTGGGCTTTAGCGAATTTGTTTTCCACACCCCTTTGTCCAGCCCAATCACGTTTTGTACTATGATTTCATGCTATCCGCACCGCCATTTTATCTTTTTCTTTTGATTTTTAATGTGTTTTTATGAATAATCAGTGGGCCAGGCGCGCGTTTCTTCTTGCACCTCCCAGTTGGGCCCAGTTCATAATAACAACTACATATCACTACTTCTTGCACCCCTCATCCAGTTTCATATTATAATTTTCTCCAAATTTCTTTAAACTTCAAAAATTCATAATAAAATGAAAAATCCATATTTTTTAATGAGACTTTTTTTCCTATTTTCCATTTTCTGTCTAGAAAAATATAAAACCATAAAATAGCCATTTTATTTCATTTTTATATTTTTTGCACATTTATACTTTTAATTGCTTTTTTCAATTCTTTTAGTTGATATATTGATTTGTAGAATTTAATTAGGATAGTTCCCTTAGGATTTTTGATTCAATCTTTTTAGGATGATTAGATGAATGGTTAAGGGTCCTCCTGAATTAATTTCATAATTTTTTGATAATTTTTAGGGTAGTTTTAATTAGGTAGCTCTAGGTAGTATAGAATTTGATTAAAACTTTAATATAGGTCAATAACAATTTTAGATTTAGGTTTTTTTTAGGGCAATTTAGTCTATGGGGAATATATGGGACTTAAGGGTAGCTATGTAGGGTCCCCTAGCATTTATATTAGGATTTAATAGAATAATATACTATTTTTAGTTAATTTTTTGAATTGAATGATGGTTTGTGTGGCCTTTAGGGCAAGTTTTGTTTAGTTTGCTTTGCTTTGGAGTTTCCCTTTGGTTTGAGGAGCTTGGCATCTCTGTGTGGAGCATGGTGGAGCATACTAGAAGATTTGGAAGAGGATTGGAGGATCTTGAGGAGCTTGTTCTTTTTCTTTTTGTTGTTTTAGGGTTATGATCAGGAAGAGCTTAGATGTAGATAATTTCTTTCTCAAACATGGATAATATTCTTCACATCCATTCCTCCCTGTGATTCAAAGTCCTTCCAGGGTATACACCTCTCTCCTTTGGAGGGATTAGTGCTATACCTAGGAGGTAGAACTTTTGAGGGAACCCTTCCCTTGATATTGAACCCTTATAGGTCACCTTTGGTGATCAAATAAGCAGTTCAATATCCCCCAGCTTATCCAGTAAGTGATTTTCTCTGGTTTTGATTGTCTTGAGAGATGCCTGAGCCTGAGCATGAAGATGAAGACTTCATTGAAGCTTATTGAAGAGGATGAATCCTTAAAGATTGCCATTCTAGCTGAAGCTTGAAGAGCATGAAGATCAAGTTGATACTTGAAGATCCCTGAAGATAGGGAAGCCTGAAGGTGGAGCTGATCAAAGAAGCTGAAGCTTAAGGGAGAAGATGAGTTGATACTCATGTTGTAGGGTTGATACCTGGAAAGCAGTTGATATCTGAAGTCTGAAGACTGGAGTTGCTGCTGGAGGAGTTGAGGCTTTCTTCTGTTTTTCTTTTCTATATTGTTGTGTTTTGCTTGATTTGTCTGTTGCATTAGAATAAGCTCATATCTAGAATAGGTAGAATCTAGGAGCATGTTTGCACTAGAGGTTGAGTTGCTCCCTCTGCTTGTATTGTTATTGTGTGGCTTTGCTTGCGGGTATTCGGTAGAGCCCAGCTCCCTTGCCCATGTGGTTTGTTTGCCTGATGGCATTTCATTTCTTTTATCTGTATGATTGCAGTTTATTGTTTATTGCTTGATAGCATGTTGATTATGTTTCAGTATGATTACTGTTATTTCATGACTGGCTTGAGGTTGAGATGAGCTTGTGGAGGCTGAAGCCCCGCACACATTTCCTCCCTCACTTGCATTGCATGCATTTTACTGTTAAGCTGATGCTTTGTCTGTTTTGGTGTATCATTGACATGATCCCTTAGGACTCTCATTTCCTTTGATAAGGATTTGATGATAGAATTTTAGGTTGAAACCTATGCATTACAACTTCTAGGAGTTCCCTGTTCAAACCTCAACCATAGGATGAATCCATGACATGATAACAATAGGACTTGATAGTCTCCCTCCTAGTTGGGTCTGTTCTCTTCTCATCTCAAAACGGTTTAAGATACAGTAATCATGAATGGTTTCTTTCGTACGTTACGAGCCTTAAGCTATCTGAGGAAGGATTGTGGGAGAGCTTCTTTTCCACAGTCTGGATGTTTAGTATGGTACCCTTTGGGTGACATACGACGCATTCACTCTCAGGTCATAGTCTCTAGTACGGTTGAAATCGCAAACACAATAAAAAACACTTCTTTCGTAAAAGACAGGAAATAGGCTGTAGTTTCCCGAACTACGTGAGCTCTGATCTCTCATACCTGTTGAGAGTACGTAGGCACAAGATGGAGAAGTCTTGGCGAGCTACCTTCCCCCATAACCCTTCGTAGGCCGAACTACGTTGACTCTGATTTCTCATTCTCTGATGAGAATACGTAGGCATAAAGTGCGACGCTTTGCCGAGTCATTTTTCTTTTCTTTTTCAGCCAGCCTTGATAGGTAGATAGAATAAAACCTACCCGTCCAAGTAAACACACAAGCGAGGATCCCGTCGAGTACGACGGACGTGAGGGGTGCTAATACCTTCCCCTTGCGTAACCGACTCCCGAACCCAGACAATGGTTGCGACGACTTTGTCTTACCCTTTTTCGTCAGGTTTTTCCGATCGTTTCCTTTCCCGCTCTGAGGGATAAATAACGAAAGGTGATGACTCTTCTGTCATGCCGACACCTTATTTTCGCGCAAGCGACAGCTGGCGACTCTGCTGGGGACTCGGTCTTCCCTATGCATTTGGACTCCAACGGTTCCTTGCGAGAGTCAATCCTACCGCTTGTATGTTTACTTGTTGGGTTGCGTTTATTTATCGTATTTTTACTTCTCGCACTTTATTTCCCGCATTTTATTTTCAGTATAATATGATTATTTGTGCTGTTATGGGATGGGAGTTTTGATGAGTGAGAAGCCAGACCCAGGCTTGAGTGCACCATAGAATTAGAGTGGAAATTAGTGGGCGCGTGCTTGCTTTGCAGGCACTAGTGTCTCATGAAATCCACACTCAGACGAGGTTCATCCGGTTGGCTTCACTTTCAACCCTTTGGGTTGAGACGGTTGCTGGTTTGGTGGATTGTCGACTCTGGGGACCGATCATTTGTGATTCAGCTAAGTGAGGCCTCTTCATGAGCTGGTGATGCCACACCTTCTGGGTATCGTATCACCCCTCTTGAAAGTCTGTGACGCTGATGAACGCATAGGATGCCGTACCTTGAGTCAGTTTAGGTCCATACCTGCGAGTGGGATTGGGTTTGTTGCAGGAAACTTAGACCTTCAGACTACCTGGTTTTCTTGACAGTGGATCAGTTATGTTGGTACCGGGGTTTCTCAGTTGCAGATATGTCTGTTCTTGATAGAGTAGGTTTTGATCAGAGGATCTTATCATCAGGTGTATGTCTGTTCTTGATAGAGCAGGTTTTGATCAGAGTATTGTCATCAGTGGTTTGTTCTTGATAGAGCATATTTATGGGGTCTGAAGATCTCATCAGCAGATGTTGTTTGTTCTTGATAGAGCAGATTTTGAGTGGGGTCTGAAGATCTCATCAGCAGCTGTACGATTGTTCTTGATAGGGAAGATTTTTGATTTGGGGTCTGAAGACTTCATCAACAGATATTTCTTGATCTTACATCCGAGGTCCTTATTATCAGACATTTGTTCTCGACAGAGCAGAATTTTGATCCTATGTATATCGTCCTATCAGATGGTTATTCTTAGCAGATCAGATCAGTGGTCTTACACCGGGGATTTCTTCTCATCAGTGATTGTTGATACAGAACCTCCACAGCAGCTATCCGGATATATTATTGCATGCCTGCATTTTGCATTAGTTTGCATGTTCATTTGCATTCCATTAACGTGTGTCTGTGTTGCAGGTACCGTTTCCCCGATCCAGGATTTCTCGCCTCCTATTGTATTATTATGGCCTCTCTCAGGAAGACTGTTGCGTACAAGTTCCCGACCCCTGATGTGTCGAAGTTGACTGGTTTGATAGCTCTAGTAGGTGATTCTGTGAAGGATGGGTTCAGGAAGTCTTATGGTAGGTTGCTCAGTCTGGTTTGCAAGCCTTCTACGTTCGAGTTGAATGGGTTGCATGCTCTGTTGCAGTTTTATGACCCTCCGCTGAGGTGTTTCACTTTTCAGGACTTCGTTCTCGCACCGACGCTGGAAGAGTATGTTGATTTGCTGGGTGTGCCTATCAAAAGGCAGGTGCCTTTTGTCCACATGGATGCTGAGCCTGATCTGGCTGGTTTGGCTCCTTCACTTCATTTGGACGCCTCTGAGTTAGTAGTGACGAGTTGGAACAAGTTCCTGGGTTCTCCTTGCAGTTTCTGGTAGCTAAGGCTCAGCAGTGTGCTAAGGACAGTTGTTAGGACGCATTCAATGCCATCCTCGCTTTATGCATATATGGCATTATCCTGTTCCCCAACATGCCGGATTTCGTAGACTTTGATGCATTTCACATCTTCGCTTCAGGGAATCCAGTCCCTACTTTGATCGGAGATGTCTATCACTCAGTTCACTACAAGAATGAGAAACGGAGAGGGAAGAATGTCTCATGCTGCGTACCATTGCTGTACAAATGGTTTGATAGTCATTTGCCCAAGAGGGGTTCTTTCGCATTGTCTGCAGCCATAGCCGAGTGGCCTGAGCGTCTGATGGGTTTATCTGCAGAAGGTATTGATTAGTTCGTTGACAGAGACAGGTTGGGTACTGAGGTGATCTTCAGTTGTAGCGGGTTTCCTAATGTACCTCTGGTAGGTAGGAAGGGTTGCATCAACTACAATCCGTCGTTGCTAGTTCGTCAGTTTGCATATGCTTTGAGGACTCCGCCGAAGGAAGAAGAGGTACATGAATCTCTGTACCTCACGGGTACTTTAGAAGGGGATTTGTTGTCCAAGCTTCAGCGTGCGTGGAATAGTATCAGCAAGAGAGGAAAGCCTTTGTTGGGAAAGAGCAACAGTCAAGCCTACCATCCTTATTCAGCTTGGATCAGAGCCAGAGCCAACGCTATAGGGATGCCATTTCCTCATGCCAGACCAGAGAGTCCTCCACCAGTCGAAGAGCCTACTACTGTATCCATTCATCAGCATAACCAGGTATTAGCTGAGCGGGATGAGTTGAAGCGGGCGAACGCAGAACTGGAGAAGGAGTTAGCTCAGCTTCGAAGTGAAAGGAACGAAGTCGTCCATGCTTTCAAAAAGAAAATAGAGTTGGTAAACCAACTGGGTACAGACTTGGCAAAGCAGATAGCTGATCGCGAACGCTTGGGTCAAGATTTCAGGGCTGTTAATGATGTACTAGCTACGAAGAAGCAGCATTTGGACGAGGCATATCGGAGGATATCTAAGTTCGACCAGCATTGGAAGGCTTCCCTGGCCACCAGGAAGGAGCGAGAGGATAAGCTGGTGCAGCAGATCTCTAAGCTGGAAGCCGAGGTGAAGGACAGTGAGCGAAGGTTTGATGAAGAAACCGCCCGCAGGTACGCCGCCGAAGGCCACCTCAACAAATCCCTTGCCAACCTGAAGGAGTGCAAGCTGAAGTTTGAGTCTAAGAAGCAGAAACTGGAATATTGCTTCGGCGAAGGAGCATGGGAAATTTCAGTTCAGGGGCTTCATTATACTATTGTGCAGAGGGAACTACTCGTCGAAGGGTTGCTCACTTTGCCAGATCATCCAGAAACGAAGGAGTTATTAGCAGAGTATCGCGCCCGTGGCCGTACTTGACTAGCTTGTATTCCTTTTGTTTTGATCTTTGTTGTATGCTGACCATCACCAGACTTGTTGGCTGAGGTCACGCTGTTGATTTGTTTTGTACTCGCTGATGCTATGTATTGCCTTGATAGGCCTTTCCATATATATATGAGATTGATGTTTCCATGATTAGGCTCGAACTTCTTCTTCTTCCTATTATTATCAGCACTGGCACTAAGGCACTAGGATCGGGGGAAATCTCCCAAGCACACAGACACACGCATGCATCTGCATGAAGCATTTGCATGGCGTATATTTTGTTGTTTTTCCTAACCTTTAGTGTTTGCAGGTTTTTTCAGGTTCACAGGTTCCAAGCTGTTTCCGGTCTCCAGGATTGATCAGAGACTCATTCACCGTTATTCAACTCGAGCTAATCAGACAAGGATCATGGACCAAGTGCAGTCAGATGTTCAAGAGCTCCGTGAACGGATGGATCATTTTATGGAACTGATGCAGGTGGTCGCTAATGGTTAAGACCAGCTTCGTACTTTGGTGCAACCTTTGATCTCCAGGGTTGATAGTAACGACATACTTCATGGCGGGGCTGTGCCTACTCCTCCACCAGTGGATACTCCGCAGAATGTTGTTCCTGTTGCCGGGGGCAACGGCAGTGCTAATGGCAATATGATGGCCAATATCGGACTCAATGCGACGGGCGTCGGAAATGGTAGTCTGGGAGCTAATATCAACATCGGGCCAGTCAACGACAATGCTGGCGTCGGGAATTTGTTGGTGCCTCAACCGTGGCTTGAGGACCATCAGGATGATGTATTTTCTCAAAGAGGTGCAGAAGCGGAGTTTAATGCTGAAGCGCGACTCATGTTCAAAGCACTGGAAGACAAAATGAGAGATATTGAGAATCAGAATGCATTGGGCGTTGATATGTCCAAGCTGGGGTTAATTGCTGATTTCAAGGTACCTCCTAAGTTCAAGGTGCCTGTCTTTGAGAAATATAAGGGTACTACTTGCCCTCGTGTCCACCTTCGATCATACTATAGAAAGATGTATGCCTATTCCGACGATGAGAAGTTGCTGATGCACTTCTTTCAAGATAGTCTTTCTGGTCCATCCCTCGAGTGGTACATGGGCTTGGAGCCCGCTACCGTGCGCACCTGGAAAGATCTCGCTGAAGCGTTTGTCCTCCACTATCAGTACAATAGCGACTTGGCCCCCAACCGAGTCCAACTCCAGAACCTTTCGTAGAGAAATAATGAAGGCTTTAAGGAGTACGCCCAGCGGTGGCGTGAGTTGGCTGCTCGGGTTCAACCGCCGATGGTTGAGCGCGAGCTCGTGCAGATGTTTGTTGCTACCCTCCCGGGAATCTACTATGAAAAGTTAGTCAGTGGCATGTCTGGGACGTTCTCAGCTCTCATCACTATGGGCGAGCACGTCGAGAATGGTATCAAGATCGGAAAAATTCAAGGTGAATCATCCTCAGCTGGAGGAGGTGGAAAGAAACCTTACGCTGGTAAACGTCGGGAAGGAGATGCGAGTGCTGTCACCAACGCTCGGAGAAAGGGCAAGGGCCCTCAGCAGCAGATAGCCAGTATAAATATCCCAGCAGCTCCGCAACCGCAGCAGCAACAAAATCAACATGGATATAGAAAATACCAGAATCGGGCTCCTTTGGCAATCCGTCACTTCGAAGCACCACCCGTGTCGTATGCGCAACTTTTGCAGACTTTGCTTCAGCTTCAGTTGGTTTAGAAGAGGACGATGGCTCCCTTGACAGGGGCACCACCACCAGGGTATGACGCAAATGCCACTTGCGATTTCCATACAGGGGCACCAGGCCATACGATCGAGAACTGCAAAGCCTTTAAGCACAAGGTGCAGGACCTGGTAGATGCCAAGATTATTAACTTTTCTGATAATGTGCCCAATGTCACCAAAAACCCTATGCCTAATCATAGGGGAGGCAGAGTAAACGCCATTATCGAAGAAGAGAGTGCAGATCTGTTGACTGATGTCAAAGACTTAAGGACGCCACTTAGTTTCGTCAAAGCTAAGTTGTTGAAGAAAGGGTTCTTTCCAGGATGCGGAGAGTTATGCATGGCTTGTGTTACACATCCTGATGGGTGTGAGCAGCTGGTAGAAGGTATCCAAAGTCTGATGATTGAGGGTATTTTGCAGTTCAGCCGAAGGGCTGATAGTGTGTCAGGGGAAGTTATGTTAAAGCAGGCCGATGAAGTCGCCACCATCACCATTCCTCGTCAACCTATTACTATTTCTGCGCCCCGACCGCCTACAATCACTATTACCAGAGCTGGGCCGATCCCGTTCGAGAGCACTAACGCCGTTCCGTGGCATTATGGCGCCGAAGTCTATTGCAATGGTCAGAAGTTAGAGTTGGAGCCGTACGGGTCGATTGTGCAGAATCTCGCAGGAGTCAGTGGTATTACTCGAAGCGGAAGAGTGGTTGCACCGACAGAGGTTGTGGCAGATAAAGTGGTCAGAGCTGATGCTGCTGATAAAGGTAAAGGCAGAGCCGTCGAAGAGGTCCCTTGTGGGGCAGAGAAGGATTTGCTAGTCAAAGATGCCGAGGAATTCATGCGGTTAATCAAAAAGAGCAACTACAAGATTGTAGACCATCTTCATCAGACTCCGTCAAAGATTTCTATTCTCAATTTGTTGCTGTGTTCTGAAGCGCACTGCAACGCGTTACTGAAGGTATTGAATGCTGCCTACGTACCGCAAGAGATATCCGTGAATCAGCTAGAAGAGGTGGTAGCCCATGTTAATGCTGGCAATGGGCTAGGTTTCACAGATTTAGAGCTGACTCCTAAAGGGAGAGATCACAACAGCGCCTTGCACATCTCGATAGAGTGCAGAGGCACTATCATGTCGCATGTCCTGGTGGACACGGGTTCGTCGCTTAACGTGCTTCCGAAGAAGGAACTAATGAAGTTGGACACTCGTGGATTGCTCTGCACACCCAGTGATCTGGTGGTAAAAGCATTTGACGGAACTAAGCGCCACGTTTTCGGAGAGTTGACCCTGCCAATTCAAGTTGGTCCGGAGACGTTTGACACGGTCTTCTATATCATGGACATCATGCCCGCCTACAGTTTCCTCTTAGGTCGGCCATGGATCCATGCTGCTGGTGCCGTGACGTCCACGTTGCATCAAAAGCTCAAATATGCTGTCGGGGGAAGCATAGTGACTGTGTGCGGTGAGGAGGACATTATGGTGAGCCACTTGTCATCCTTTAAGTATGTTGAAATGGATGGCGAAATCCATGAAACTCTCTGCCAAGCATTTGAAGCCGTCAAGGTGAAAGAGGTAGCTCCTGTCTTCACAGAGAAGCAAGAGATGAATCTCTCCTCATTCAAAGAAGCTCGGGCCGTCGTCGAAGCCGGTTCCACCCCAGGCTGGGGGCATATTTTGGAGGTACCGATCAAGCAGGATAAGTTTGGACTGGGGTATTCTCCTGAAGCTGAAGCTTCATCTTCTTCGTCTAGCAGTTCGTCTCGCGGTAAGGGGCCGATCCTATTCACCAGGGGCGGAGTGATCTTCGAAAGCATCAACGCGGCGTCTGAGGACAGCGGGGATAGCGATTGTGATCTTGACGCTTGGATTCAGCCAAGCAAGCCGGGCGAGCGCCTCAACAATTGGACCATCAAGGAAATTATCCAGCTGACAAGTGAAGAGTAATGATTTACTTTTTTACAATCATTGTACAACCCTATGTCCTACCCGGGGCATAGCGGTTTTATTGTCAGGGCCTTGTTGGATTATGTACATGCATTTTGTTAATAAATCAAAGGCGTTTTCTTCGTACTCAAATATTGTGTTCTCTGTTATTCCTGTTTTATGTTTATTTTGAAAAAAATAGTAAAATGGCAACGGGGTTTGTGCTAACCTGCATATTCTTGTTTTAAACTTAACCCTTGTTATTGCATAATCCACATAACAGATGGCATCGACTCTGGACCTTCTACGGCTCACTACGACTTCGATTGCTCGATCTATCAAGCCGAGGATGAGATTGACGAAGACGAAGACCTTCCGGAAGAGTTGGCCCGCTTGTTGAGACAAGAGGAAAAGGTTATTCTGCCTCACGAGGAGGATATTGAGATCGTAAATCTGGGTTCTGAAGAGCTTGTCCGAAATGTCAGAGTAGGGGCTGCGCTGCAGAGTGATGTCAAGCATAAACTGGTACAGATGCTTCAAGAGTATAGTGACGTCTTTGCTTGGTCATACGAAGATATTCCCGGACTTGACACGGATATCGTGGTTCATCGCTTGCCGTTGCGAGAAGATTGCCCTCCAGTCAAGCAGAAGCTTAGGAGGACAAGACCAGACATGGCTGTAAAAATCAAAGAAGAAGTCCAGAAGCAGTTGGATGCAGGATTTTTAGCCGTCACCACTTACCCTCCGTGGGTCGCCAATATAGTGCCTGTACCGAAGAAGGACGGTAAGGTACGCATGTGCGTCGATTATCGGGATTTGAATAGGGCGAGCCCTAAAGATGACTTCTCGTTGCCTCATATCGATGTGTTGGTCGACAACACAGCCCAGTTCTCTGTGTTTTCGTTCATGGATGGCTTCTCCGGTTACAATCAGATCAAGATGGCACCGGAGGACATGGAGAAAACGACGTTTATCACCCCCTGGGGAACATTTTGCTATAAAGTAATGCCCTTCGGTTTGAAGAACGTAGGGGCCACTTACCAGCGAGCAATGGTAACTTTGTTTCATGATATGATTCATCATGAGATCGAGGTCTATGTTGATGACATGATTGCAAAGTCCCAAACGGAGGAAGAGCATCTGGTCAACTTATTGAAGCTTTTTCAGAGGCTTAGGAAATTCAGGCTGAGGTTGAATCCTAACAAATGCACTTTCGGAGTGCGGTCTGGGAAGTTATTGGGGTTTATCGTTAGTGAACAAGGTATCGAAGTTGATCCTGCGAAAATAAAAGCTATTCAAGAAATGCCAGCGCCGAAAACAGAAAAAGAAGTTTGTGGTTTCTTGGGCAGAATAAACTACATTGCAAGGTTTATCTCTCAGCTCACGGCCACTTGTGAACCGATGTTCAAGCTTTTAAAGAAAGATCAGGCGATTACTTGGAATGAGGATTGCCAGAAGGCATTCGATAAGATAAAGCAGTATCTTCAAGAACCTCCAATCTTGATACCCCCAGTGGCTGGACGGCCATTAATCATGTACCTGACGGTTCTGGAGAATAGTATGGGGTGTGTTCTCGGTCAGCACGACGAGACGGGCAGAAAAGAGCATGCCATTTACTATTTGAGTAAAAAGTTCACTGAGTGTGAATCTCGATACTCGATGCTGGAGAAGACGTGTTGCGCACTAGCTTGGGCTGCCAAACGTCTACGACAGTACATGCTCAATCACACCACCATGCTAATTTCAAAGATGGATCCGATCAAGTACGTCTTCGAGAAGCAGGCTCTTTCGGGCAGGATTGCCAGGTGGAAAATGGTGTTAACAGAATATGATATTTAGTACGTCTCCTAGAAGGCCATCAAGGGAAGCGTATTGTCTGATTACCTTGCCGAACAGCCAATCGAGGACTACCAGCCGATGAAGTTTGAGTTCCCTGACGAGGATATTATGTTTCTCAAAGCGAAGGATTGCGATGAGCCGTTGCCCGGCGAGGGGCCTGATAGGAAATCTCAGTGGAAGTTGATATTCGATGGAGCGGTTAATTCCTATGGAAGTGGCATCGGGGCTATCATCACGACTCCCCACGGAGCCCACATCCCGTTTATTGCGAGACTGACGTTTCCAGTTACCAATAACGAGGCGGAGTATGAAGCATGTATTATGGGTCTAGAAGAGGCAATTGATTTGAGAATCAAGAGTCTAGACGTATATGGTGACTCAGCGCTTGTGATCAACCAAATTAAAGGGGAGTGGGAAACTCGTCAATCGAATTTGGTGTCGTACATGAATTATGCCAGGAGGCTACTTCCGTTCTTCGATCGAGTGGAACTTCATCATGTACCCAGGGCTGAAAATCAGATGGCTGATGCCTTAGCCACGTTAGCTTTAATGTATAAAGTCAATTTTTGGAATGAGGCTCCAAGAATTGTCCTTTCGCGTCTTGATAGATCGGCATTTGTCTTTGCAATCGAGGATGCCGCCGACGGCAAGCCATAGTTCCACGACATCCAGACCTTCCTTATGACTAAGGAGTATCCTGCGGGTGCGTCAACCCAGGATAAGAAGACTCTGAGGAGGCTGTCTGGAAACTTTTATCTCAATCCTGATGGAGTGTTGTATAAGAGAAACCACGATCTCGTGCTACTCAGATGTGTAGATGAGAAAGAGGCGAGTATGCTCATGGAAGAAGTCCATGAAGGCACATTTGGTACGCACGCCGGCGGGCATGCCATGACGAGAAAGATCCTGAGAGCAGGGTATTACTGGCTGACGATGGAGTCGGATTGCTTCAGATTCGCGAAGAGATGTCATAAATGCCAGATTTATGCTGATAAAGTTCATGTGCCGCCGTGCCCGTTGAATGTCATGTCCTCCCCTTGGCCGTTCTCCATGTGGGGCATCGACATGATAGGCAAGATCGAGCCCACTGCATCCAATGGTCATCGCTTCATTCTGGTAGCTATCGACTACTTCACCAAGTGGGTGGAAGCAGCCTCGTACGCTAATGTGACCAAGCAGGTGGTAGCTAAATTCATAAAGAGGGACATCATCTGTCGTTACGGAGTTCCCGAGCGGATCATTACTGATAATGGTTCGAATTTGAATAACAAGATGATGAAGGAGCTGTGCCAGAGCTTCAAGATTGAACACCACAACTCATCTCCTTACCGGCCGAAGATGAATGGCGCTGTCGAAGCGGCCAATAAGAACATAAAGAAGATTGTTCAGAAGATGGTTGTGACGTACAAAGATTGGCACGAGATGCTGCCGTTTGCATTGCACGGTTATCGTACGACGGTGCATACGTCGACCGGGGCAACTCCTTTCTCCTTGGTGTACAGTATGGAGGCGGTCCTACCGTTAGAAGTGGAGATCCCTTCTTTGCGAGTTTTGGTTGATGTGAAACTCGACGAGGCAGAATGGATTACGAATCGTTTGAACCAACTCAGCCTGATGGACGAGAAGAGGTTAGCATCGATTGCATTTGGTCGTCTGTACCAAAGCCGAATGAAGAAAGCTTATGATAAGAAGGTGCGTCCTAGAAGCTTTCAGACGGGTGATCTCATCCTGAAGAAGATTCTTCCGCCACACTCCGATCACCGGGGCAAATGGACTCCGAATTACGAAGGGCCGTATGTCGTCAGCAAGGTCTTCTCGGGAGGAGCTTTGTTGTTATCCACGATGGATGGTGAGGATTTTGCATCCTCGGTGAACGCGGACGCAGTTAAAATATACTTTCCTTGAAAGCGACCCGCTGGAAAAAAAAGAAAGAGTCCAGGCAAAAAAGGGGCATCCCGGCGAACCAAAAACAGAATAAAAGGTTCGGGCAAAAATTAGGGATATATTGAAAAAATGTACACCCGCGAAGTCGAAAACCTACACTGGGTGGCTTCGGCAAAAAGGGGTATCCCGGTGAACTGAAAACCCGTAAAGGGCGGTTCACGCAAAAGTTAGGGATTTGAATAAGCAAATGACTGCGTTCCGCGTGTGGACTTTCATTGTTTGGTGGTTTGGAGGACCTGAGGGCCGTTTATCTAAATCAATCTCTTCCGAAGCTGAAGCGTCGGAGAAGTATCGAAGTCGAGTGGGTCTTAGAGGGATCAACTCATGGTGTTCGTCTACGCCTCGTTGCCGACATTTGTATATACTGATGTATATTTATGTTTTATTTTTGCGCGGCTTCCTCATTCCAGGAGCTGGCCTCTGTTGTAAAACATTTTTTACCCATCAATAAAATGCATACTATTCAGCAATTCTGTTTGCCTGTTTAGCATTTATCTGTTTTGTTTGCGAAAAAGAACGCCGATGTTTTTGATAAAATGCGCATACATAAACCTACTGGCCTAGGTCCATTGATTGTTGAAACAATTAATTACCTGAATATTGTCACGAGATAATAACTTGGATAGGTCCCTTTGAGAAGGGTATCTTGTCTGTTTGTTTGTGTTGTTACAGGTGTAGCATTCCAGACAGTGCGTCGTGCGCATCCCCGAAGCAGGACGAGTCCTCCTTCTCCAGCAGAGTTCAGTAGCCTCTCCTCCGCAGAGTCTGAACGCAAGATCGTGAGCATTGATATGTCTCCCCAAGCAGAGATGATTCTCCTCCCCAAGCAGACGTGTCCCGAAGGAACGTCACCTCCTCAGCTGAGTCGCGCGCCGAAGCTCGTATTTTTCCCCAGCACCGGGCCATAAGTGCAGATTTCGTAGAAGTGTTCAAGCGCCGAAGCAGGATTCTTTCCCCAGCACAGGGTCACAAGTGCAGGTTTCGTAGAAGTGTTCAAGCGCCGAAGCAGGATTCTTTCCCCAGCACAGGGTCACAAGTGCAGGTTTCATAGAGAAGTTCGGGTGCCGAAGCTCGTGTTTTCCCCAGTAAAGTCGCCGAAGCAGGTGTCTCCCCCAACACCGGGTCACAAGTGCAGGTTTCGCAGGAAACTGTTCGTACGCCGAAGTATGCAGTAACTGATGGTGCCAGACTGAAGTCTCCAGCGGAATTGAGATTCCCCACCAGAGTTGTATTCTCTCCCGAAGTCGGATGATTCCCTCTTCCCCAGTAGCGTGTTGGAACAGCTGATGCTGTATGCCCCTGCAGAGTTGTGCTCTCCCCCGAAGTCGGATGATTCCTTCTTCCCCAGCGGAATTGAGATTCCTCATCAGAGTCGTACTATCCAGTGAAGCAAAATGATTTCTCTTTCCCCGGCTGAGTTCGCAAAACCCCAAGAGAGTCGAATCCTTGGAAGCAGTAGGGACCATGAGTAGACTTTCCCTAGCAGAGCGGTGAACAGCTGACGCTGTATTCTCCCCCAGAGTCGCACTCTCTCTAGTGAAGCAGAATGATTTCTCCTTCCCCAGCCAAGTTTGCAGATACCCAAGAGGGCCGAATCCTTGGAAGTTGATCAGACCATGATTGGTTTTCCCCAGTGGAGTGTCGAGCAGCTGAAGTTTTTTCCCCTGCAGCAGTCAACGGAAGATCATTTCCCCAGACGGAGTCCAATTGATATTGGCGTGTCAACGTTCTCCTTAGCAGGATGATTCCTCTATCTGAGTAGTTCTTCCCCCCTTTGACAGGAGGATTTCCCCCTCGGCATTTATTTTGCTGACGGGATCGCATCATTATGCATGATTGCATAGCATTTAGCATAAATGCATAGCATTTAGCGTAAATGCATAGCATTTAGCATAAACGCATAGCATTTGCACCGCGTGGAGCATGGCGCCGAAGCATATGCATAATAAACATGATCTAGGTTGTTACCGTTCTTGTTTTACAGGTGTTCCGCCGAAGGATCAATTGCTCAGGATGATTCCTGACATTCTCCCCCAGAGTCGCTTGCTCAAGATAATTTTTGACATCCCCAGCAAAGTCTTCAGTTCAAGATGATTCTTGAAATCCTCAGCAGGGCCGTTTGCTTAAAATGATTCTTAAGACCCCAGTGCAGTCTCTAGAGTTGGTTGCTCAAGTTGATACTTAGAGTCCCCAGCTAAGATCGCCCAGGAGGGTTCCTGAAGCCCCAAGAGAGCCGAGTCCTTGGAAGCTGCTCAAGCCATGATTGGTTTGTCCCCGGTAAGAGTTGTCCAGGATAATTCCTGGAATCTCCAACAAAGTGTTTGCTCAGAACGGTTATCGGTTCAAGATGATTCTTGAAGGTCCCAGGCAAAGTTATTTGTTCAAGATGATTCTTGAAGTCCTCAGCAGAGTTGAGTCATCCAGAATGATTTCTGGACCCCCGGATCGGAGTTGCTTGATAGTTCTCCAGATTCCCCAGCGGCGAAGCGTCATCCCCAGCAAGTTGTCCGACAGCGAAGTTAAAATCTCCCTTTGAAGACTCCAGGATTGAAGTCTGACCGGGTTAGTGAAGCAGGTTTCTCAGTTTCTCCAAATACCTGATGATATGATCGACTATGTACTACCGGTTACCGTGTAACCAATCCCCCAATGAAGTTTCTTCACCTCGACGGCGAGGTCAGAGGATGTTCGTCTTGACGGCGAGGTCAGATTATGTTTGTTTCCGGCGGCGATGTTGGATGTTGTCTTGACGGCGAGGTAAGATTATGTTTGTTTCTGGCGGCGATGTTGGATGGTTGTCCGACGGTGATGTCAGACTCTTCAGTTCTCCAGTGGCGATGTTGGGTATTTTGGATTCGACGGCGAGGTCAGGTTATGTTTGTCTCCGGCGGCAAGGTTGGATGTTTGTTCGACGGCGATGTCAGACTCTTTAACTCCCCAACAGAGATTATGTTGAGTACTCGACGGCGATGTCGGGTGTTTCCCAGATTCTCTAGTTCTCCAGCGGCGATGTTGGGTATTTTGGTTGTCCGACGGTGATGTCAGATTTAGTTCTCCAGCGGCGATGTTGGGTATTTTGGTTGATCGACGGCGATGTCAGATTTAGTTCTCCAGCGGCGATGTTGGGTATTTCGGTTGATCGACGGCGATGTCAGATTTAGTGCTCCAGCGGCGATGTTGGGTGTTTTGTTTCTGACGACGATGTTAGGTGATTCGGATTTAGTTCTCCAGCGGTGATGTTGGGTATTTTGATTGTCCGATGGCGATGTCAGATTTAGTTCTCCAACGGTGATGTTGGGTATTTTGATTGTCCGACGGCGATGTCAGATTTAGTGCTCCAGCGGCGATGTTGGGTGTTTTGTTTCTGACGACGATGTTAGGTGATTCGGATTTAGTCCTCCAGCGGTGATGTTGGGTATTTTGGTTGATCGACGGCGATGTCAGATTTAGTTCTCCGGCGGCGATGTTAGATGTTGGTTTCCCCGAGTTATGGTTGTTCTTGACGGCGATGTCAGGTGATTTGGTGTTCCAGCGGCGATGTTGGGTGTTCCTCAGAATTTTGTCTGCTTCTGACGGTGATGTCAGGTGATTTGGTGTTCCAGCGGCGATGTTGGGTGTTCCTCAGAATTTTGTCTGCTTCTGACGGTGACGTCAGGTGGTTTAGTCTTCCAGCGGCGATGTTGGGTGTTTTGGTTGTCGGATGACAATACCAGAAGAATTTAATGTGTATAACTGACGGCGATGTCAGATCAGTATTTCTCCAGCTAGTTGCCGTACAGCTAGTATTGCAGTATTCGAAGATTTGTTCCCCGCAGAGCACCGTGTGCTTGTGCAGTTGGCAAATTTTCGGGTTTACTAGTATTCAACCGTCTCGCACCTTGATTGGTCGAGGGCTGTTCGCTCCTCACCCAGTCAGGTTCAAGCCGTTTGAATAGGGGCAGCTGTTTCACCCTAAAATTTGATCAGCATTTATTTACCCATCAAGTGTTTGAAGGTTGATACCTTTATCAGAAAGTTCAAGAGATCCTCAGAAGAATTGGTTGAAACCAAGGTTGTGTGCTTCATAACTTGAGAGTTGTGGGTGCTCCTCAGATGATTCTGAGACTATGAGAGTGAACTTGATACTTTGAGAAAGTTTATGAGATGTCTTGAAAGCCATCATGAAGCCCAGAGAGGTCATTGTGCAAGAATTCAGAAGATTCAACCATGACTGGTAGAATTAGGGTTTGACTGGGTCAACCCTAGGTTAACTGATGATTTGGAGAGGGTTGAGACCTAATCCAAGGGCCATGTGATCATGGAATGATATATTGAGTTACTATAAGGATGATTCCTATACCAACTCATCATGATTGAGGAGTTTGAGAAGTTTTAAGCTAGGGTTTCTAAGGATTGACAGTGTAAAATCCCCTAGTTTGATCCCTATCTTCCAGGCAGTTTTAGCTCAAGATGTGATTGTCATCTCATCTTCCCCACAACATGAATGTTGTAGAGATTGTTCTTAGCTTTAATTTTAGTGGTAGAAGTCCTTGATAGGATTTGCATAGCTCAAGTTATGGTTTTGACAAATTACAGGTCATCTGAAGTATGTGAATCTAGGTCCTTGAAAGTCACCCAACTTGCAGACAACTTTTGCCCTAGTAGGATGATTCCTATGATCTCTTGGTCAACATGAATGTTGAAGAGCATCTTCTTAGATTTCTAGAGAGTACTAGAAGTCCTTGATAGG
This sequence comes from Lathyrus sativus, assembly GCA_963859935.3. NCBI lineage: Eukaryota > Viridiplantae > Streptophyta > Magnoliopsida > Fabales > Fabaceae > Lathyrus > Lathyrus sativus. Next base: position 21,749 of record CAWUDS030006575.1, read on the forward strand.
ATTTGTAGAACTCAAGTTATGGCTTTGACAAGCCAAGGGCATTTTGGTCATTTGGAAGTTATAGGTCATTTCAAGCATATGGCCATATCTCCTACTTCCAAGCTTCAAATGGAAAAACCTTCAACATCAAAGTTGCTTAGAATGATGTTTTAACGCTAGTAGAGTGGTCATGAGATGTCGGAAAGGCTCATAGCAAAAAGTGATAAAAATGGCCTAAAAATGAGGCATAAGTTAATTCAAGTGAAATGGAAAATCATAAAATCCAAGCTATAAACCCTAACCATGTCATATGATAGGTCATTTTGACTCCAAAGGACATTTTAAGAACAATGGTTCAGCCACAATTTTGATTTGAGGCTTAAATTTTAGGGTTGCTTTGTAAAAGTCTTGCTTGCATAATGACATACCAAACCAAAACAAGGAAAAGCTTAATGAATAAGGGAAATATGCATTGTGTATTGTCCTAAATCTCATGCAAGGAGATATTCAAGTTAATTAATCAAGTTATAAGGGTTTTTGTCATGATATATCACATGGTGAGAATGGAAATGCAAAGTATCATTTCATGAAAGTTCAAGTTTCTACTAGATTGATCTAGATGGTTCTAGACCTTTCCAAATCAGTCTATATATTGAATATGAATTGCATTGATTCAAGGTTGGTGATTGTTGATGTTAATGGTGGTAGAGAATAGAAATTGAACCAAAATTCTCCATTTTGCAAATTGTATTGAAACTTCATCTTTCTCTTCATTACCCTTCCATTTTTTCACACAAATCTTCTCTACAATCATTGCTGAGTGTATTCATCTTGATATGCAACCCCATTGATGAAGAATTGAGAGCTTTCCAAGTGAAGTTGCAAAGGAGCAAAAGGCATTGGATCTTGGGATACAAGCCATCTCCATTAAATCTTGTGCAAGCAGAGTATTGTTCATCACCTGAGGACCATTCTTGAGGATCTACAAGGCCTGATTCGAAGCTTTTCACCACCTACCATTGCAAGAGTCAAGGTAAGCAAAATCACTTCCACACTCTGATTTAGGCATGGCTAGGGTTAGTTCTTGTTGTGAAACCATTAGAGACCATTAGGTGATTCATTTGGATGAGTTTAAGACCAATTGGTGAGGTTTCTTCCATGGTGGTTAATTCTTGATGGAGTTAGAATGATTGATTTAGGAGGTTATAATGCACGATAACTGGTTGGTTTTAATCAGCATGGCATAAGGATTAATTATATATAAAGATTGTTGCGTTTTGTGATGGTTGAAAACTGAAGAAAATTTGGATTCATGGAGTTGTACCGTTCGGTTTGCACGACGTAGTTTGTTTCAATGGAATCCAATGGCATGGTTGTGTTCTACGTAAAATTCTAGTCAAGATTGGTTATTGGATCGTGGCAATTGGTGGAGAGATGAGGGAGAACGAAGGAGGGAAAGTCTCATGCATGGGAGTGGTTTTTCATGGAGGTTTATGAAACCCTAGGTCTCAAGGAAGGAGACGAAGTGATTACCGTCAGATATGCATGGACTCTTTGACTGGAAAAGACCATCCAACGGTCCATGTTCAAAACACGAATGGAGGGAAAAGCTGGGCAGCAAAACGCTGCGTTTTATTTAATGTACATGCTGGGCTTTAGCGAATTTGTTTTCCACACCCCTTTGTCCAGCCCAATCACGTTTTGTACTATGATTTCATGCTATCCGCACCGCCATTTTATCTTTTTCTTTTGATTTTTAATGTGTTTTTCTGAATAATCAGTGGGTCAGGCGCGCGTTTCTTCTTGCACCTCCCAGTTGGGCCCAGTTCATAATAACAACTGCATATCACTACTTCTTGCACCCCTCATCCATTTTCATATTATAATTTTCTCCAAATTTCTTTAAACTTCAAAAATTTATAATAAAATGAAAAATCCATATTTTTTAATGAGACTTTTTTCCCATTTTCCATTTTCTGTCTAGAAAAATATAAAACCATAAAATAGCCATTTTATTTCATTTTTATTTTTTTTGCACATTTATACTTTTAATTGCTTTTTTCAATTCTTTTAGTTGATATGTTGATTTGTAGAATTTAATTAGGATAATTCCCTTAGGATTTTTGATTCAATCTTTTTAGGATGATTAGATGAATGGTTAGGGTCCCCCTGAATTAATTTCATAATTTTGTGATAATTTTTAGGGTAGTTTTAATTAGGTAGCTCTAGGTAGTATAGAATTTGATTAAAACTTTAATATAGGTCAATAACAATTTTAGATTTAGGTTTTTTTAGGGCAATTTAGTCTATGGGGAATATATGGGACTTAAGGGTAGCTATGTAGGGTCCCCTAGCATTTATATTAGGATTTAATAGAATAATATACTATTTTTAGTTAATTTTTTGAATTGAATGATGGTTTGTGTGGCCTTTAGGGCAAGTTTTGTTTAGTTTGCTTTGCTTTGGAGTTTCCCTTTGGTTTGAGGAGCTTGGCATCTCTGTGTGGAGCATGGTGAAGCATACTAGAAGATTTGGAAGAGGCTTGGAGGAGCTTGTTCTTTTTCTTTTTGATGTTTTAGGGTTATGATTAGGAAGAGCTTAGATGTAGATAATTTCTTTCTCAAACATGGATAGTATTCTTCACATCCATTCCTCCCTGTGATTCAAAGTCCTTCCAGGGTATACACCTCTCTCCTTTGGAGGGATTAGTGCTATACCTAGGAGGTAGAACTTTTGAGGGAACCCTTCCCTTGATATTGAACCCTTATAGGTCACCTTTGGTGATCAAATAAGCAGTTCAATATCCCCCAGCTTATCCAGTAAGTGATTTTCTCTGGTTTTGATTGTCTTGAGAGATGCCTGAGCCTGAGCATGAAGATGAAGACTTCATTGAAGCTTATTGAAGAGGATGAATCCTTAAACATTGTCATTCTAGCTGAAGCTTGAAGAGCATGAAGATCAAGTTGATACTTGAAGATCCCTGAAGATAGGGAAGCCTGAAGGTGGAGCTGATCAAAGAAGCTGAAGCTTAAGGGAGAAGATGAGTTGATACTCATGTTGTAGGGTTGATACCTGGAAAGCAGTTGATATCTGAAGTCTGAAGACTGGAGTTGCTGTTGGAGGAGCTGAGGCTTTCTTCTGTTTTTCTTTTCTGTATTGCTGTGTTTTGCTTGATTTGTCTGTTGCATTAGAATAAGCTCATATCTAGAATAAGTAGAATCTAGGAGCATGTTTGCACTAGAGGTTGAGTTGCTCCATCTGCTTGTATTGTTATTGTGTGTCTTTGCTTGCGGGTATTCGGTAGAGCCCAGCTCCCTTGCCCATGTGGTTTGTTTGCCTGATGGCATTTCATTTCTTTTATCTGTATGATTGCAGTTTACTGTTTATTGCTTGATAGCATGTTGATTATGTTTCAGTATGATTACTGTTATTTCATGACTGGCTTGAGGTTGAGATGAGCTTGTGGAGGCTGAAGCCCCGCACACATTTCCTCCCTCACTTGCATTGCATGCATTTTACTGTTAAGCTGATGCTTTGTCTGTTTTGGTGTATCATTGACATGATCCCTTAGGACTCTCATTTCCTTTGATAAGGATTTGATGATAGAATTTTAGGTTGAAACCTATGCATGACAACTTCTAGGAGTTCCCTGTTCAAACCTCAACCATAGGATGAATCCATGGCATGATAACAGTAGGACTTGATAGTCTCCCTCCTAGTTGGGCCTGTTCTCTTCTCATCTCAAAACGGTTTAAGATACAGTAATCATGAATGATTTCTTTCGTACGTTACGAGCCTTAAGCTATCTGAGGAAGGATTGTGGGAGAGCTTCTTTTCCACAGTCTGGATGTTTAGTATGGTACCCTTTGGGTGACATGCGACGCATTCACTCTCAGGTCATAGTCTCTAGTGCGGTTGAAATCGCAAACACAATAAAAAACACTTCTTTCGTAAAAGACAGGAAATAGGCTGTAGTTTCCCGAACTACGTGAGCTCTGATCTCTCATACCTGTTGAGAGTACGTAGGCACAAGATGACGAAGTCTTGGCGTGCTACCTTCCCCCATAACCCTTCGTAGGCCGAACTACGTTGACTCTGATTTCTCATTCTCTGATGAGAATACGTAGGCATAAAGTGCGACGCTTTGCCGAGTCATTTTTCTTTTCTTTTTCGGCCAGCCTTGATAGGTAGATAGAATAAAACCAACCCGTCCAAGTAAACACACAAGCGAGGATCCCGTCGAGTACGACGGACGTGAGGGGTGCTAATACCTTCCCCTTGCATAACCGACTCCCGAACCCAGACAATGGTTGCGACAACCTTGTCTTACCCTTTTTCGTCAGGTTTTTCCGATCGTTTCCTTTCCTACTCTGAGGGATAAATAACGAAAGGTGGCGACTCTTCTGTCATGCCGGCACCTTATTTTCGCGCAAGCGACACACATGACATGAGTTGCATTGAGTTGCATTGAGTCTCATGGCATAAATAGTTGTTGTATAAGGTGTGCATATGTGTATGAATTGTTGAATTACGGGTTGTGAATGTGTAATTGTGAATGATATTGACTGATGGATTGATGAATAAACATGATTGCATATGTTTATATGAATTGTAGTGAATTAAACGTAATGTGTATGTTTATGTGTATTGATTGAAATTGTGGAAGTGTGCATGATGTTATGCTTGGATTATATATATATATATATATATATATATATATATATATATATATATATATATATATATATATATATATATATATATATATATATATATATATATATATATATATATATATATATATATATATATATATATATATATATATATATATATATATATATATATATATATATATATATATATATATATATATATATATATATATATATATGTATGTATATATATGGCGATGTATATGAGTGAATTATGATGAATGTGTTTGGTGGTTATCCATATATTGTATATACATTGTGACGTATATGGATGACTTGTGGTGAGAATGTTAATTATGTGTATTCTAAGATTGTAGATATATATAATTATATGCATTGATTATTATGATAATATTTCTCACCCTTCTGCTGGAATGTTGTCCTATCTGGCATCGTGCAGGTATCAAGAGTAAAGTTGCTTGTAGTTGCTTGGTCGCTGTTGGTGTAGCTATTTAGTATTTAGTTATGTTGGGTCGAGTCGTGCTCTGGTCATGTAACACTAGGATCGTTTGGTTTATATTTTAGAGATACTTTATGTACTCTACGCTATGTTTTTGTATTCATTGGAATATTATGATGTTGGCCTTAGTACCTAAGTAATGTTGATTTATGTGATGAACATGAATGTTCTGTTAAGAGAATTATGAATATAAATTGAATCCGCTGCTACATGCAAAGTGAAATCTTGAAAAGCATAATTATTTATTAAAGTGTTAATGAGCATGACAAATGGTTTTTGATGTTTTGAAAGTTATGTGTGGCGCCCTTTTGTGAATGCATGATAATTTACTCTGATTATTCATATATTTTCCGTGGGGTTTAGAAGGGTGTTACACCTGACTCTTCCACCATGTACTGAAGGAGGAAGATGTAGTCACACTTCCCCCGATGTTCGTCCCCTTAAAAGAAGAATTAGCTAGAGGAGAGACATCTGGTTAAAGACCAAAAGAAGTACGCTCTTTCAGCTCGTATCCTTGACAGACAGATACCAAAATCACTGGAGAAGCCTCTAAAGCTTAACAGTTGCAACAGAAAGAGATATCCATATGAGCATATGCAACATGTTGATGATTGTATGAATTACTATCATGTTGATGATACAGAAAAGTGCAAGAACTTTGCACTAACTCTATATGGATCAACTATAATGTGGTTTAAATATCTTCTTGACGGGAGCATCAAATCATGGACTAATTTGTGCAAGAACTTCGTCTTTCGCTCCATAGTCTAGAAGAGGTAACCAATGATAATAGTCGCCCTCAGCGGGATTACCTAAGGCAAGAAGGAAGTTTTACGGTCATATATTTGGAACGATGTGCTTACAGGTACAATCAAGAAGTGGTCTAAGAAGGTGAGACTTATGGATATCAAGATACAGGTCAACAAGAAATTACTTAGTTCTGAAGATGCACGATCTTAATGACGACTGCATGGTTTTAATGATGAAAAAACTTAAACTCAAGTACTTGCTAAAGTGGTTTTCATAAAGATAATGCTTGAAGCCAAGTAATTACTAAAGTTAGTATAGGCGGTCAAAGATGCACACGGTGGTTGATCAAGCTATCCTTTCGAATTGAGATAAAGACTTTTGGTTTAAAGTTAACACATTAGTCCAACGACTCTCAACTGAAGACTTAGGGTTTATGATCATTGTTGGCTTAAAATTTTAACATCCCAGATGATGGTAATTATCACGAATATATCTCAAGCCTCCTCAAGAAGACTCAACGCTCTTATGGAATGTTAAAATAAAAGATAATGAAATTAAGACTTGAAGCTTCAAAGTGAGAAATAGAGGAAATGTGAAACCTCTTCTAATCGTATCCATTTAAGGGATTAGTTTCTTGTAAAGACACAAGGGCACTTTTGTAAGTATTATGGTTCAATCACGCACACATACACACACATACACACACGCACATTCTCTCTCTCTCTCTCTCTCTCTCTCTCTCTCTCTCTCTCTCTCACACACACACACACACACACACACACACACACACACACACACACACACACACACACACACACACACACACACACACACACACTTAAAACATTAAGAAACCTCGTTTTTTAATTAAAATAACCAAAAATATTTTTTGGAGGCTAGCCCATTGAATATGGGATTATCTATTTCTCCATTAATTTGGTTAATATGGATAAACAGACCATTGGTTATCGTTTTTCACAATTTAATATCAAAACTTTAAATGATTATTTTAAATATATCTTACCACAATTCATACCTACAATCATTAAACGGTGGAAGTGTGTTTAGGAGTGTCTTCTTGTTAAAAACAATTTTGAAAGTCATCTTCCTCCTGAGACGATTAGTCCTTAAACAGGAGTTAGAATCTGATGCTACTTGTTGAGCATGTGACTCCATACACAAGAGGGGAGATTTAAATTATGGAGGTTTGAAAATATTTGATTAAAAATAATATTATTTTCAAAATCAGAGTTTAAAAATATTTTGACAAAAACGTTTGAATAAGCAGTGGAAATTGAGGGTAAAGAATATAAGAGGAAAGTACAAAAGTAAAGGAAAGAGAGATAACACCAGTTATTTACAGAGGTTCTGATCTTAAAGAAGTAACTTACTCCACTCCCAAAGAATTGATCTTGAGAGTATCCAATAATACTTGAGATTAGTTTAAAAATGAAGTTTTACGCTTCAATTGAAGGATATCTGAATCTTATTTCATTGGATCTGAAATCAGTGGAATGTGATAATCGTAGGAATCAAAGGTCAATTCCAATAGAGGATGCAAATGTTCAGTTTGGAGTGGAACAATGATCAGAAGAGTTGAATTACTATGGTGTTGCGACGGTTTAAGGTTCCGATGCGGTGAAGAGCGACTGACCTACAGGGTTAACACTTCAATGTTCAATTCAGTGAGTGAGTGAGAAATGTAGCCTCAATGAAAAAAATAGAATTTATACTTGGAAAATTACACACTAACCCATTTAAGTAGGAGAGTTAGTTAGCAACTGAAATGTGAGAGTGAACGTGAAATACAAATGCCTATTAGACGGTTCGCGACAGTGATGGGGAATTTCACGAAAGAAATAATCTAACTTGTGTGAGATACATAATCCATTTATCTTTCTCTCATTTTGCCTAATCCACTTGTTGGGACTTTATGCTCTTTTGGGCCTTTTGGTCGGTCCATAACAATTATAATATGTTTATCTTGACATTTTGCATTTTATATGATTTTGGATATTTTTGGTTCAATTTTTATTTTGGGGTGTTTTTTAGATTATTATTTATGTTGTGTAATTTAAATGTACTATTATCAAATATATGAACACTAATATTGTAATAGACAATTTCAGATTCTATAATTTGAACCTCTAGAGAAGTTTATTTTTGGTTGCATAACATAAATATAGATTCTATAGTTAGATAATTCCGTCTTTCTTATAGTAAGGATTTTTTTTGGGTTTGTTTTTCTTATAGAGTCTAGACGTCATAATCAAAACGTGTTATTGAATTCTTTTGTACAAAATATTGTGTTTGGACTAAAATATTGTACAAAATGTTGTAAACTTACCGTTCACATTAAAAATCATAAAATCTTCTTATCCATGTCCAGTAAAAATAACTCAAATTTAATAGTAATTTATTATAACAATTTTTCAGTTTGTTTAGAATCAATGTCGATGTTACAATGTGTGATCCAAAACACCAAATGAATATATATCTCAACCACGATAACACAAGAAAGACAATCAGTGTTGAGTATCATCGTTAATTAATTGATGATGGTGAATGTGTTTGTTTCACCAACATGCAATTTTAAAACAACTATAACATGAAAATCATATTCTCAATATTTAACTAGTATCTTTCTTAAGACCGATAGAGTTAGACGCTTTTATGATCGGATCATTCAAGTCTAATTCATTATAAGAGATTGCAATATGTATGATTTATTCGATCTATAATCTTACTTATTTTATTTTTAATTATTTACCATTTATTATAAGTGTTTGACATGAAACATGTTAAATTTATCAATTTCAAAAATTCTAAAAAGTCTTAAACGATAGGAAAATATTGCCATTTCAACTCACCAAAGGACGACTATTATGCTCTCTGTCGTCGTTGATGTAGCTAGTGGACCTCCATGTCCTGGTTTTCTCAACTACATATGGATAAGCCACTTGCAAAAATAATGTCCTTGATCACCAAAAAGACCATTTCTTAGTTTTCATCTGAATTCTCTGAATATATTGAAAAAGTTATAAAATTCTTCTAATCATTTCATTGCAAGGCCCATCTTGATTGGCATTTTGCGTTTTTCATGTTTTTTCTTTTCTTTTATACGAATAAATTTGTTGATCAAATGATTATATTTTGTTTCTATTATCTTTGAAATACTACAAACTTATTTCAGATAGTTAAGGATATATTACTAAAGTAACTAAATATAAAAATATAACTAAAATTTATGTTAGTTCTATATATTCTTTCTAGAGATAATTCTTTTCTAGTGTCAAACATTTAAAATATGCATCTCTAAGTTGAAATTCAAATGCTAATATATTTTTTAAAATTGTTGCTTTACAAATATTAATAATTTATTATGAATAGATAAATATAAATAAATAATAACGACATGTGTTTTTCTAATACATAATTATTATACTATTACGACATTTTAAGTTCAAACTTAAATAAACATGTTATGCCTAATAATATTAGGATTACTAATTGAGATAAGTCATACAAACTAATAGCGGATGTTATTTGTCTACAAGTCCGAAATTTAGAATTTCAGAGCAAATATTGGAACTTTTGCCGACACCAAAACAAAAGAACACACTAATAAATGTGATATTGACGCAACAATTCCCCAAGCAAGTGGCAATGTATTAGGCATGGCAAAAAAATCCGGACCCGTCGGGGTCCGTCCGAATCCGCTTCGAAATTAGCGGATGAAATTCAATTTGAGTGGGTAAGAGTGCGGGTGCGGAGAAAACCCAATTTTTAATTACGGGTGCGGGTGCGGGAAGACCTAAGACCCGTCCGCCCCCGCCCCCGAATAATACATTTTAGTTTAATTCTCTTATTTTTACTTATTTTAATATTCATTTATTAATTATATTTTTAATTAAATTATAAATACTTTTATTGCAATTAAAATAATTAAATTAATCAAATTAATATTCATTTATTAATTAAAATTTTAATAAAATAAATAATTTATTTATTAAAATAATCAAATTTTTAATTAAATTATTAACTTTTATTGCAATTAAATTTTTGGCGGGTGGGGGCGGGGCGGGTGCGGGTGCACTCGTTCTCTATTGGGGGCGGGTCTGGGCGGTAAATTTTTACTCCCGATTGGGTTTGGGGGCGGGGGCGGGTGTGTTACATGGAGGCGGGTGCGGGTGCGGGTATAGTAAAACCCGCCCCCGACCCGTCGCGTTGCCATCCCTAAATGTAATATATTCCCTAACATAAAGTGTCAATATTTGAATGAGTATGCGCTATGGTACATAGGGCTTGACAAAATTTTTAAAACCGGTTCAAACCACGGTTCGAATTGGTGGTTTATCGAGTTAATGAGTTGATAATGAACGATTTTATATGAGTTTATGTGGTTGGTGTTGAGAATAATATGTCAAGTGTCACTTAGAAGCTTACATTGGCTATAAATGTGGAGAGTTGAACATTTATAAGTGGTCGAACTCACACATCTATCATCTTAAGATTTTTGATGAATATGTGTTGTCTCTCTCACTTGTGTTGCTCTTGATCCAATGTTTAATACTCAACTCTCCTCCTCAAGTGCGAGTCCACAATACTCCTCCTCAAGTGGAAACTCTTCTGTTCACGTACCTCTTCTTGGGCACTTCGATACACACCTCTTCCTGGGCATTTCAATTTCAACGGAACACCTCTTTCTAGAAATTTCAATACAAGTAAGTCAGTCCTTTTCTCGAACCAAAGACTCATAATACCATTTGTTGGAGAGTTTTTCAATTAGAAAACATTAAATATTATGGGACTTATTTTTAGAGAAAAATCTTTGTGAGAGACACATCACATATTCATCCAAAATCTTAAAGTTTTGGGTGAATATGTGGTGTCTCTTTCAATTGCGTTATTTTTGACCCAACAGTCAGTTTTAATGAATTGATTTGAGTCCATTGAAAATTGGATTCGACCGGTCCAATATTTATTTATTTTCATTTATAAGTATTAGTGGACTAGATCACTTGATTTGGCCCAATGTCATATTCGAATCAAAATAAAACTTTTCCTTTAAGTAATGTTTAGGAAGTTTCTTCTCTGTTTTCTCATTCTCTCTTTACAAAAACACTATAACTTCATTCCTTCCGTCCATTCTCTCTAGCTCTAGGCGCTGCCACGCACCACCACGCCACAACTTTGGTGAGGAAGCTTCGGTTCTTACATTCACTCTCTTTTGAAAGTTTTAATCTCTGTAATATGCTCTAAAGTTTGATACTTGAAGGTAGAGTTTTTAGTTGCAGTTTACATTATACTTTAAAAAATCATTTTGGTTAGAAATATTATGTTTTTGTATTTTTTAGATCTCTAAAATCTACTCTCTTTTTTATGGTTTAGCGTATTTATGTTTTAGTTTACTATGTGTATTTATTATTTTGTCTCGGTTAACTCTACATTATTATGCGCATTTATGACTTTTACTAATTTCTTGTAAAATGTTACTTTTTCTTTTCTTGTAAAAGATTAAGTTACTGGAAATTTGAAGAAGCTATATCGAATTCTTTAGGTTTTGAAGATTGAGCTTTATTTCCCAAGAACACAATATTTTGGAAATTTTATTTTGTAACTGTTTGTTGAAATTTTATTTGTATCAAGCATAACTCTACTCTACTGTTATATATTTTTAGTCAGTCATATGTGTTTTAATTTTTTCAAATAAGTAGTTCTTTGTTAGTATATGTTTATATGTGTGTTCTTAATGTTCCTAATCACTATGTGGATGTTTGTCAATATATATTTAGATGTGTGTGTATTAGCATGTTCCTAATGTAACTAAAAAAAAAGTATCTTATTTCTCTTAGAAACGAAACATTATTATACGTATATATACATGCTTGTGTTGGCGCTCTTGTCTAATTATAAGCATAAAATAGTATTAGGAATCTCATTTTTATGAGAATGAATATCCTATGTAGTTATTTGTCTAGCTTATTTTCTTTTTATCATTTAATTGAATTTTTTAGTTCTAGGCAACTAAAGAAATGTATGCGCATCTGACTTTGTAACCTTCGAAAGTTGTATGAAACACTAACTAAAGAGATATGGTTTTGCAAGTTATGTAGCTATATGCATTTTCAAGTGTTTAATTATGTTTGTGTGGTATTTGATGGATCGTTACGAGGGAAA
>CAWUDS030006577.1:0-33805 GCA_963859935.3 Lathyrus sativus
GCCCAAAAACTCATACAAGGAAGCTTCAAATGGAAAACTTCACAACATCAAACTTGTTCCAAATGACATTTTGAGTCTAGAAAGGTGACCATGAGAGATTGGAAAGGTTCATAGCACAAGGTTTCAAAATTGGTGGATTTAATGAATAAAAATGACCTAAAAAATGAGATTTTTTCATATTTTGGCCAAATGAGGTGAAATTATAGGTCATTTTGATTGGAAAAATCATTTTGGAAACATTGGCTAAAGTGGAATTTTGAGTTTAGTTCAAGTTTTGAAAGTTACTCATGGTTACTTATAATGGAAGGTACATAAGCCAAATCCAAGGGAAATCATACATGGGAAGTTTCTCCAAGCTTCTAGGAGTTTCTAAATTCACCTATATATTGATATGAAGAGGTTCATGCAAGGGTTGGTGCTTCACATTGCTCATAAACACAAGTTTCATACACTTTCTCTCATTGGCAAAATCAATTCAAACTCTCTCAAATTCTCATCAATTCTCACAATCCTTGATCTGATCATCATCATCATCATCCAAGGATCATAATTCGCACAATCATTTGGTAAATTGAAGGAGGATTCGAGCTGTGCAAGTTCACCATTCAAAGTGCAAGAATTTTGGAATTGGGAGATTCAAAGCCTTGGAGCACCATTGGTTGCATACAGAACTCATCATCAAGTTCTTGGATCATTTTCCAATCATTACAAGCCTTGGATCAGCACACTCCATAGCTGTTTTCTTCACTTTGCACCAGGTATGTTCATCCTTCGAATTGCATGTTTTAGTTAGAATTATTAGGTTTTGATAGCATAGAATTGTTAGATAGGATAGATGACTAAGTTTGGTGAGTTTGGAGAGTTTTCATGAAGCTTGATCATGGAGTGCAAGAACTGTTAGGGTTTGTATCTCTTGGAATATTGCACGAAAATCTTAGTTCATTAGCTTGTTGTGATCAGCATAAGATGTAGATGAGTTTAGGACAAGAATTGGTGAGAATTGAAGCAATTGATATCAGGTGAAAATGGTGGATCAGAACTGTTATGTGTATCGGGTCCCATGGTTGCTTGAGTTTTAGGAGGAGTTATGGTCATGGTTGTGTAGAGGGGAAAGAATAGAGCAACTTTGCTCTTGGAGTCGAAGGCATCCATGGAGAGATGAAAGAGAACAGAATGATGGAAGGTGCTTGCATGGAGGAAGCATTTCTGAACTCTAGGGTTTGCTGGAGGTAGACGATGACCCCAGGCCGTTGGATGAGCATTTTGACTTGGACCAAGGATCTAATCGTGTGGCTGTCGTTCAAAACGAAAACGGAGGGAAACCCTGGGCACCAAAACGCCCCGTTTCATTTAATTTTCTTGAATGGGCTCAGACGTTTGCTTGCTAATCACACCCTCCCAACTAGGCCCAAAACCAATTATGCCTGAAATACTTACTATTTGCACCGCGTCTTGTTTTTTTTATTTTTTTATACTTTCTGATGCGTTGGGCCCAGATGCGCCTTGCTAGGCGCACCCCCCAGTCTGGGCCCGTTTCTTTTTTTTAACTGAATTTCTTACTCGTTGCACCCTCCATTCATATTAATTCATTTTTATTTTCTCTCAAAAATATTAATCTTTAAAAAAATCATAACAAATTGTAAAATACATGTTTTTCATTGGTTCTTTTTGCATTCTTTTCATAATTTTGTCAAGAAAATTATCATACAAAAAATTAATAGTTCATTTCATTTTTTATATTTTTGGCATATTTTTCTTTTAAATAGGTGTAAATATAGTTTTGTTTAGTACATGATTTTGCTAATTTTGGTTTGATTAGGTGCTTTAATATTTTTAATCCATTCTTTTCAGGTTGGTTAGTAGATATTGTTAGATTGTATATACAATTTAGTTCACATTTTTAGGACTTAATTTTAGGTGTTTAGTTTAGGTGTGAATAACATGAACAAAACTAGGGTTTAGGTGATAACATAGGTGAATAAGTTCATTTCCCTTAGGAGTTAGAGATTGGATTTTTGATATGGGACTATAGGGACTATGGGTAGTTATTAGATCCCTTAGAAATCATTAGGATTCCCCTACTGCTATTAATATTGTCTGTATTTGTTTGACTGGTGTGGTGTGCCCTCTCTGGGGATTATGATTTGTCTGTGGGGGTATTGGGATTGCTTGGTGATTGGGAGAGCTGAAGACTTGTGATGATGAAGCCATTGGAGATCCAGAGCTTGAAGACCAACTTCCAGAGTTGATGAGGAGATTCTTGTTAGCAGCTGTTGAGGAGTCTAGGGTTTAGGAGCTAGGCAGAGCTCTAGATTAGAAAGCTTGTTTCTCAAACATGGAATGCCTTGTCTGCATCCATCCTTTCTCTATGATTCAAAGTCTCTTTCAAATATCCACCTCCTTCCTTTGGAAGGATCAGTGAATGTATTTGAAAGATATAACTTTTGAGGGAAAGTTGTCTGTACAATGTTAATAGTTGATGAGCCACCCTTGGTAGGCAGTCTACTGTTTAACATTCACCTTCATCTTGTTGACTGATATTCCTCTTGGAGTTTGAGACTTGAAGAAAAGCCATTGCAGATGGAAGACTGATAATCGGAGACCTTGCTTGAAGGCTGTGGAGATGGAGATTGATGCTTGCTGAAGCTTGTAGCTGTTTGGAGATGACTTGAAGATAGGTGTTGATGCAGAGCTGCTGTGGCTGTTTATTTTTCTGCTGTTAATCATTTCTGATGTATTGATTGGTTTTCTGGACTGTATTGTTTGCTGTTTAACCTGTTGGGTTGAAAGTGAATCCTGTTCACTTTTACCTACTGTTTTCTAGGTTCGAGGTTGAGTGGGACTCCCTTGCCTCGCTTGTATTGTTGCATCCATGCATTTTACTGCTTTACTGTATATATCTGCTATTGTTTCTGTTTCCGTCTATTCCCTTAGGATCTCTGTTTCTCTCTGTGCAGGAGAGGAGCATGATAGACATTAGGTCTTAACCCATGCATGATAACACTAGGTTAGTTTGATTCCCTTTGCAACCGTAGGTTAGAGTTCTGTCTCTTCTTCCTCAAAACAAACAGAAAAACATAATAAGATTTCAAACACGATAAAAGACACTCCTTCCGTAAAAGAATGTGAACCCATCAAGACGTCATTTTTGTCCGCTTGGACCAGTTAATCAGAAAAACCTTTTTCAGAAGGAATAAAAAACAATCAAGACAGACTTGTGTCGTACGTGGCCCGAACTACGTTTGCTCTGATCTTTCATGCTGTATGAAAGTACGTAGGCATAGGATGCGATATCCTAGCGAGCAACCTTCCCCTCCTTTCCCGTAGGTAGGCGAACTATGTTGACTCTGATTTCTCGTTCCAGACGAGAATACGTAGGCATAAAGTGCGATACTTTGCCGAGTCATTTTCTTTTCTTTTAACCCTTAACCCTTAGTTTAGATAGAAATAACAATCCATACCCGAAAACAAGCGTGGATCCCGTCGAGTACGACGGACGTGAGGGGTGCTAATACCTTCCCCTTGCGTAACCGACTCCCGAATCCAGGTTTTGGTTACGATGACCATACCTTTTCCCGTTTCTTGCGAGGTTTACTTCGAGCGTTTCCTTTCCCTCCCGTGGGATAAATAACGCACGGGTGGCGACTCTTCTGTCCAGCCGGCGCCGATTTTCGTAGTAGCGACACTCATCAATCCACATAACATACACATAAGCATTTTTGCATACGACAATCTTTTATTCACACTCTCAAATCAACAAGTCATGCACACACGCATGCTTCATGCAACAATCACAATTATGCCATATGAATCAATGCAACTCATGCCATGTGGTACCAACATTTGTTATCATTTTTCGGTTTTTACATTTAAACCGGGTCCACCCTTCTAGACCGATAACAACAAAGCCGTCCCCTAGGCTTTCAAACCCACCCTTCTAGGTTTGGGACAAGCCACTAGTCTCTACGAAACTAGCAAACATTGCCTCTTGACTAAATGATGCATATGCAATCAACCAACAAAATGCACTTAAGACCGTTCCCGCATCTTAATCCCATGCATTTCAAATAATTCATCCCTTCAAGAATTACAACATGATTGCACACACAACATATTCATAACAATCATCAATGTATTCATTTATCAATACCATTATCACATCATCAAACAATGCACACATATCCAAGATATGTTCCCATGCATTTCTCACAATTATTAAACAATGCACACATATCCACGATATGTTCCCATGCATTCTTCACATTTAATCACATGCACACAATATGCATTTATAACATCTATCAAGCAATGCACACATATTCACAATATGTTCTCATGCATTCTCAAGTAATTCATCATACAAGAATTACATCATGCTTACACGCATAACACATTTATCACGCTATGCACATATATTCTCATGCATTGTTCACATATAATCACATCCAATCAATATACATTCATAATATCGTGCCAAACAGCGACGAATTCATCACAATAATCATGCATTTTAAATATGTTAAAATAATGCATACAAATATTTGTCAAAAGAAAGCAATTCATATTTGATCCTATCATCTAGGATTCACGCCCAAAGGCTACCCACAGTACAACATGTCATAACATAAAACATGCCACTCAGCTAAGGATTAAACACCATCAAGCTAAGCAGACAACGCGGATTGGAATCACAGAGAAAAGAAAACTTTGTCACGTTCGCTACCATTCGCCTGACGAAGCCATTGGCGAATGCTCACTGCCAGTTCGCCTGGCGAACAAGCTGGCGAAGACCAATGGGAGTTTACTGGAATTATTCGCCACTACACTCGCTGGGATTCGCCTGGCGAACCCACTCGCTGCCTCCTTCGCCTGGCGAACAAGCCAGCAAAGTCCACTGCGAGCTACTGGAATTGCTCGCCAGCCACTCGCTGGGTTTCGCCTGGCGAAACTTCGCCCTCACTCGCTTGGCGAGAGCCAGCGAACCTGCGAAACCAGAACCCTCATTCTGTCCCAAAACCCTCCAAACCACCGAAATCACCCGATTCTTTTCAAACCAGTCCCAATACCTTAGTTAAACCACACCTGACTAGTCCATGCTAACCATTTCAGTTTCTAACCGATTAAACTCCGATTTACCGATTAAATCTCCGTTGCCCTAAATGGAAAAATGGTGGAAATTCACAACAAACCAAACCCACACATGCATAATCATACATATGGATTAAATAAAAATGTTTCTCACCCTTACCTTGGTTTAATCAAAGCTTGAAGCGGATCTTTGAGCTTTCCAAGTTTTTCCCTCTTCTCTTCTCTTTTCTCCTCTTTCTTTCTTTCTCTTCTCTTTCTTTCCCTTATGTTTTCTTTTCCATCTATTTTCCTTTATATATTTTCCATTTGATTTTTCTTTCTATTATATTTCTTTTCTCATAATATCTACCAAATCCTTTCTCACAAAATATCTCATCTTGACATTAATTAGAAAATATCTGGTAAATCCACATTATTCTACCAAATATAATAAATCAGTTAAATTCATTAACTCATATAATTTAAATAAATCCAATGATTCCTTTAAATCGAATTAACCAGTTAAACCAATTAATTAGTACCAATAATTAATTACTGAAAATTGGGCTGTTACATGGTGCGTGCGTTTGACAGAACCCGAAGATCCGTGTTTGGGGAAGTAACGTTGCCGATTCAGGTTGGACCTGAAGTCTTTGAGGCTGTGTTTTACATCATTGATATCCAGCCGACCTACAGTTGTTTACTAGGTCGCCCTTGGATTCATTCAGCTGGGGCTGTTACATCAACTCTGCATCAAAAGCTAAAATACATGGTCGGCGGTAGCGTTGTGAGAGTATGCGGAGAGGAGGATATCATGGTCAGCCATTTATCATCCTTTAAGTATGTTGAAGTGGATGGAGAGATCCATGAAACTCTCTGCCAATCCTTTGAAACGGTCAAGATCAAAGACAAGACTCCTGTTGTGAGTAAAGAGCCTGAGGCGGCTATGTCTTCCTTTAAAGAAGCACAAGCTGTGGTACAAGCTGGTTCCGCCCAAGGCTAGGGGCAGGTGATTGATATACCGCAGAAACAAGACAAATTCGGTCTGGGGTACCGCCCATCGTCTTCACAGAGCAAGCCGAAGTTCAAGGGGCTGATCAGGTTTACTAACGGAGGTGTCTTCTTTGAGCTAATCAATGCCATTTCTGATGATGAAGCTGGAGACAGTGACTGTGACATGGATGCCTGTATTAAGCCATGTATTCCGGGACAAAGCCTACGCAACTGGTCAATTGAAGAAGTCATTCAAGTGACGACCGAACAGTAATGCTTTGTTTTTCCAATTATTGTACTACCCTATATCCTACCCGGGGCATAGCGGTATTTTATTTCAGAGCCTTACTTGTTTATGTCTGAACATTGTTTATCAATTAATCAAAGGGCGTTTTCTCCTACAAATTTTGTGATCTCTGTTTTTCTTATTTTTGCTTTTCCCAATAAAATGGCAACGTGGTTCATATTTGTTTGCAAGTTGTTTGAAACACTTAACCATTTTCATTGCAGGATTCCTATTGCAGATGACACCGATCCAGAACCTTCTACGACTCGCTTCGACTTCGATCAACCGATCTATCAAGCTGAAGAAGAGATTGATGAGGATGAAGACCTGCCTGAGGAATTAGCCAGACTTTTGAAACAAGAAGAGAAAATCATTCTGCCTCATCAGGAGGAAATTGAAGTCATTAATCTGGGTTCTGAGGAAGTGGTCAGAAATGTACGGATAGGGGCTGCGCTACAGAGCGACGTCAAGCAAAGACTGATCGAGATGCTTCGAGAGTATAGTGACATCTTTGCTTGGGCATATGAGGATATGCATGGGCTTGATACCGACATAGTGGTTCACCGCTTACCCTTGCGTGAGGAATGTCCGCCGGTCAAGCAGAAACTGAGAAGAACGAGACCAGATATGACAGTCAAAATCAAAGAAGAGGTCCAAAAGCTGTGGGATGCTGGATTCTTAGCTGTGACTACCTACCCTCCGTGGGTTGCTAACATAGTACCTGTATCGAAGAAAGACGGTAAGGTGCGAATGTGTGTTGATTATCGGGATTTGAACAAGGCGAGCCCTAAGGATGATTTCCTGCTCTCTCATATTGACGTATTGGTCGACAATACGGCTCAATTCTCGGTGTTTTCCTTCATGGATGGTTTCTCGGGTTATAATCAGATAAAGATGGCACCAGAGGACATGGAGAAAACAACATTCATTACACCGTGGGGAACGTTTTGCTACAAGGTGATGCCTTTTGGCTTGAAGAATGCTGGAGCAACATATCATAGCTGCTATGACAACACTCTTTCATGACATGATGCATAAAGAGATTGAATTTTATGTTGACGATATGATTGCTAAATCCCAAACGGAGGAGGAGCATCTGGTTAATCTGTTGAAGCTGTTTGAGAGGCTTAGAAAGTTCAGATTAAGGTTGAATCCGAATAAGTGTACTTTCGGAGTTCGGTCCGGAAAGTTATTGGGGTTTATTGTTAGCGAAAAAGGAATTGAGGTAGATCCTGCAAAGATAAAAGCCATACAAGACATGCCAGCGCCGAAAACAGAAAAAGAAGCCCGTGGTTTTCTGGGGAGATTGAACTACATTGCTCGGCTCATATCTCATCTCACGGCCACGTGTGAGCCAATGTTTAAGCTGTTAAAGAAAGATCAGGCGGTTGTCTGGAATGAAAATTGTCAAAAAGCCTTTGATAAAATAAAACAGTATTTGCAGGAGCCTCCGATATTGATACCCCCAATAGTTGGAAGGCCTTTAATCATGTACCTAACGATTCTTGAGAATTACATGGGTTGTGTTCTCGGTCAACACGATGAGACTGGAAGAAAGGAGCATGCGATTATTACTTGAGTAAAAAGTTCACAGATTGTGAGTCCGTTACTCAATGCTCGAAAAGATGTGTTGTGCACTCGCCTGGGCTGCCAAACGTTTGAGACAGTATATGCTCAATCACACAACCATGCTGATTTCGAAGATGGATCCGATTAAGTATGTCTTCGAGAAGTAGGCACTTTCAGGAAGAATTGCTAGATGGCAGATGGTACTGACAGAGTATGGTATACAATATGTTTCTCAGAAAGCCATCAAAGGAAGTGTTCTGTCAGAATACCTTGCTGACCAGCCAATCGAAGATTATCAACCGATAAAGTTTGAATTTCCTGACGAGTATATCATGTTTCTCAAAGCAAAAGATTATGAAGAACCGCTACACGATGAAGGTCCCGAGAAAGGTTCTCAATGGCAAATGATATTCGATGGTGCTGTCAACTCTTATGGTAGTGGAATTGGGGCAATTATTACAACTCCTCATGGTACCCACATCCCGTTCACTGCCAGATTGACGTTTCCAGTCACAAACAATGAAGCTGAGTACGAAGCATGTATCATGGGTTTGGAGGAAGCTATTGATCTGAGGATCAAGAATCTCGATGTATATGGCGATTCAGCGTTGGTCGTTAATCAAATCGAAGGAGAATGGGAAACTCATCAACCGAATTTGATTTCTTACAGAGATTATGCAAGGAGGTTGTTACCATTTTTTGATCGTATAGAGTTCCACCATGTGCCAAGAACGGAGAATCAGATGGCTGATGCTTGGCAACACTATCTTCGATGTACCAAGTGAACTTCTGGAATGAGGTTCCCAGAATAGTCATTTCTCGATTGGACAGACCCGCTTTCGTATTTGCTATTGAATAGGTTGCTAATGGTAAGCCATGGTTCTATGATATACAGAACTTCCTCAAGAAGCAAGAGTATCCACCAGGAGCTTCGGCTTAGGATAAGAAGACGCTGAAGAGGGTTGTCTGACAACTTTTACCTAAACCCAAATGATGTACTGTACAGAAGGAACCACGATTTGGTGCTATTGAGATGTGTGGATGAGAAAGAAGCATCATTGCTTATGGAAGAAGTCCACGAGGGTACTTTCTGTACGCATGCCGGCGGACATGCCATGTCTCGGAAACTGTTACGAGCTGGGTACTATTGGCTAACTATGGAGTCAGATTGTTTCAAATTTGCGAAGAAATGCCATAAATTCCCAGATTTATGCCGATAAGATTCATGTGCCTTCGTGCCCATTGAACGTTATGATCCCCATGGCCTTTCTCCATGTGGGGCATTGATATGATTGGAAAGATTGAGCCCACTGCATCCAATGGTCACCATTTCATCTTGGTAGCCATCGACTACTTCACCAAGTGGGTTGAGGCAGCCTCGCACGCCAATGTGACCAAACAAGTCGTAGCCAGATTCATAAAAAAGGACATCATTTGCAGAAATGGAATTCCCGAACGAATCATTACTGATAATGGTTCAAATCTGAACAACAAAATGATGAAGGAGTTATGCCAGAACTTCAAGATTGAACATCACAACTCATCGCCCTATCGGCCAAAGATGAATGGCGTTGTGGAAGCGGCCAATAAGAACATCAAAAAGATAGTGCAGAAGATAGTTGTCACATACAAATATTGGCATGAGATGTTGCCATTTGCTCTTCACGGTTATCGTACGACGGTACGCACATCAACCGGGGAAACTCCTTTCTCACTAGTGTACGGTATGGAAGTTGTCCTATCGCTAGAGGTTGAGATTCCTTCTTTGAGAGTTTTGGTCAACGTGAAACTTGATGAGGCAGAATGGATACATAATCGTTTGAATCAGCTTAGCCTGATGGATGAAAAGAGGCTAGCATTAATTTCATATGTTCGTTTGTACCAGAGCCGAATGAAGAAAGCTTATGATAAGAAGGTGCGCCCTCAAAGCTTTCAGACGGGCGATCTTGTGTTGAAAAAGATTCTCCCACCACAATCAGATCACAGGGGCAAATGGACTCCCAATTATGAAGGTCCATATGTTGTACGAAAGGTTTTCTCTGGAGGAGCCTTGTTGTTAGCCACCATGGATGGTGAAGATTTCTCATCCCTTGTGAATGCATACACAGTTAAAAAAATACTTTGCTTAAAAGAGACCCGCTGGACACAAAAAGAAACGTCCAGGCCAAAAAAATGGGGCATCCCGGCGAACCATCAAAAGGAAAGAGAGGTTCGGGCAAAAATTAGGGATAAAATGAAAAGATGTAAACCCGCAAAGTCGAAAACCTGGAAAGGCGACTTTGGCAAAAATGGGTATCCCGGTGAATCGAAAACCCGAAAAGGGCTATTCAGGAAAAAGTTAGGGATTGAAAAGCAAATGACTGCGGTCTGCGTGTGAACTTCATTGCTTAGTGGATTGGGAGAACCTGAGGGCCGTTTTCATCCGAATCAATCTCTTTTGAAGACGAAGCATCGGGAAAGCGTCAGAGTCAGGCGAGTCATAGAAGGATCAGCTCATGGTGTTTGTCTGTGCCACGTTGCCGACATTTTTGTACACTCTTTTATATTTCTGTGCATATCTATATTTGTTTTGCGCAACTTCCTCTTTTCAGGAGTTGCATCTGTTGTAATACTTTGCCTATTTACAGGCCCTTCATCAATAAAAATATACTATTCAGTACTTGATCTGTGTGTTTTTGTTTTAACTTTTACTGTTTTGTTTGTGAAAATGCCCAATGTTTTGATGAACTTGTGCTAACATAAACTTGCAGGCCTTGGCCAATAATTGTTAAAACTTTGAATTAATTGAACAACGTCACGAATGATGACTAAGATGATTCTGTTTGCGTAGGATATCTTGTCTGTTTGTTCTATTTTGCAGGGTCGTTACCCTTGGGGAAAAGGTGCAGATGAAGTTTGTCCTATCCCCCAGCCCGAGATTTGCTTCCCGATCAGTGAAGTTCACATCTCTATCCCCAGTAGAGTTGTTGCACATTTAATCTCCGCAAGGTGCATGCTTGTAGGTACTCCCCAGCGAGTCGTGTTTGGATTTTTCTCCCCATAATGTATTTTGCAGCCTGTTTAGGTCCATTCCCTGGTAGAACAATCCCCAGCAAATTGGAGGGATGATTTCCCAAGCAGTGTTGCTCTCTCTTCCTCAGCAGGATAGAAGAATGTTGTCACGTCAGTATTCTCTTTGCAGAAGGCCGGTAAGGCCCGTTTTTCGGCATAAGTCCAATCATTATTGGCATGAGCCAGTTTTCGCTCTTTCCCCGAAAGATCTGTTGTTTCCCTCAACAGGGTTATTCTTGTTATCCTAGCAGGATGGTTTCTGTATCTCATAACATTTGTTTTGCTGATTCATTTACAGTGCATCTGCATGCGTGCATAGCATCTACCCAAACACGTAGCATTTCCATTTCGTATGGAGCATTACGCCATTTCAAACATATGCATGTGAAACATAAGCCAGGTTGTTATCTCTTTGTTTCAGGTGTATCTCGCAGGTGATGGGTCTTTGCCCGCATGGTGGCTAAATCCCAATTCATGCTATTTCCTCAGCGGAGTTTCTCTGTGATCATTATCAGTGGGTCGTTTTAACTTCCCATGGATTTTGTTGCTCGCTTTTATTAGCGAAGGTCTGGCGACGATGCCAGAAGTTTCCTAGAAATACGATTATCTAACGACGATGTTGGATGCTTATCTGTTTTATGTTTGTCTGGCGGTGATGTCAGATGTTTATTATCACCGTGGTTGTCTGGCGGTGATGTTATAATTCTTTATCCTCACAGGTACTTGACAGCGATGTCGGGTGTTTCTCATAATTATGGTTAGCTGGCGGCGAGGTCAGATTATTTTATCAGGTTGTAGTCAACTGGCGGCGATGTCAGATGTTTATTGGATTTATGGTTGCTGACGGCAATGTCAGGAATCTCTTACTAGATTTGTGTTGTTACTGACGGTAATGTCAGTTGATTTTGGTTCTCCAGCGGCGATGTTGGATGTTTATTTCTGACGGCGATGTCAGGTAATGTTGGTTTCTGACAGCGATGTCAGGTAATGTTTATTTCTGGCGGCGATGTCGGGAGATGTAGTTTTCCAGCGGCGATGTTGGAGGTCTATTTCTGACGGCGATGTCAGGTGATATCTTTGAGTTTACCAGCGGCGATGTTGGATGTTTGTTACTGACGGCGATGTCAAGAGATTTAGTTTTCCAGCGGTGAGGTTGGAGGTTTATTGCTGACGGCGATGTCAGATATGTTTGTTTTCCCAGCGGCGATGTTGTAGGGTTATTTCTGGCGGCGATGTCAGGCATTTGGGTTTACCAGAGGCGATGTTGGATGCTTTTCTGACGGCGATGTCAGATATGTTGGTTTCTAGCGGCGATGTCAGACGTTATAGTTTACCGGCGGCGATGTTGGATGTTTATTTCTGACGACGATGTCAGGATATGTTGGTTTCTGGCGGCGATGTCATATGTTATAGTTTACCGGCGGCGATGTTGGATGTTTATTTCTGACGGCGATGTCAGGATATGTTGGTTTCTGGTGGCGATGTCAGATGTTATAGTGTACCAGCGGCGATGTTGGATGTTTTTTTGGACGCAATGTCAGGATATGTTGGTTTCTGGCGGCGATGTCAGATGTTATAGTGTACCAGCGGCGATGTTGGATGTGGGTCAACTCCTAACTTGGAGGCCAATTGAAGATCATCAGGGGATTGTGGATTCATGGTTATGGATATAAGATGTTGAGAGAGCTCATTGAGTGCCTTGAGGGTCATTGTGGAGCTCATCCAAGTGTTTATAACCAAGTGTGAAAAGTTACAGTTGAAAGTGTTGCAACTAGGGTTTCATCTGGCTAGTTCCCAATCAATTGTGCAATTGAAGGAGATTAAAACTCATTTCAAAGTCTATATGGTCATGGGATGTTGTGTTTAGATATATGAGATATCATTTCAAGTTCAATTCATCAAGGGTTAAGTGTGTGAAAAGTTACTAAATTAGGGTTCTTAGGGTAAAATCCCCTATTTAGTGCCTGTCTTCAAGACCACCTATCTCAAGATACAAGTTTCATCTCAACTTTTGACCAACATGGAACTTGTAGAGCATGTTCTTAGCTTTAATTTGAGTACTAGAAGTCCTTTATTGGATTTGTAGAACTCAAGTTATGATCCAGACAAGTTACAGGTCATCGGAGGGATGTGATTTTGGTCAACAAAAGTCAACCAACTTCCAATCCATTTTTGACTTAGAAGGATGTTTTAACTCAACTTTTGGCCAACATAAAAGTTGTAGATCTTGGTCTTGGCTTTCCAAATTGTACTAGAATTATTTCATCTGATTTGTAGAACTCAAGTTATGAGGTTTACAAGTTAGGGGTATTTTGGGAAAGTAAAATTACAGGTCATAAAATTATAGGTCCATTTCACCAACTTGCACACTTCAAATGAGGATTTTTTTCCAACATCAAACATGCTCCAAATGGTGTTATTTGCCTATTCAAGCATTGAGAAGTCAAGAAATTGTCTTGGTTTGAGGATTGGATATTTGAATTTTCATGGAAGAATGATTAAAGGGGCAAAATTGGAATTATTCCATTTTTAATCACTTTGGTGCAAATGAGTGCATTTTCTGAGTGCAAACAACATTTCAAATGCATTGGCAATATTACATTTTGGAATTGAGGTGTGTAAGTGAGCCATCTTCAAGGCTTCTTCACTATGAGGTTACACAATCAACATGAGCCATTGAGATCAATTAAGGCTCTAATCCTGACCATTCATGCTCCTTGTGATACCTGTTGCACCCAAAATTTTCCTAACCTTTTCTTACTTGGTTTATGTTTCATTGCATTAACATTGCATTGTTCTAACATTTGCATAGCATAGCATTGTTCATTTGTTCAGGGGATCAAGTGTGGTTTATATCCATAGGAGCCTATCTAGAGGTCTTGTGCAAGCTTGAGAGGTCACCAAAGTCATCAGGAAGAGGGTTGGGTTCTTGAGAAGTTCAGTTTTTTGTATGTAGTTAATCTCCTAATCTAAGGATCAATTGAAGATCATCAGTGGATTGTGAGGCCTTGATCAAGGAGAGGGTGTGTGGATAGAGCTCATAGAGTGTCTTGAGGGTCATGGTGGAGCTCAATCAAGTCATTGTGTCAAGTGTGAAGAACCACAGTTGAGGGTGTTGCAAGTAGGGTTTTCATCTGAGTAATCTTAAGTCAACTGAACAATTGAAAGAAGATCAAAGCTCAATTCTAGGTATTTGTAATCATGGAGAGTTGTTTTGAGACACATGAGATGATATTCCAAGATCTATGCAAGAAGAATTCAAAGTGTGAGGAGTTTCTAAATTAGGGTTCTCAGGGTAAAATCCTCTATTTAGTGCCTAACTTCAAGACCACTTAGCTCAAGATGCAAGTTTCATCTCCACTTTTTCCCAGCATGAAACTTGTA
Organism: Lathyrus sativus; assembly: GCA_963859935.3. Lineage (NCBI taxonomy): Eukaryota > Viridiplantae > Streptophyta > Magnoliopsida > Fabales > Fabaceae > Lathyrus > Lathyrus sativus. The sequence goes on from CAWUDS030006577.1 coordinate 14,351, forward strand.
GAGCATGCTCTTAGATTTAATTTGAGTACTATAAGTCCTCCATTGGATTTATAGAGCTCAGGTTATGGTCCAGACAAGTTACAGATCATCTGAGGAATGTGAAATTTGTCTGTGAAAGTTCACCAACTTCCATAGAACGTTTGACCTAGAAGGGTGTTCCTCCTAAACTTTTGGCCAACATGAAAATTGTATGTCTTGATCTTAGCTTTCCAAATTGTATTATAAGTCTTTCATCTGATTTTTAGAACTCAAGTTATGAGGTTTACAAGTTAGGGGTATTTTGGGAAAGTAAGATTATAGGTCATTTGGCATTATAGGTCATTTTCTCCATCTTGCAAGCTTCAAATGCAATTTTGTTCAACACAAAACTTGCTCCAAATGATGTTTTTAGGTCAACCATGTCCTCATGGTGAATGGATTTGGATTAGGGTGAGACTTGGTTTGAGAAATTTTGCAAAAGGAAGAATTAAAAGGCATTTAAGTGAAAATTCTCAAATTAATTCATTTTGTGCTCAAACAAGGCAAGTGGGTACACATTTTAATCAGAAAAAACATTCTAAAAACTTTGGCATTTTTAGAATTTCCACTTGAGGTCAATTTCATAGCTTTGTGGCTTATACCTTCACAAGTAAGCAACACTTCACAATTTGTTCACATGATGATTTCAAGCACTCTAATTACTCTAGACTCTCTCAACAGACCACAAGGAGTTGATTGAAAGCTTCCAAGGGAAGATTTGAGCCAGAAATTGTGTTTACCATTGTTGAAACTTTGGATGAAATTTGAAATTTGGATTTCTGAATTTGGGCCTCCATTGGATCAAAAAAGCCCACAAATCATTTCTATTTAAGTTCTGTGAGTGATTTAGAACAATTTTGGAGATCATTTCGTACCAGAACCAAGGATTGAAGTTGGAGTTTCAAGAGGAGAGTTGAAAATCGTGATTTCCATTTCAAGCCAATTCAAAGCAAATTGAAGTTACAAACACATTCATCATCAAGCATTGAGTAGATCTTCACAATTTGAAGCTGAAAATCGTGTTCTAGATACCTCAATTTGAAGCTCAAAGTTAGGTATGTAACTTCTAAAATTCCACTGTTTCTAGCATGATCTAAGCATGGTTAGTATGTGGATAGGCTTTGGATTGAAACATAGATGAAATCTGGATAAGAATTTGGTTGATTAGAGACAAAATAGGATGTGATGTAATTTCTGTTGAGAGTTAGTTTGGCCTGATCTTGAGGTTTCAACATGATCTAGTTAGCTTAAGATGATCAGTGTGACAAGAGGAACAAATCTGTAGTCTTGAATTAAGGATTGGTGAGAGTTCAGATTAAAGTGAATTTTGAGATCTGCTTCGTGTTTCATTTTATGTTGAGAGTTGAGAGAAATGGAGATCATATTTGAGATCAGGAGAAAAAATGGAGTGGAATCATGTAAGGTTTGATGAGTTTTGGTCACCTGTAGTTGCCAGACCACCAGAGAAGATGACCAGAGGTCATCTCCGGCCACCGTGCTGGACTTCCCTCCCTTTCCCCATTCAAATGAAAAAGATGACTAGATCACCCTTGGATCTGGCTTGAACATTGACAAAGTCCCCTCATCGTGTGGCCGTGACTTGTTCTCAGAATTTGAGTTTTGAGTTTGAAACATTGCGTTTCATTTTTGAGGTGGCAGTGCAGGAACCCTCAGATGCATTGACTAAGTCCGCGTGTGACATTTTCTTGCATTTTATTTCTTTTATTTGATTTTCTTCTTTATTTTAATTGCATTTTCTTACTTTAATTCATTTTAATTTCAATTTTCATCAGAAAAATAATCTAAAAATATGTTCACGCTCCTCTTTTAATTTGTGATTTTTCTGTGATCTTACATTTGATTTTTGCTTATTTTTCAATTTAATGTGATTTTCTCCATTTTATTAATTTCTTTAATTTTGTATATTTGACACATGATTTTGTTGATTTTTGTTCTTGCAATTGGTATAGAATCTTGGGTTGATTTTTTGCTAGCGGGTTGATTAGAGATGTATGATGCCCTATGATTTAATTTAGATTTTTTAGACAACAATAGGTTCTGTTTTGGATTAGGATCTTTAGACTTTCTATTTTAGGGTTCTTATTAGATACCTTGTGATCTAAGTTTTCTTTAGGTCACTTCCCTTTAGATTAAGGTTCTGAACCTTTTCCCATAGGTCCTTAACATGCTTAGGTTCCCTTAGAAAATTTCTTAGGATTTTAGAATTAGTTTTAGTATTTTTAGTGGAATTAATTCTTAGGCTATTTTTTAGTTGCTTTCAATATAACACTTGCCTTATATTGACCCCAATGGTTGCCTTTAGTGCATGATAAGCTTGCTAATCTTCTTTGTTGGTGTTCTAGACATGTTTAAGCTTCTGTTTGCTTGGTGATGTTTGATTTTGGTGTTTAGACCTCCCTTTAGAAGCTTTCTTTGAGCTTTTTCAATTAGGGTTTAGGAAGAGCTTAGTTTTTTTTCTCTTTCTTCACATAAACATGGATTGCCTTGATTGCTTTCCATTCTCATCCTATGATTCAAGGTCCCTATGTGAAAGCCTCATCTTTCCTTTGGAAGGATGTGTGGCATTTTACAAGAGGTAGAACCTTTGAGGATGCCTTTCTCTGATGACTGGTTGAGTGTCTGGTAGGATTCCTTTGGTTTCCTTCCTGCTTCCCATCATCAATCCAATATCTTGATGTTATTACTCTTCTATTGTGTTGGAGCTTGTTGGATCATGGAGATGAAGAACTCTCTTGAAGATTGCTTGGAGTTATTTGCTTGCAGCGGTTTGATTGTTTGCTGTTTATCTGCTTTGCTGTTGAGCTGTTTGTCTGCTAGTTTGTCTGCTGTATTTTTCTGGCTGCTCTGCTTTGCTTGTGTGAATGTTTGGTGTGTTGCATTTAGACTAGGTTTCTCATATAGTAATATAGGCTTAAGAGCATCCTAAAGGTTGAGATTAGCTCCCTTTGCTTGTCTGCATCTAGAGGTTGAGCCTGTCTCCCTCTGCTTGACTGTTATTATCTGGCTTTGCTTGCTGGCTTAAGGTTGAGTCTGTCTCCCTTGCCTGTGTTTTGTGTGGCTTTCTTTTGTGGCATTTCATTCTTCTATTATCTTTGCAGTTATTCATATATGGCTTGAGGTTGATATGAGCTTGTGGAGGCTCTTGCCCCACACACATTTCCTCTCTCACTTGCATTGCATGCATTTTATTTACAGTTGTTTCTTTACTGTTATTTCTGCTGTTTGTTTTCCTCTGCCATGTTCCCCTAGGAACTCTGACTTCTCTTGTTGAAGAGAAGTTATGACAGACATTAGGGTTCTAACCATGCATGATAACATTAGGTAGTTCCCTCCTAACCTCAACCATAGGTTCAACTTTGCATGACAACTTTAGGATTGGATCAGTTCCCCTTTAGTGCGTCTTTTCTCTTCTCATCTGCAAACAAAATCAAAATACTGTAATAAAGGTTAATTGACGTCGTATGCTACGAGCCTTAAGCTACTTGAGAAAGGATTGTTGGAGAGTTTCTTTTCAACAGTCTGGATTTTTAGTATGGCACCCTTTGGGTGACATGCGACGCATTCACTCTCAGGTCATAGTCTCTAGTGCGATATCAGTTGCAAACATCCATAAAAGACACTTCTCTAAAAAACAGAAAACAAAGATCAAACTCTTTTTGTCCTCTTGGACCTTTAATCCCTTGGAAACCCTTTTCAGAAGAAGAGTTCTATTAACTCCCGGTTCTACCGCAAACGGTAAACGCCTAAGTCTCCAAAGGTCGAGCTGCATACACCAAACTGCTGGAACCGTCTGTTAACCCTACTCGGATAAAAAAGACAAACCTGTGTCTCTCGTGTCCCGAACTATGTTTGCTCTGATCTTTCGCGCTGTGTGAAAGTACGTAGGCACAAGATGTGATATCTTGGCGAGCAAACTTCCCCCGTAGTTAGGCGAACTACGTTGACTCTGATTTCTCGTTACAGACGAGAATACGTAAGCATAAAGTGCGACGCTTTGCTGAGTCATTTTCTTTTCTTTTCAGACTAGACTTTTAGCATAGATAGATGTAACAAACCTGTCAGATAAACACAACAAGTGTGGATCCCATCGAGTACGATGGACGTGAGGGGTGCTAATACCTTCCCCTTGTGTAACCGACTCCCGAATCCAGACAATGGTTGCAATGACCTTGTATTATACCTTTCCTTCAGGTTTTTTCCGATCGTTTACTTTCCCATTCTGTGGGATAAATAACGAAAGGTGGCAACTCTTCTGTCTTGCCGGCCTCGTTTTTTGCAGTAGCGACAGCTGGCGACTCTGCTGGGGATTCTGGTTCCCTATGCGAGTCAATCCTAGCACTTGTGTGTTTACCTGTGGGGTTTTATTTATCGCACTTTACTTTCCGCATTTTATTTTCACTATTATTGTGCTGTTGTGGGAAGGGGCTCTGATGAGTGAGAATCCAGACCCAGGATTGGGTGTACTTAGAATTAGTTGTGGAAATTAGTGGGCGCGTGCTTGCTTTGCAGGCACTAGTGTCTCATGAAATCCACGCTTAGACGAGGTTCTCCCGGTTGACTTCTTTTCCGGCCCTTTGGGCTTGAGGGGTTGTTGGTTTGGAGGATTGTCGACTCTGGGGATCGATCATTTGTGACTCAGCAGAGTGAGGCCACTTCAAGAGATGATGATGCCACACCTTCTGGGTATCGTATCATCACTCTTGAAAGTCTGTGACGCTGAGAAACACATAGGATGCCATACCTCGTCTGTGATTAGGTCCATACCTGTGAGTTGGGTCGGGTTATTGCAGGAAACCTTAACCTTCAGACTACCTGGTTTTGTTGACATTGAATCAATGTTGTTGGGTTCAAAGGGTTCTTATCATCAGAGATGTGGTTGTTCTCGACAATGCATATTTATTCGGTCCTCTTCAGGGTTGTGCTATCAAAGCAGTTGTGATTGTGTTGGATCAGAGATTTGGTCTTCTCAGCAGCCATCTTGATCCCTTGTTGCATGTTTGCATTTTGCATTTGCATTCCATTTGCATATCATTAACGTGTGTCTGTGTTGCAGGTACATTATCCCCCGGTTCCAGTATTTTCTTGCCTGCTGTTGTGCTATTATGGGTTCTCTGAGGAAGAATGTAGCCTACAAGCTCCCTACTCCAGATGTTGCTTTGTTGTCCAGTTTGATTGCTTTGGCAGATGATACTGTGAGAGGTGAATTCAGAAAATCTTATGGGAAGCTGCTCAGCCTAGTTCGTAAGCCTTTTGTGTATGAGTTGAATGGGTTGTATGCCTTGCTGCAGTTCTATGATCCCCCTTTGAGATGTTTCACTTTCCCGGACTTAATTCTTGCACCTACATTAGAGGAGTATGCTGAGTTATTGGGTGTGCCTATTAAGAGTCAGATGCCATTTGTTCATATGGATGCTAAGCCTAATCTGGCTAATCTAGCTCTTTCTCTTCATCTGGATGCCTCTGAGTTGATATTGTCCAGTTGAACGGGGTTCCCGGATTCTCTCTACAGTTCCTAGTTGGGAAAGCCCAACAGTGTGCCAAAGACGGTTGTTGGATTGTATTCAACGCCACTCTTGCTCTCTGTATATATGGCATCATTTTGTTTCCTAACATGCCTGATTTTGTAGACTTGGACGCCTTTCATATCTTTGCATAAGGGAATCCGGTTCCTACCTTGATTGGAGATGTTTATCATTCCGTCCATTAAAAGAACGAGAATAGAAGGGGTAAGAATGTATCATGTTGTGTGCCCCTACTCTACAGATGGTTTGATAGTCACCTACGCAAGAAGGGTCTATTTGCTTCATTTGCAGGCACAACTGAGTGGTCTGAGCGATTGATGGGTTTATCAGCAGAGAGTGTTGTTTGGTTTGATAGAGATATGTTGGGTACCGAGGTTACATTCAGCTGCAGTGGGTTTTCGAATGTGCCTTTGATTGGAAGAAAGGGTTGTATCAACTATAATCCATCTCTACTTGTCAGACAGTTTGCTTATGCTTTGAGAGCTCCGCCAAAGGATGAAGAGGTGCAAGAATCTCTGTACCTCACCGGTCTTCTAGAGGGGGATATGTTAGCTAAGTTTCAGCATGCCTGGAATGATATCAGTAGACGAGGGAAGTCATTATTGGGTAAAAGCAATAGCCAAGCTTACGCTCTGTATGTGACCTGGATCAAGATCAGAGCAGAGACCATAGGGATGCCTTTTCCACCTGCTAAGCAGGAGTGCTCTCCAGTGGTGGAAGAGCCTACTACCGTGCCTATTCAGCAGTATAATCAGGTGTTAGCTGAGAGAGAAGAGCTGAAAAAGGCCAATGAAGAGTTAGAGAAAGAGTTGGCACAGATCAGAAGCGAGAGAAATGAACCCTTCCATTCTTTCAAGAAGCAGACAGAGTTGGTGAACAGGTTGGGCACATATTTGACTAAGCAAATAGCTGATCGTGAGCGTTTGGGTCTAGACTTCAAATCTGTCAATGATGTACTGGCTACTAAGAAGCAGAATCTGGATGAAGCATACCGAAGAATATCCAAGTTCAATCAGCAGTGGAATGCCACCATAGCCAACAACAAAGAGAGGGAGGATAAACTGAAACATCAGATCTCCAAATTGAAGGCTTAGGTGAAGGCTAGTGAGAAGAGGTTTGATGAGGAAACTGCTCGCATATATGCCACTAAAGACATGCTGAACAAAGCTCTCGCTAACTTGAAAGATCGCAAGCAGATTTTCAAGTCTAAGAAGCGAAAGTTAGAAGATTGCTTTGGCCAGGGAGTGTGGGAAGATTCAGTTGAAGGTCTCCAGTGTACTATCATGCAGAGAGAGTTGCTTGTTGAGGGGTTACTCACTCGACCTGATCACCCCGAGACAAAAGAGTTGCTAGAGGAGTTTCGTGCCCGCTGTCGCACTTGATTATTTTTGTAACCCTTTGTATTATTCTGATTCTTGCTGTAGGCTGACCATTACCAGGCTTGTTGGTCGAGGTCATGCTATTGATTACTCTTGTATTCATTGACTTTGTATTGCTGCCGTTGGGTCTTATCTATATATGAGATGTTTTTTCAGTGGCTAAATCCAGACTTCTCTTTATTAGCACTGGCACTCTGGCACTCGAATCAGGGGACAAATCTCTCTAACGTACAGACACACGTTTGCATTTGCATAAATCATTTTCATAGCAGGTACCTTGTACTATTCTCCTAACCTTTTGTTGATGCAGGTTCCAGGATTACCGATCTGCGAATTCATCGCAACTCTACCAGAAGCAACTCTAAGAAAGCCATGGACCAGATGTAGACTGAGATGCAAGAGATGCACGACCGGATGACGCAGTTCATGCAGGTGATGGAGACTGTGGCCAAGGGCCAGGAGCAGCTGCAAACTCTGGTGCAGCCTCTCATTGATAGGGTTGACAGTCAGGGTGTGTTACATGGTGGAATTGCTACTGATCCTCCTCACGGTGAAACTCTCCAAGCTGGTGATGTTGTACCAGTGGTTGTCCTCAATGCGACTGAGAATGGTAACCCAGCTGGGAACAGAAATGTGACCGGTAACGGTAATGGGCATGTGGAAACCAATGGTAACAATGGTGCTGGAAATGCTGGGTTCAATGTTGGCACTGGGAATGCTGGTCCTGGTGTTGGGAATACTGGTATGGGTTTTGGACACTACGCCAGAATTGATTTTTAGCAGCGCACAAAAGACAGCGCTTTTAAAAAAAGCGCTGCTAAATAGTCAGTAAAAAAAAAGAAAAAAATTATCTACCAAAGACAGCGCTTTTTTAAAAAGCGCTGCTAAAAGGGGACCCTTAGAAAGCGCTTTTAAAAAGCGCTGCTAAAAGGGGACCCTTAGAAAGCGCTTTTTAAAAGCGCTGCTAAAAGGGGACCCTACGAGAGCGCTTTTTCTATAAAGCGCTGCTATATGTCATTGTTATGGCACCCTATGAAAGCACTTTTTAAAGCGCTGCTAAAGGCCTTTAAAAAGCGCTGCTAAAGGTATTAGTATAATAATTTTTATATACCCTCCAGAATTGTAAACGAAACAGAACACGCGTTTTTTCGTTTTCTTCTTCGTTTCTTCATTTCTCCATTGCCCTATCTTCCATTTTCGCCCTCCGTTGAAGCTTTCGTCGCCGTCCGTTTGCGCCGCCGTCTTCCATTTGTTTTCGCCGCCGTTCGCCGTTCCCTTTCGCCGCCGTTCACCGTTCGTTCTCCTCCACCGTTACGGTAAATCCGCGACTGTTACGGCATTTTTATGGATTATTGTCTTAGTATTGCATTTTTCTGGATTAGATGATGTTAGTGCTACTTCTTCCTGAGTTGTTGACTTGTTTTTGTTGATACCATTGATGAGCATTACTCATTTGATATTGGCTTGAGTTTTGTATGCAAGGTGTTTGTTGAAATGCCACAATGAATTTTGAGCATTATAAATTAGTTTAGAATAATTTAGTCCATTACCAAAATTTTTGAGAGTATGCTTTAATAATTTAGAATAGTTTAAAATCATATTAATGCAATAGTTTAGAATAGTTTAGAATAATTTAGTCCATTTCCACCATTTTTGAGAGTATGATTTAATAGTTTAGAATAGTTTAAAATCATATTAATGAAATAGTTTAGAATAGTTTAGAATAATTTAGTCCATTTCCACCATTTATGAGAGTATGCTTTAATTTAGTCCATGTCATTTTGAGCATTATAAAATAGTTTAGAATAGTTTAAAATCATATTAATGAAAGTATGCTTTAATAGTAGAATAGTTTATTATAGTATATCTACTTTTTTTTAATATGATTTGTTTTGTTGGATTATCTAGTTTTTTTGTTTTGGTTAATTATTAATATGATTTTAATAAAATGTATATATTGTCTGTTATAGGGGTTACCTGAGAAGAGCAAGGTTGTGATTGTTTCCAAGCATCCTACTGTACAACTTTCTTAGAAGTTAGTGATTTCTTTACAGGTATTCTCTGTTTTTGCCTAACTTTCATAGTATGGATAAAAATTGGATGTCTGTTAATCGATTGTCAAAAGAGCACGAGAATGGGGTATCGAACTTCGTTAAGTTTGCTGTTGAACACGCCAAAGACCCCAGTAGGATCACATGTCCTTGCTTAGGTTGTTGTTATGGGCGTCGAATTGACGCGGTTCAGTTGGAATCTCATTTAATGAGACATGGAATTGATCGAAGTTACACATGTTGGACATTACACGGTGAGATAAGTAACGAGAATGTTGAACCCCAGAACAATACGACCTCTACTTCAAAGGACAATGGTAGGGATACATACGATTGTGATCGAGTCGAAGATATTGCAGAAGCACTTGAAGAAGATCTTAAAGATTGTCCAAAGATGTTTGAGAGGTTGGTAAGCGATGCAGAGAAGCCGTTGTATAAAGGTTGCACTACTTTCACAAGATTGTCTGCGGTATTAAAGTTGTACAACTTAAAGGCGGGTAATGGATGGTCAGATAAAAGTTTCACAGAGTTGTTAGCCCTACTTCAAGAGATGCTTCCGGAGGATAATGTTCTTCCCAATCGAACCTATGAAGCTAAAAAAATGTTATGCTCTATTGGTATGAGCTATGATAAGATACATGCTTGTCCAAATGATTGCATTTTGTTTCAAAATGAGTATGCATCATTAAACGAGTGTCCTAAATGCGGTGTATCTCGGTATAAGAAGAAGTTGTCACCAGCAAAAGTCTTATGGTATTTTCCTATAATTCCGAGATTCAGACGCATGTTTCGTAGTGAAACAGATGCGAAACACCTTACTTGGCATGCAGATGATAGAATTATAGATGGGAAGTATCGACATCCGGCAGATTCACCACAGTGGATGAAAATTGATAATGATTATCCTGATTTTGGAGAAGAAGCTAGAAACCTTCGCTTGGCATTATCGACTGATGGAATGAATCCGCACGGTCTGCAAAGTATCTCCCATTCCACCTGGCCTGTAATTCTTATGATTTATAACCTACCTCCATGGCTATGTATGAAGCGTAAGTACATGATGTTATCTATGTTAATTTCTGGCCCTAAACAACCAGGAAACGACATAGACGTATACCTGACACCTTTAATCGAAGACTTAAAAAGTTTGTGGGAGAACGGTATGGAGGTTTATGATGGATATAGGAAAGAAAGTTTTAATTTGAGGGCCATGTTGTTTGGCACAATTAATGATTTCCCAGCATACGGAAATCTATCGGGGTATAGCATTAAAGGTCAATGTGCGTGTCCTATCTGTGAAGAAAACACAGATTGGACGCGGTTGGAATTTGGTCAGAAGAATGTCTTTCTTGGTCATCGTAGATTCTTAAGTTCTAATCATCAGTACCGTGGGTGGAGACAACAATTCAATGGAAATTCAGAACAACGTAGAGCACCACCTACATTGACTGGCGATCAAATTTTTGCAAAGGTGAAAGATGTGAGTACTCAGTTTGGCAAGCCTTTTGCTCATACGCTTACCACGCGTGGGTGGAAGAAGAGGTCAATTTTGTTTGAGTTGCCGTATTGGAAGTCGTTGTATGTACGACATTTTCTTGATGTTATGCATATTGAAAAAAATGTATTTGAAAGTGTTATTGGTACGTTACTCAATATACAAGGAAAGTCTAAGGATGGCCTTAAAGCAAGAAAAGACTTGGTAGCAATGGGAATAAGAAATGAATTAGGACCCCAGAAGAAAGGAAATCGCACTTATCTACCACCTGCTGCATATACTTTGTCTAGAAAGGAGAAAAAGATAATGTGTAAGTTTCTTAGTGAAGTTAAAGTTCCAGAAGGATACTCTTCAGATATTAGAAGACTTGTTTCTATGAAAGACCTAAAGTTAAAGAGTTTAAAGACACATGATTGCCATGTTCTTATGGAACACTTTCTACCAATAGGTATACATTCTATTTTGCCAGAAAAAGTGAGAGGCGCAATAACAAAATTGTGTTTCTTTTTCAGATCTATTTGTAGTAAGGTGATCGATCCTGCGATCTTACCAACATTGCAAAAAGATATAATTATTACTTTGTGTGAGCTTGAAATGTATTTTCCTCCGTCATTCTTTGACATAATGGTACATCTAGTTGTGCATCTCGTGAAAGAGACACAACTGTGTGGACCTGCATATATGAGATGGATGTATCCAGTTGAACGTTATATGAAAATATTGAAAGGGTATGTGAAAAACCGAAGTCGACCAGAGGGATGTATTGTTGAATGATACATTGTTGAAGAAGCTATTGAGTTTTGTACTGAATATTTGTCCAACGTTCAATCCATTGGCCTCCCAAAATCTGATGTTGTTGAAAAAGTAGTAGGTAAACAGTTAATTGGAAATAAAGTTGTGACAGTTTCAAGGGATGAACGGGAGCAAGTGCATTTATATGTTCTGCACAATGACATTGAGGTTGAGCAGTACGTTAAATTGCACAAGGACGTTCTCCGAGGTTTAAATCTGAATAGAAATGAAAATTGGATAGTACGTGAGCCCAATCGAAGTTTTATAACATGGTTCAAAGAGCATATTTATTCAAAGTTTTATTCTGATCCCGCTTCAATAACAGAAAGGTTGAGATGTTTAGCATATGGTCCAACTTTGCATGTGTTTTCTTATAGCGCATACGCAATTAATGGATACACATTTTATACCAAGGAGCAAGATGATAAAAGTACAATGCAAAATAGTGGTGTCACTGTGCTTGCCGAATCAATGCACATTTCCTCGTATTTTGGGGTAATCGAGCGCATTTGGGTGTTTGATTATGAGAAGTTTCAGATTCCTATCTTTGGATGCAAGTGGGTTGAAAGTAATAGTGGCATACGTATGGATAAGTCAGGTTTTTTGCAAGTGGATCTTAATAAGGTGGGGTACAAAGATGAGCCTTTTATTCTAGCCACGCAAGCTAAACAAGTGTTTTATGTCACTGATCCGAAAAGTACGAAATGGTCTATAGTTCTTTTTTCCAACAAAGTAATCAACGATAACATTGGAGAAAATGGGGAGGTTGATGTTGAGAATGAATCTTATGTTAGGGATGATCCAGATGAGAATATTATAGCAGACGAATCATATATTAGAAATGATCATAGCGAGGGAATTTGGATCAATCCATCCGTCCGTGTTGTTAAGAGACAAGTAAAGCACCTTCGAACTAAAAAAAGAAAAAGATGTTAAAGGTACTTGTAAAATTACATATTGTCTCATTCAATAAAATAACATATTATTTCTTATTTATACGTTTCTTATGTGTATATATATATATATATATATATATATATATATATATATATATATATATATATATATATATATATATATATATATATATATATATATATATATATATATATATATATATATATATATATATATATATATATATATATATATAAATATATATATATATATATATATATATATATATATATATATATATATATATATATATATATATATATATATATATATATATATATATATATATATATATATATATATTTCTTATTTACATATTTGAATGTCATTCATTTGATACTTTAGTTTTCCTGAATTACAGGTATATTATGGCCAGCAATGAAGATTGGAAGAAATTAAAGTAGAATTGTATAATTTGTGATGTTGAATTTCGAGTTGAGAATTGTATATAATTTGTGATGTTGAATTGTGAAGCTTTTGAATTATATATATTAAAGTGGAATTGTATATAATTTGTGATGTTGAATTGTGCATATAATGCCAAAGTGTTGAATTGTGCACATAATGCCAAAGTGTTGAATTGTGTATATAAAGCCAAAGTGCTGAAATAAAGGGCTAAATTATATAAGCAGGTATTGTAATATAAGCAGGTTTATTGAAAAATATATAAAAAATGTCATTAATCAGAAAAAAAAAATTTCAAAACGTGCACATTAGACAGCGCTTTTATGTATAAGCGCTGCTAAAGGGGACAGAGAAACTGCTAAAAAAGCGTTGCTATAGGTGGGGAAAGAGGGGTCTAAGACAGCGCTGCTATAGGGGGGGTCTAAGACAGCGCTTTAATAAAGCGCTGCTAAAGGGGGGAGGGGGGGAGATTAGGCAGCGCTTTAAAAGCGCTGCTAAAGGGGTAAAAAAGCGCTGCTAAAGGTGATGTCTTTAGCAGCGCTTTTTCCATAAAAAAAGCGCTGCCTTTACCTTTAGCAGCGCCACTTTAGGCAGCGCTTTAAAGCGCTGCTAAAGGTCAAAAAAAGCGCTGCTAAAGGCCTGTTTTGGCGTAGTGGGAGTTGGCAACGCTGGGTTTGGTGGTAATCAAGGCTATGGTAACCAGGGTTATGGAAATCAGGGTTACGGCAATCAGGGCTTCGGTAACGCAGGTTTCGGCAATGCAAGCCACAATGGTGTTGGAATGGGTGCTCACAATGCTGGTTTCGGGCCAGGTGTCAGAAATCAAGGTTTTGGTAACACGGGGTATGGTCCCAGGATCAATCAGGCTGGTTTTGGTCCCAACACTACTTATGCTGGTTATGGTAATGAGGATTCTCACTGGGGCGAAGATCATCAGGAAGATGCTTTCCCTCCGCGAGGAAGGGATCTTGAGATGCCCACTGACAGTGATAGAAGGTTCAGGTTGTTGAAAGAACAAATGAAGAATCTTGTTAATCAGAACTCCACGGGGTTGGACGTGGCTAAAATGGTATTGGTTCCTAGTTTGAGGGTGCCACTCAAATTCAAAGCGCCCACGTTTGACAAGTATATGGGGGATACTTGCCCAAGGGTTCACGTGCGTTCTTACTACCGGAGAATATCCGCCTACTCTGATGACGAGAAGATGCTGATGCATTTTTCCAAGACAGCTTGTCAGGACTGTCCTTGGAATGGTACATGGGGTTAGAGCCTACTCAAATTGGATGCTGGAAGGAGTTAGCAGAAGCTTTTGTCAAGCATTACCAATACAACAGCAACCTTGCGCCGAACAGGGTCCAACTCCAAAATCTTTCTCAGAAGAATGGCGAGAGTTTCAAAGAATACGCCCAGAGGTGGCGTGAGCTGGCAGCTAGGGTGCACCCACCTATGGTAGAGCGTGAGTTGGTGGATATGTTTGTGGGCACTTTCTCTGGGTTGTATTACGACAGGCTTATTAATTGTACGATGACTAATTTTTCTGAGTTGATACTCTTGGGGAAACGTATCGAGAATGGTGTTAAGATTGGTAAGATTCAAGCGGGTGAGTCAACCTCAGTTGGAGGTGGTAAAAAGGCTTTTGGGAACAAGAGACATGGGGATACTAATTCAGTATACAGCTCCCAAGGGAGAGGTAGAGGTCGAAACCAATACCGTTAGCAGCAAATTGCTAGTGTGACAATTCTTGTGCCTCAACAGCAACAACAACAGCCACAACAGCAACAGGGACGACAGAATTCTGCTCCACAGAGATATCAAGGTCAGGATTGGGCTGTGAAGAGAGTATTTGATGCACCTCCACTACCATATGCTCAGCTTCTTCCAACTTTGTTACAGTTGCAGTTGGTCGAGAAAAGGACGATGGCTCCGTTAAAGGGCACGCCTCCTTTCGGGTATGACGCTAATGTACATTGTGACTTCCACTCCGGAGCACCTGGTCATAGCATCGAAAACTGCCATGCTTTCAAGCACAAGGTGCAAGATTTTTTAGATAGCAAGGCTATAAACTTCGGAAATGAGGCGCCCAATATTGAGAAGAATCCGATGCCAGCTCACGAATCTGCGCAGGTGGGTGCAAATTTGGAAGATGCTAGTCTGAACTTGGTTATGAATGTGAATGAATTGAAGACGCCTTTGGGTTATGTCAAGAGTAGATTGCTAAAAGGGGGAGTGTTTCCTGGTTGTGATACTGATTGTATTGGTTGTTTGGTCCGGCCTAAAGGTTGTGATAACTTGAGAAGAGGTATTCAAGGGTTGATTGATGAAGGTACATTGCAATTCGACCGTACTGCTGAAGAAAAGCATGTTGAGGCAAAAGCTGAAGAGCAGGGTGAAGTTGCAATGATTACTATCCCGTTCAAAACGGTCACGATATCGACACCTTCCAAGAGGCCGACTATCACAATAACCAAAGCTGGACCCATTCCGTATGAAAGCACTAAATCCATCCCTTGGAATTATGGGGCGGAAGTTTACTGCAATGGGGAGAAGATTAACCTGGCGAGCCCGCCGGTAGGGTCAGTGGATAACCTTGTGGGGGCAGGGGGCATAACCCGCAGTGGTAGAATCTTTGCGTCGCCAGAAGTAGAAGCTGAGAGAATTGCAAAGGGGAAAGGTAAAGTCAATGAGGAAGGACCTTCGCAGGAGAAGGAAAAAGAGGCTTTGACCAAAGATGTAGAAGAATTCATGAGATTAATTCGGAAGTGCGATTACAAAATTGTCGATCATTTGCAGCAGACGCCTTCCAAAATATCAATCTTGTCATTGCTGCTTTGTTCCGAAGCTCACCGGAACGCGTTGTTGAAAGCTCTGGACGCTGCCTATGTACCCTAGGAGATATCCGTGAATCAGCTCGAAGGAGTGATTGCGCACGTGAATGCGGGGCATGGCCTTGGCTTTACCGATTTTGATTTGACACCCAGGGGTCGTAACCATAACAGTGCGTTGCATATTTCTGTTGAGTGTAGGGGCACTGTTATGTCTCATGCCCTTGTTGACACTGGCTCATCTCTAAACGTCTTGCCTAAGAAAGCATTGCTGAAGCTAGATACCCGAGGTGTAATCTGCACGCCAAGTGACTTGGTGGTGAGAGCATTTGATGGGACTAGAAGATCCGTGTTTGGAGAACTGACTTTGCCAATCCAGGTCGGTCCAGAAGTGTTTGATACCGTGTTCTACATCATAGACATACAGCCAACTTATAGTTGTTTGCTTGGACGCCCGTGGATTCATGCTGCAGGGGCTGTAACATCGATGTTGCACCAAAAGCTTAAGTATATGGTCGGTGGTAGCATTGTCACTATATGTGGGGAGGAAGACATTCTGGTCAGTCATCTGTCATCGTTTAAATATGTCGAAGTGGATGGTGAGATCCATGAGACATTGTGCCAAGCCTTTGAAGGGGTGCATATCAGAGACAAATCTCCTGTCATAAGCAGTGGGCCAGAAACGGCTATGTCGTCGTACAAGGAAGCCCAAGCGGTGGTTCAGGCCGGGGAGACCAAAGGTTGGGGTTAGGTTCTGGAGATTCCTGTTAAACATGACAAGTTCGGCTTAGGGTACCGCCCGTCATCATCATCTTCTTCACAGAGCAAGCCAAAGTTCAAAGGGCCGATTGTGTTCACTCCGAGAGGAGTCAGTTTTGAGCAGATCAACGCTGTGTCTGACGGTGAAGAGGGCGATATCGACTGTTACATGGATTCGTGGATCAAGCCCAGCGAGCCAGGACGAAGCCTATGCAACTGGTCTATCCAAGGCTTTGTTCAAGTGACGTCAAAACAGTAATACCTTGTTTTTCGATTATTGTACAATCTTGTGTCCTACCCGGGGCATAGTGATTTTATTTCAGGGCATACTTGCTTATGTGTATGCTTTGTTTTAATCATTAAATAAAGAAGTTTTCCTCATGCAAATTTTGTGATCCCTGTTTTTCTGTTTTTATTTTTACAATAAAATGGCAATGTGGTCGTGTGCTTCGTTTGCATATCATTTGAAGCATTCAACCCTTTCTTTTGCAGGATTCATATTTTAGATGACACCGATCAAGATCTCCCTATGACTCGCTTCGACTTTGAGCACCCGATATTCCAAGCCGAAGAAGAGATTGTTGAGGATGACGACTTACCAGAAGAGCTGACTCGTCTGTTGAAACAAGAAGAGAGAATCATTATGCCTCATCAGGAGGATATCGAGGTCATTAATTTGGGTTCCGAAGAGATTGTCAGGAATCTCCGGATAGGGGCCGCGCTGCAAAGTGATATCAAGCAGAGACTTGTCGAGATGCTTCGAGAGTATAGTGACATCTTTGCTTGGTCTTATGAAGATATGCCTGGGCTAGACACTAATATTGTGGTTCACCACTTGCCATTGCATGAAGACTGTCCACCGGTCAAGCAAAAGCTCAGAAGAACGAAACCAGATATGGTCGTAAAGATTAAAGAGGAAGTGCAGAAACAGTGGGATGCTGGTTTTCTAGCTGTTACAACCTACCCTCCTTAGGTCGCCAATATAGTACCTGTACCAAAGAAAGATGGTAAGGTGCACATGTGCGTAGACTATCGGGATCTGAACAAGGCGAGCCCTAAGGATGACTTCCTGCTTCCTCACATTGACGTGTTGGTCGACAACACTGTTCAATTCTCTGTGTTTTCCTTCATGGACGGCTTTTCGGGCTATAATCAGATTAAGATGGCGCCGGAGGATATGGAGAAAACAACGTTCATTACACCGTGGGGAACGTTCTGCTACAAAGTGATGCCCTTTGGTTTGAAGAACGCTGGGGCAACATATCAACGGGCTATGACGACACTCTTTCATGACATGATGCATAAAGAGATTGAAGTCTATGTCGACGATATGATTTCCAAATCCCAGACGGAGGAAGAGCATCTGGTGAATCTTCTGAAATTGTTTGAGAGGCTTAGGAAGTTCAGGCTGAGGCTGAATCCTAATAAGTGCACCTTCGGGGTGAGATCAGGTAAGCTACTGGGGTTCATTGTTAGCGAAAAAAAGAATTAAGGTTGATCCTGCTAAAATTAAAGCAATACAAGAAATGCCAGCGCCGAAAACAGAGAAAGAGGTTCGTGGCTTTTTGGGGAGGTTGAACTACATTTCCCGGTTCATATCTCACCTTACGGCCACGTGTGAGCCCATGTTTAAACTGTTGAAAAAAGACCAGGCAATTGTCTGGAATGAAAATTTTCAGAAGGCGTTTGAAAAAATAAAAGAGTACTTGCAGGAACCTCCGATCTTGATACCCCTAGTAGCAGGGAGACCACTGATCATGTACTTGGCGGTTCTTGAGAACATTATGGGTTGTGTTCTCGGTCAACATGACGAGACTGGACGTAAAGAGCATGCAATTTACTACCTGAGTAAAAAGTTCACAGACTGTGAGTCTCGTTACTCAACGCTCGAAAAGACGTGTTGTGCACTTGCTTGGGCTGCCAAACGTCTGAGACAATACATGCTAAATCATACAACCATGCTGATTTCGAGGATGGATCCGATAAAATATGTCTTTGAAAAGCAGGCACTTTCAGGAAGGATTGCCCCATGGCAGATGGTACTGACTGAGTATGATATACAGTATGTCTCGCAAAAGGCTATCAAAGGTAGCGTACTGTCAAAGTACCTGGCTGAGCAGCCCATGGATGATTACCAACCGATGAAGTTTGATTTTCCTGACGAGGATATCATGTACTTAAAGATGAAGGACTGCGAAGTCGAGCCGTTGCATGGTGAAGGTCCTGAGCCGGGTTCCAAATGGCAATTGATTTTTGACGGTGTTGTGAATTCATATGGAAGTGGAATTGGGGCAATCATCACGACTCCCCATGGGACGCACATCCTGTTCACTGCCAGACTGACATTTCCAGTTACCAATAATGAAGTTG
Organism: Lathyrus sativus; assembly: GCA_963859935.3. NCBI lineage: Eukaryota > Viridiplantae > Streptophyta > Magnoliopsida > Fabales > Fabaceae > Lathyrus > Lathyrus sativus. The sequence continues at coordinate 32,942 of CAWUDS030006577.1, forward strand.
AATATGAGGCGTGTATCATGGGTCTCGAGGAGGCTATTGATTTGAGGATTAAGAATCTTGATGTGTATGGAGACTCCACGCTAGTAGTGAACCAGATCAACGGTGAATGAGAGACTCGCCAGCCTAATCTGATACCGTATATGAATTATGCAAGGAGATTGTTGCCTTTCTTTGACATAGTAGAGTTTCACCATGTGCCACGGGCAGAAAATCAAATGGCTGATGCTCTTGCGACATTGTCTTCCATGTACAAAGTTAACTTCTGGAATGATGCTCCCAGGATAGTTATATCTCGCCTTGATAGGCCCACCTTCATATTCGCCATTCAGGAAGCTTCCGATGGCAAGCCGTGGTATTTTGATATCCAGAATTTCCTAAAGAAACAAGAGTATCTGACTGGGGCATCCAGCCGTGATAAGAAGACTCTTAGGAGATTGGCTGGCAATTTCTACTTGAATCCAGATGGTGTTCTGTATAGGAGAAACCATGATTTGGTACTTTTGTGATGTGTTGATGAGAAAGAGGCTAATCTACTCATGGAGGAGGTCCACGAGGGTACCTTTGGCACGCACGCTGGCGAACACGCTATGTCTCGAAAGTTATTACGGGTAGGATATTATTGGCTTACGATGGAAAGAGATTGCTTCAAGTTTGCAAAGAAGTGCCATAAGTGCCAAATTTATGCAGACAAGATTCAGGTGCCGCCGAGCCCTTTGAATGTTATGGCGTCCCCGTGGCCTTTCTCCATGTGGGGCATTGATATGATTGGCAAAATTGAGCCTACCGCATCCAATGGACACCGGTTCATCTTGGTAGTTATTGATTACTTCCCCAAATGGGTTGAAGCAACATCTTACGCTAATG
>CAWUDS030006578.1:0-10000 GCA_963859935.3 Lathyrus sativus
ACTGTGGTCAAGGTCTTAAGGGGAATAAACGCATCTTAAGGACACGCTTACATGGAGTCTTAAACTCCGATCTCTACGTTATGAATTGTTAAATTATAATTAGGGTTAAATTAGGGATTCCACGGCGGGAAACCCTAAAATGAGCGCGGCGACTCTTTGACCTAATGCTAGGGGTAACATGGTAATTTTGCCTGCGGCGAGGCATTTGTGAAAATTAGGGTTTGTAGTTTGTAGTTTTGAGGGTTTGAAATTGAATGTGTGAAATTTGAGGGTTTGAGGACTATTGGCATGGCGGCCAAACAGCTAGACCTAATCCTTCGGAGGTGTAATGTGACAGAAGTAATAGTGATGAAAGTGTGAGAAATTTAAATCATACAAACGTAAATAAAATGCAGAAAGTAAATGCGATTGTTGGTTCGCGAGGTTACAAATGAGAAACAGATACAATTATAATACAACTTGAATTGAAAAACACATTAAAATAGCTAATAGTAACGTAACAAGCTGCACATTGAATACACAAGGTTAGTAGACAGAGTCAGACAGTAATCAGACGAGTTATGAAACGGAAGTGCGAAAGTTATAGATATTCTTTGTTGTTTATTTGTGATATATAAAAAAGCTTTTGATTTAAGTTAAAAAGAGGTTTTAATATTATAAAAAAACTTTTCAAAAATAGTCTTAATTTAATTATCTAACAAAAAGGTTTTATTAAAAAAACAAGGTTTAATGTTATTATTAAAAAAGATTTTAGTTATTATTTTAAATTTATCTAAAAAAAAAGTTTTTCTTAAAAATAATAGGTTTTCATATTAATTTGGAAAAGATGTTAATGTTATTTATTTAAAAAAAACAGATTCTTATATTATAACAAGTTTTAATAAATTAATGATAACAATAATAATAATAATAATAATAATAATAATAATAATAATAATAATAATAATAATAATAATAATAATAATAGTAATAATAATAATAATAATGATAATAATAATAAATAATGATAATACTACTACTACTAATAATAATAATAATAAGGCAATAATGAATTTTAAATGTGCCAAATAACCCAACAATGTTGCTAACGCAGAAATGCGCTCATCGCAACCAGGTCTAAATCGGACGAAACAAAATTTATCGCAAAGAAAAAGAGATTAAGCAAAAAAACAGTATTATTGCTCACAACAAAAATGCGATCATCGCAACCAGATCGAACTAACACAAATGTCACGCGTCATGCACACAAATGTGCAAACATCGTATCGATATAATTCGATCAAAAATTAATCTTATATATATATATATATATATATATATATATATATATATATATATATATATATATATATATATAAACTCTAACAATTTAAAAATTATAAATATATAAACGTAACAGTAATAGATAAAGAAAAAGAAATAACGGTAATAGATGAAGAAAAAAATAACGGTAAAAGATGAAGAAAAAGAAACAACAGTAATAGATGAAGGAAAAGAAATAACGGTAAACGATGAAGAAAAAGAAACAACATTAATAGATGAAGGAAAAGAAATAACGGTAAACGGCACTCACTCCTCTTAGGTTTTTTTTCATTCTCCCCCTTTTCAACAAAGCAACACATGTATATATAGGGAACAAATTAGGGTTAACACCAAATTGTCAATAATGTCCCTAAAGCCCATTTTAAAGCCCAAACTAAATAATTAGTTAAGAAAAAATAAAATTTAAATAATTTAAAATAAACTTAAAATAAAAACTAATAATCCTATTGATTCCTAAAATCAAAAATATTATAAAAAGAACAAAATTTTTTCCAATATTTTTTATTTTATGATTTTTTGGATATTTTTATGAATAATTTAGAAAAAGGTGAAAAAAAATAATATTTTAAAAAATGATTTAATTAAAATACGAAAATAATAATTAAATAATAATAAAAAACTATTTTTGTTATTTTTTAATGAAAGATAGAAAAATTTAGAGTAAAAATAATAAAAAACAAAAAGTGACAAAGGTGAGATTCGAACTCTCAACCTCTCACACTCACAACTCCTTACACATGTCCTCTTGCCAATTGTGCCATTTTATTTATTAGAAAAAAAATGCATGCCATATGATATTTACCTGCAAAAAGTCAAACGACTACACAAATTTGTTAGTAATTGATTAAATGCAATAAAAATACAATGAAATGCGATGACAAATCTTAGGGAAAAATTTGGGGTATTACAGTTGCCCCTATTTAAATAACTTCACCGGGTGATTCGAGCAACGGAGACTCGAGAAATCGTGGTGGAGGGATTTAAATACAGATAACCGAAAATTTTGCCTTTAGACGCAGTGCTCTGCAATGATATGGACAAAACAAAACGAACTATAATGCTAAATATAATATGAATCTGATATGATGCGTATGATGAAAATGACAAATGCACGGATACAGACGAAACAACGTCACAGGGGACGACCCATCGAGGAATTGCACTAGGGAAGAAGACATGTCATATCTGGAAGAACGTCGGATAGACACGACACAGAATTGTTGATAGGTGCCAAGTAAATTAGAAATTGTCCGCAAGGTAAGACGCGGGTAAAACACGAGCTCAGGAGAAAAACGCAAATGGGGATAAAACACCCATGATGCCAAGTAAATAAATTTTGCCCACAAGGTAAGACGCGAGTAAAACACGACCTCAGGGAGAAAAAAAAGCAAATGGGGGTAAAACACCATGATGTTAGGTAAACCCAGGAATATCTGGTAAACGGGGAATAAAACACCCGGGACAAAGGTACATGGGGGATAAAACACCCAAGGATAGAAGGTAAGTGGGGAGTAAAGCACCCAAGATAGACATGTAAATGGGGAGTAAAGCACCCAGGATAGAAATGTAAATGGGGAGTAAAGCACCCAAGATAAAAATGTAAATGGGGAGTAAAGCACCCAAGATAAAAATGTAAATGGGGAGTAAAGCACCCAAGATAGAAATGTAAATGGGGAGTAAAGCACCCAAGATAGAGAGGTAAATGGGGAATAAAGCACCCAAGATAGAAATATAAAGCACCCAAGATAGAAATGTAAATGGGGAGTAAAGCACCCAAGCTAGAAATGTAAATGGGGAGTAAAGCACCCAAGATAGAAATGTAAATGGGGAGTAAAGCACCCAAGATAAAAAATGTAAATGGGGAGTAAAGCACCCAAGATATGCACATGTATAGGAATTATGCTATGAGATATGATCAAATGCAAATGCAGACATCGACGACAAGGCTCGACTCTTTCGGTGAGATGACAAAACTGGAGGACTGATTCCTCAACACGGAGATCACTGTCATTCTGTTAAACTGTATCAAGTTGATAGTCACTGTAGGAATGATGAATAACTGCTTAGGGATTATGCAAGTAAACTTCCCAGGTCAAATGAACTGATAATTGTTTCAGCTGTCTGATTCGTGGAATCGACTGTTTTGCTGTATCCTCGGAGGGCTTGCCCCAGTCTGGGTCTTGAACAATTCTCTGGATAAACCAAATCTGAGAAGATATTGCCTTGAACAAATCTTGAACTAATTCTTTGACAGGATGTAAAAGGAACTTGCCCCTGATAAGATCACTTGACCAAGTTTCTCATTGTTTGAAAATTCCTTAGAGGAAAGCCAGTTTGCAAACAAAAATATTCATACAAACATGGTAATGCAAAGTTCATGCGACTTTTGAAATCAAAATTATTTTTGAAAGATGGAAAATACATGAGTCGTTAGTCAGAACACAACGGTTCAAGACGCTCAAAGTTTAAAACAAAGGTGTACTGCCAAAATAAATGATTCACAAAGATCTTTAGGAGTCAGGTTACGCAACCTTGCTGTAGTATACTTTCAAAATAACCTTGCTTCAATTAGGTCTTTTGAGGGTTGTAATGTGGCCTGGTTCACGGTTTATGAAACAAAAGATAAAGGCTCAAAATTTATTTGTACCCACCCAATCTACGTGATGATCTTCAGTCCTATGCTCAGTTAACTCATACTATGCATTCAGGTTCCCATAAGTTAGGGATTTCATTGATCGTAGCAATGATGACTCAGAAGTCAAAGGGACCTATGAAAAGGCAGCCACTACTCCCCTATAACATTTGATTGTTTTGACATTGAGGATTTTCAAGATAAGGATTTAAAAATCTCTTTGTATTATCCCTAAATTTTGCCTGAACTGTTTATTTTAGAGTTTACAGTCAGCGGGATGCCCCAGTTTTGCCTAAGTCTCCTTCATAGGTTTTGACTTAGCGGGCTTCTTTTGATTTTTTTATATTATTTTTTTGTGTGAAGGAAAGTGACTGTTTGATTTTAATGATTATGGTGAACCATCATCGACCTTTTGATTAGAAAACATCTTCGACACTTATTTGACGTGTGCGAAGGAAAATTTGTTAATGAAAGGTGTATCGTATGAACACACAACCAAGTTAACTGAGAACTACCCATCCCAAGGTTAAAATTGTGGGTTTTTTGTAACGAAAGAAACTCCAACTTCTAGGCCCGAAGGGGGTGACGAGGATTAACTTCCTTATTTCTCCAGTGTTTGGGAATTGAAACAATGCCTTACATCGTCAACAAGGTTTAATTGAAAGCATACTGACAGCAGTCATGGGTATAACATTTTCGTCATCCTCCCTCCGATCTTAGCATATCAAAATTTTGGACAAGAAGTAAACATTTGAAAAATAAAGCATAAAGATGCAAATAAATGGACGGAAATGAATTGAATCAAAAGTCGCAATGCTTATTTCATTAATGAAAGTACAAACATAATTGAAAGCAAACAACTTAAACAAAATAAGGAAAGTGCAAACAACGAGAAACAAAAGGCCTAATGACAAAGCTTCAATTCTGATGTGTTGGCAAGGGATCTGTCTGGACATCCGGATGACTGTCTGTAAAATCAAGTATTCCAGTTCTAACCAATTCACATACTCTAGCCTTCAATGCAAAACAATGCTCTAAGTCATGGCCTAGGGAACCCTCATGGGAAGCACAATGGAGATCAGCCCTAAATCCAGCCGGAGGATTAAGAGGAGGTGGTAAAGCCTTTGTAGTAATCAGTCCTTGCCAGACTAAGTCAGGATATAGCTCTGTGTAAGTCATGAGAATAGGATCAAAGTGACTCCTGTTCCGTTTCTGGTCTGATATCTGTGTCGAGGAATCAGCTTGACGACTCAAAGGTACACTAGAAGACGATAGGACCAAGAAGGAGAAACTCGGGGATAAATGCAATGCAAAAATGTGATGCTAATGCCATGCAATGGTTTCAAGAATTTCAACGGTCGATTGCGAATATTGCTTTTTAAGAAAGTTGGAAAAATTTTAGACTTTAAAATGTAAGGCTTTTCGAATTTGCAAAGGACTGCTGAATTCCTTGAAACTAGAAATGATATGATGCTTTATGGATGCAAAGCACAAATACACACAAGCAAACAAAAGGTCCTAAGCTAGAGGAACAATGAATGGAGTCAAGGTCTACCCTTCCCAAAGTGGTATGTACTATAGATTAATTGTACCTGCAGAACAAGGGTTCTAAAAAGTGCCCAAAGTCATCAGCCCATCTTTTGGATATTATCAACTTCTCGACTGACTCAAGGGTCGATAATATTCTCAAGAGAACCTCGTTCGAGTGTAGTATCGCGTAGCAACCATTGTAGGACTACTCCCACATAGTTCCCGCACTACGTCCTAGATAAGGCCAAGATGGTGTAAAGGTACTACGGTTCCCAGTATCACAGACTCCAATCGATAACGGTAAAAGTTTTCACGACTACACTCGATCAACCGAACCATTTTCGAAAGGGTCTCAACTGAGCGGTGATTCTCGATTTAGCTTAGTCGGGACTCACTCCCTATAAGCCTCGTCGAATATATCACCATCCTATAATAATGTCACTCAAGTCCGGGTGTAGGACTTATCTCACCACAAAGTAAATCCGAGAAGGTACCCTTGAACAATATATATACAAATGAGCAAAAATATTAATGAAACAAATATATAATGAAAAATAAACAAAATGGGGATAACCCTCAAAAGTTAGGACTCCCCAGTGAAGTCGCCATTTTCTGTTGCGGTGAAATTTGGATGTCAAGCTATTGATTAACTTGAATCTTAATTCATTTACAACCGGTCTTTGATTTATCCGAAGGAAAGGTTAAAGAAAGGAAAAACCTAAAAGGGAGAGATCTAAGGTTCGGGGGTTGGTTAAATTTAGGGAAGGTATTAGCACCCTAAACTTCCGTAGTACTCTACGGGAACCTTTTGTTTATTTTTTTTATTTATTTCATTAATTATTTTGCTTTAGGGTATATACAAAGGATTGAAAATTAAAAATACCTAGGGGTTAATTCTAAGTTTACTCGGCAAGACATCGCATCTTGTGCCTACATATCCTTACGGGAATGGAATCAGAGTAACTGTAGTTCCCCTCTCAAGGGAGGTTAAAGAACACTCGACTGTGGTCAAGGTCTTAAGGGGAATAAACGCATCTTAAGGACACGCTTACATGGAGTCTTAAACTCCGATCTCTACGTTATGAATTGTTAAATTATAATTAGGGTTAAATTAGGGATTCCACGGCGGGAAACCCTAAAATGAGCGCGGCGACTCTTTGACCTAATGTTAGGGGTAACATGGTAATTTTGCCTGCGGCGAGGCATTTGTGAAAATTAGGGTTTGTAGTTTGTAGTTTTGAGGGTTTGAAATTGAATGTGTGAAATTTGAGGATTTGAGGACTATTGGCATGGCGGCCAAACGGCTAGACCTAATCCTTCGGAGGTGTAATGTGACAGAAGTAATAGTGATGAAAGTGTGAGAAATTTAAATCATACAAACGGAAATAAAATGCAGAAAGTAAATGCGATTGTTGGTTCGCGAGGTTACAAATGAGAAACAGATACAATTATAATACAACTTGAATTGAAAAACACATTAAAATAGCTAATAGTAACGTAACAAGCCGCACATTGAATACACAAGGTTAGTAGACAGAGTCAGACAGTAATCAAACGAGTTATGAAACGGAAGTGCGAAAGTTATAGATATTCTTTGTTGTTTATTTGTGATATATAAAAAAGCTTTTGATTTAAGTTAAAAAGAGGTTTTAATATTATAAAAAAACTTTTCAAAATAGTCTTAATTTAATTATCTAACAAAAAGGTTTTATTAAAAAAAAAGGTTTAATGTTATTATTAAAAAAGATTTTAGTTATTATTTTAAATTTATCTAAAAAAAAGTTTTTCTTAAAAATAATAGGTTTTCATATTAATTTGGAAAAGATGTTAATGTTATTTATTTAAAAAAAACAGATTCTTATATTATAACAAGTTTTAATAAATTAATGATAACAATAATAATAATAATAATAATAATAATAATAGTAATAATAATAATAATAATGATAATAATAATAAATAATGATAATACTACTACTACTAATAATAATAATAAGGCAATAATGAATTTTAAATGTGCCAAATAACCCAACAATGTTGCTAACGCAGAAATGCGCTCATCGCAACCAGGTCTAAATCGGACGAAACAAAATTTATCGCAAAGAAAAAGAGATTAAGCAAAAAAACAGTATTATTGCTCACACAAAAATGCGATCATCGTAACCAGATCGAACTAACACAAATGTCACGCGTCATGCACACAAATGTGCAAACATCGTATCGATATAATTCGATCAAAAATTAATCTTATATATATATATATATATATATATATATATATATATATATATATATATATATATATATATATATATATATATATATATATATATATATATATATATATATATATATATATATATATATATATATATATATATATATATATATATATATATATATATATATATATATATATATATATATATATATATATATATATATATATATATATATATATATATAAACTCTAACAATTTAAAAATTATAAATATATAAACGTAACAGTAATAGATAAAGAAAAAGAAATAACGGTAATAGATGAAGAAAAAAAAATAACGGTAAAAGATGAAGAAAAAGAAACAACAGTAATAGATGAAGGAAAAGAAATAATGGTAAACGATGAAGAAAAAGAAACAACATTAATAGATGAAGGAAAAGAAATAACGGTAAACGACACTCACTCCTCTTAGGTTTTTTTTCATTCTCCCCCTTTTCAACAAAGCAACACATGTATATATAGGGAACAAATTAGGGTTAACACCAAATTTTCAATAATGTCCCTAAAGCCCATTTTAAAGCCCAAACTAAATAATTAGTTAAGAAAAAATAAAATTAAATAATTTAAAATAAACTTAAATAAAAACTAATAATCCTATTGATTCCTAAAATCAAAAATATTATAAAAAGAACAAAATTTTTTCCAATATTTTTTATTTTATGATTTTTTGGATATTTTTATGAATAATTTAGAAAAAGGTGAAAAAAATAATATTTTAAAAAATGATTTAATTAAATACGAAAATAATAATTAAATAATAATAAAAAACTATTTTTGTTATTTTTTAATGAAAGATAGAAAAATTTAGAGTAAAAATAATAAAAAACAAAAAGTGACAAAGGTGAGATTCGAACTCTCAACCTCTCACACTCACAACTCCTTACACATGTCCTCTTGCCAATTGTGCCATTTTATTTATTAGAAAAAAAATGCATGCCATATGATATTTACCTGCAAAAAGTCAAACGACTACACAAATTTGTTAGTAATTGATTAAATGCAATAAAAATGCAATGAAATGCGATGACAAATCTTAGGGCAAAATTTGGGGTATTACAACTCACACACACAATCCCAACAACAAAAGGATGACGAGTCTATCACCAAAAGGATGATAGTTACACACACAACTCCGACACCAAAAAGATGGCAGATCTATCACCAAAAGGATGATAGTTACTCACACGTATCTGACACGAAAGAGGTGACATACCTATCACTAAAAGGATGATAGTCACTCATGCACATAATCTCGACACCAAAAGGATGGCAGGTCTATCACCAAAAGGATGATAGAGAACACACACATACATATCTAGCATCAAAAGGATGACAAACTTATCACCAAAAGGATGATAGTTACTCACGCACACAATCCCAAAACCAAAAGGATGCATGGTCTATCACCAAAATGATGATAGAGAACTCACACACATATATCTGGAACTAAAAGGATGACAGACTTATCACCAAAAGGATGATAGTTACTCACGCACACAATCCTAACACTAAAATGATGCAGGGTCTATCACCAAAAGGATGATAGATAACCCACACACACACACACACACATATCTGGCACCAAAAGGATAACAGACCTATCACCAAAAGGATGATAGTTACTCGCGCACCCAATCCTGACACCAAAAGGATGCAATGTCTATCACCAAAAGGATGATAGAGAACACACACACAATCCTAACACCAAAAGGATACAGGGTCTATCACCAAAAGGATGATAGAGAACTCACGCGCATATATCTGGAACCAAAAGGATGACAGACCTATCACCAAAGGATGATAGTTACTCACGCACACAATCCCAACACCAAAAGGATGCATGGTCTATCACCAAAAGGATGATAGAGAACACACACGCACATATCTGGCACCAAAAGGATGACAGACCTATACCAAAAGGATGATAGTTACTCACACAAGCAATCCCGACACCAAAAGGATGCAGGGTCTATCACCAAAAGGATGATAGAAAATACACACTCACAATCCCAACACCAAAAGGATGCAAGGTCTATCACCAAAAGGATGATAGAGAACTCACACATATCTGGCCACCAAAAGGATGATAGGAACTTCTCAAAATTGAAGGCCACCAACACCAAAAGGATGTAGGCTAGGTTGGACGGAAAGGATTCGGCTATCACCAAAAGGATGATAGTAAGTCAACTGACAAAAGGTCGAGTTTGTTGGAGACATGGTGAGTGAGGCTTATT
>CAWUDS030006579.1:0-33794 GCA_963859935.3 Lathyrus sativus
TCTCATTCTTAGTTCGATTCATAGCATTGTGGTTCTGATTCTTTAAAGGTTTGCTCGTAGGCTTCAGAACCGCACCGAATTTGTTTTTGTTGTTAGACACAACTAAGACTTCTTCTTTCTGATCTTGTTTCCGAGCCTCCTCTTTAATTCGGAGGCGAGTAATCAGACTCTTGATTGAAAATTCTTTTGTTTTGTGACGAAGCACATTTTTGAAATATTTCCAACTAGGGGGCAGTTTGTCAATAATTACAGTAATTTGAAATTGTTCATTGAGGGGCATACCTTCTGTAATAATCTCTTGAGCAATCTTCTGAATTTCGTGGCTTTGAGCTTCCACCGACTTCTCATCCACCATCTTGTAGTTCAAGTAGCGGCTGACAGCAAATTTCTTCGCACCTGCTTCTTCAGTATCATATTTTCTTTGCAGAGCCTCCCGTACCTGTTTAGTTATCCTGTAGCTACTGTAGTAGTCGTACAGATCATCAGCAAGGTTGTTCAAAATGTGATTTTTGCACAGATAATCATTCTCGTGCCATAAGGCGATTTCTTTTCGGAGATGTAGATCATCTGCTGCAGCCTTAGCTTTTGCAGCATCTGAGTCAGACGTTTTGGAAGTCCCGTCTGAATCTGCAAGTGAGTTACCATTAGGTAGTTCAGATGATGCAGAAGGGACAACCGGGATATCCTCAGTCAGAACGTGGGCAACCTTTTTCAGAGTTAAGAAAAACTTCATCTTAGCTTGCCAACGTTTGAAATTGGAACCCTCAAACCTGAAAGGTTTGTCAGAGGCCGAAGCGGTCGCAGTAGTACCGATAATTTCCTCAGTTGTCATGGCAGTTATTAAAACGTCTTAAAATTGTTGTTTTCGGAATTGAAAAATTGAGTTTGGCACAAGGAAATTATCGGGACGAGTCGCGTACTAGGTCGCTTTCTTTAAGACGTTTCGCCGTACTGCCAAAATATGCAAAGCAGTCGATTTACGACGACGTCTCCAGGATAAAACAGCCCGTTCAATAACGTACGATTGATAAGTCGCTCTAGAAATACACATTTCTAAGTCACAGTATCTGGCGAAAATAGTCAGTCGTAAAAACAAGAAAAAAAACAAGAAAAGAAGGATTTGTAGACGAAGAGAATTAAGGGAGAGAAGATGAAATCCGCCTCTTCACTACTGAACTTCTATCCTGTATTTATAGGCAGCTATTAAAGGTGAGTAGGGAGAAAAATGGAGAAAATCGTGGAAGAATGGGAAAATACTAGATCTAGTCAATATAGTAGTTATTGACCAATTATTTTCTTAATTAATTAATATTTATTATTAATTAATTTTCCACCGAATTATATTAATTATTAATGATAATTAAATTCTATAAATTCAGATCCAAAAAATAATTTATCTAGACCGGACCGGACCGAGCCGTACGGCAGTGCGCGCGTGTCTTGTTGGTCATGGGTGTGTCCTCACTCCTTTCACAAAATTGAGTGCCCTTTAGGGCCCAACCCAATTGACCAAGTTAGAATATATAAACACTACTAATATTTTCATTCCCTTCAATGTGGGACTAAAATGAATATTTTCAAATTCACTTCTATATTACTTCTTACTTATTTTCATTTATTGCCCATTAATTGCGAATAAATCTTTCCAATTCCCAATATAATTCCAACAAAGATCCTAATAGTTCTTATAACCAAGCTTGGAGAAAATGTAATGCACTAATAAATCAAAAACAACATATTGAAGTTGCTATCAACAAACAATCTGACTTGATCAAGAAAAAATATCAAATTCATTTAACTACAATAATTCATTGTATTCAACTTTTATTTCAGTTTGGATTAGTATTTCACATTAATGATGAATCAGTGAACTCAAAGAATAAAGGTAATTTTCTTGAGATTCTACAATTTCTTTGTAATCATAATGAAGAGATTGATAAAGTATTGAAAAAATCTCGCAAAAATCTGAAATTAATGTCACATACATTTCAAAAAGATATTGTGAAAGTTGTTCCTTCTAAGACCACAAAAGTTATTATTGATGATCTTCAATAGTTTTGAAAATAGTGGTAATTGATGAGTGTGTAACATTAGAGACCATGTTTAATCCAAATGCCATGAACACATAAATCATCAGACCTGAAATCATTATAACTCAGTTCAAATTCAAGCTCATATTGTTTCAAATGCTACAATGTTGAAAAATATTCATGAATTCAACAATGAAAAAGTCTATGTTTGTTATAGTATGAATTTACACATCAAATTGAAGCATTTAAAGTGGATCGGTATGAAATTTTAGGTGATTTTCTTTATTGTCTCACTTGTTCATCTCATATGTTCACCAAGATCAATGAAAAAGATGAACATAAAAGTAAAAATTTTGAGTTTTACTATACATACAAGACCAATTTGAACTTCTATAAAATATAGGGATGAAGGGATAATCGTTAGAGTGAGAATTAATTTTTCCTAAGGTCATTTTCATCATGTAACCATTAAGAAATGAACATTTCTTAATACACCACATATACTACTTATGCACCACATAAAAATTTAAAAATACCCCTCATATTTTAAAAATGCACCTTCACATACACTTCATACAAACTCATTCGTTTTTGAACCACAAATAATTTTAATGACATAAATTATTTCAAAGTACATGTCTTCAAAAATGTATTTCAAAAACTCACAACTATTTTGTCAATTTTATTGCGGTGCATAAGTTATGACTCCTGATTTGTCAAATGCAAAAGTGCCTTTATAATGGCTAATCAGTACTAAATTCATTTTCATTAATCCAGACTATATCAGTTGTTTCGTATTGAGAATGTGTATGGTGATCCTATTCATCTTGTGAAACTACATTAAGAGAAGTTACATGGAGGAAATTCTGAAAATGACTTTATCTAATCATAAAATGGCTTGTAAAACTTCAATCAATTATATATTTGTTAAATTAATGTCTAACAAACACTAGTGACATTGTGATTGAAATACTCGAAAGCAATTACACATATGAAAATGTATATTGAAATATTCTAAATTATTTAAAATACATTTTTGAAGACATTTCAAAAATGCATTTTTGAAATAATTTAATAAGTTGGGTCGATATATCTCTAAAACTGAGAAAATTTTCAAATTTTTACTTGTGTCGAAGTAATATATAGTATATATTAAGAAATGCTATGAAGAAAATTGGTGATATCAACGTACATACTAGCTCAATTGGATATGTATACATGCTTTATCTGCCATAATTGCAAATATGTATTAAATTTTTGATTCAAAACAGAAATAGTTGTCCAAGGTTGAACAATGTGTCCAAGGTTGAACAATGTTCTATTTAATTAGAATCCATAAATGTAAACTCCAAACCAATACAAATAACCGTTAGGAATAAAACTTGCAAGCCATTAGGAACACCAGAACTTTGGAAAGAATATTTGAATCAAACATATGTGTAAACTGAATTTCCAAAAGAGTAATCATTGAATAATTTGTAATTTGAAATCCAAACACCAATTGATGTGAAGTCGTGATATAAGTTATATTTGGATATCATAGAATGGAAACAAGTTGAGGGAAATGAAGCATAAAAGTATAAATACTTCATTTCATTATAGAACAATGAATAACATGTTGAGAATGAAGCAGAACAATGGTATAGAATTTTTTATACCATTCCATCAATCCAAACAATGAATAATATATTGAGAAATCAGTGAACTGCTCGTAAAGTGAGATGTTAGGTAAGAAAGGCAAACCGACATACCAACCTCGATTAGATCAGCCACACAAAAATCCACAAAGTATGGAGAGGGTGGAACTATATAAGTTTGTAGCACAGGGTGAGCACACCAGCATTCAGCTTAATATCCTGATGTTGCCTATGATCATCCTGCTTAATGTACTAGCATTCTATTATTTAATTTTGCAAATAATTTATCCAAAACCAAACAAAGCCTAAGCTAAAAACTCATACATTAGGAAGAATAAACATTTGATTAGCAGTATCACATTTTATGAAGAAAAAAAAAATGTAAGATGGAATTAGTAGAATATTGAGAAAAAACTCAACATCTGTGGATTCCATCTCTACGGTTGTCTGGCCGCTGCTCAATCACAACTAATCCAACAAACTTCTGAAAACATCAGAAACATGCCGTAGCTGAAATCAAGCTTTTTCTGTACGCACTGATTCTTCAACAAGAAAACAAGGGTTTCCCCATCCAAAACAAAATCAGTGCAAAAATATAAAGTAACACTCAAAGAAAAAACAACTTCAAACAAAACAATGAAAAGGTTCATGAGCTCATATCAAGTGTAGATTTTAAAAAACTGTCACGGTAGGAAAAAAACCCAATTCAATATGAAGGGACAGAAAGATGAAGAGGAGAAAAAAGAAGACGGCAGAATCTGAGATACCAAAGCCAAACCCCTTCAACGAAAAGGATGTGGCAGCAACTTCAAATTCTGACCTATAATTTGTTTTTATTTTATTTTTGATATTTGCTTGTGATTCTCAGGTGAAATGAAATTGGATATTTCCCACTACAGGCTTTTCATTATAATCATCGCTCCTTTCAACTCACCGACATTTCTAGGGTTTCACTTTTCCTGAAATGTTTTAATATTTATCATGTGAGATGGAATTAGTAGAATGATGAGAAAAAAACTCATCATCCGTGGATTCCGTCTCTACGGTTGTCTGGCCGCTGCTCAATCACAACTAATCCACCAAATTTCTGAAAACATCAGAAACAAGCAGTAGCTATAATCAAGCTTTTAATGTACGCACCGATTCTTCAACGAGAAAACAACATGCAAGTGCTTTCCCGTCCAAAATAAACAGTGCAAAAAAGCTACAAAACTGAGAAAACAAAACAGAGAGATTTAGGGCTCATATCAAGTGTAAATTAAGATAGATCTGTCACTGTGAGAAAAAAACCCAATTCAATTCGAAGGAACAGAAAGAAAAAGAGAACAAGAAGGATGTCGAAGAAAGAATCTGAGATACCAAAGCCGAAGCAACCACTTCGGTGAAAAGGATGCGCCGGCGGCACCATCAAATTCTAATCTCCTTGTTTGTTGTTGTTTGATTTTGTTTTGGAGTTAAAGAGAATAATATATAAAAAAGGAGAGGATCCAAATCATGGAATTGGGTATTCCCACTCGAGGCCTCTCTCTTTCAAATCACTGCCCAGTTCTTTCGGCTCAGCAAAAACGCTGAAAACCTGAAAGTGTCAATTGAAGAATACATTTTGCGTTTATATACCATCGCCCATTTCAACTAGGGTTTCACTTTTCCTCAATTTTTTATGTGTTGTAAAATCTCTATTTTCTCCTTTTTCTTCTTTCGTAAAGAAAAAAATGTTTATATAGCCTGCCCGTTTCTAATAAAAAGTTATAATTTCTTTGCTACAAAGAAATTAATTGTTGTTACCATGCTTTATCATCAACAAATATTTCTATACTCAATTTATAAACATATGTTATCAAATTATAAATCAATTTTGAACAATATACTAAAACGAAATGTAAAATAAAAATTATTCAATGAAGTCATAAACAAAAAGTCGTTTTTATATTTATATTTTTAATAAATTAATGAGATGAAACAAATATTTGTGTAATTAGTTAATACTTCCACTTGTAAACTTAAAAGAAAACATATGGCCAACAAAAATACATATATACCCTTGGTTCAATTTATAATCCATGAAAATAAATTAATTTATTATCTAATATTTATATTTATACGGCAACTTTATAACATGTTATCTTTACTAGAGAGTGTAGTTAAATATATATTGTTTCAATTATAAGGATACTCGACCGATCATTTAAAGAGGGATACAGTTTATCTAAAAACTTTCTCAACACATGAGAGTTATTCACATGATAAAAATATAGGTGATCCAAGCGCCAATACATCTAACAACTATTGCATTGCACACATCAAACAAATAGTCGGCTGTTATGACTTCATAATTATAAATAGAAAATGTGTCAGTTTAAGGTACACAATTTAAAGTTCAAGTATAATTTTTCTTCTCCTTCAAATATTGACTCGAGCATTGCAAGTGAACCCTATTTCCACTACATCGAAAGCTCATAACGATTGTAGTTCTCCGTAATCACTAATTCTCACTTCATTATGGTTCCACAATGAAATAGTGGTGTTGTCTGTGAGAATAGACTTTGGATTCCCATGTTTTCCAAGATCTCTCATTCCTTTTTTGATTCGTCAGTTCGAAACCTTTTTAGTTCATCAAATCAATTGCTCTCAAAATCAAATATGAAGATTCATCTTGTTTGATCCGATCAAGGAGTATATCCACTTTGATTTCTTGAATTTTTCAGATTTCTAACTTCCACACTTCTTGGTAATGGTTGGATCTAAAGCTACTTGTTATATGATTGTCACTCAAGCGACGATCAATCAACCACTTTTATCCCCTCTACAAGGTATTGCGAATCTAGTAGCATAAACTCTTCTACATCCAGATCTAATTCAAGCTCTTCATATCGTTGGAGTTGTTCCAGTGCCTCCGAACAGACCTTTGGTACCACCTTTAGCTCCACAACCAGAAGCCTTATATGGTTTCTAACTACTTCGAGCTAACCTCGAGATACAAGCGCTAACGAACTACTAAGCATTATGTACATCATCCTTCAGCAGCATAATTCACAAGCTATTGAGGATAAACTACTTCATCTCGAAGAAAGCCTGCACAACGTGCCTCCGTGAGGAATCACCGCGCAAGAGGCTTGGTAAAAATAACTAAAAATGTTTTATTTATTATGGTGTTTGACAATATGTGAATCTTGCTC
Organism: Lathyrus sativus; assembly: GCA_963859935.3. Lineage (NCBI taxonomy): Eukaryota > Viridiplantae > Streptophyta > Magnoliopsida > Fabales > Fabaceae > Lathyrus > Lathyrus sativus. The sequence continues at coordinate 6,844 of CAWUDS030006579.1, forward strand.
CTACGTATCATATGGGGCGGTGAGGAATTAAAAGTTATATAGTTCCTTGTAGCAAATATTTTTTGGTTGGTTGGTTTTAGTGAACAATGTTTAGGTCGCATTCAAGCGATTCTACATTGCTTATTGCTCGTGCATGGGAGGCTGAAGCGTTTGTTTGTATGTCGCGTCGGAATGGATAAAATGTAACACCCTGATTTAATTAATTGCTTATTTAATTACTTATTTAATTTAATTAAATAATTTATTTAAATAATTATTTTTGTGATGTATGACATGTTTGATCGATGGCGACATTTGTGGTGTTTTGTGCTAAATTAATTAGTTTAGTGGAAACAATTAATTAAATAATTAGAAATTAGAAAGAATACTAAGAGTTTGGTCAGTTTTGTGAATTGAGAGAGTTTAGTGATGAGTGGAGAGAAGTGGAGTGTTAGTTGGGAAAATCATAATTACGAGGAATAATTAAAATATTATTGTTCTGGACTGCGCCAGAGGCTGGCCCACCGTCGGGCACGACCCAACCCAACTCCTCGTCGAGTAAGACTCAATAAAGGCTCAATTCATCACCCCCACACGGAGAGCTCTCACGTGTCTCCCTCATGGTCTCCAAGTGCTCCCCACGCGGGGACACGTCATCAAGCAACTACTTGCGTCTGAAAGAACAGGTCACCCATCTTTCGAAGATCACGGGGAAGTTGACCCAGAACGAAGACCACGTGTTGTTCTTCCTTACGTCACATAGATTCTGGCAGTTATTCGTATTGGGCCTAATAATCCAACCCAGTACAAATAATTGTTGGCTCAGCGCTAGAGGCACATTATAAATACCTTATTTCACTATAGAGTCAGATATTCTATTCTCTATAATTTATGTACTTGCTCTTTTTGCTACATTTTTTACTTTGACATCGAAGTGTCTTACATGTGCACCCTTTCCTCTTCTCCATCACCGACGAACTAGGAGCTCACGGTGCATTGCTGGTGTCGTACCTCGAAAAAAGCATGACCCTTCGCGAATGGTTGCAGAAAACAGAGTCGCAACCGAACTTAATTTATCCCAAAGAGGGAAAGGAAGATATCGAGAAAACCTTTAGGGAAAGAACATGGTCATCGCAACCAAGTTATAGGTTCGGGAGTCGGTTACGTGAGGGGGAGGTATTAGCACCCCTCACGTCCGTTGTACTCAACGGGAACCTCTTGATTTGATTCGTGAGAAAATGTTAGGTTTGATTGTTTGTTTTCTTCTAAGGAAATAAATAAAAAGCTAAGGTAAAAGTATTAGATTTCTAAGGAGAAATTATTGGTTTTTAGATTAAGAAACACGCCACTTATCTCGACTCAAATAGGTTACGGATGAAGCAATATTTTGCATCGTCTCAAGACACCATAACTCACATTTATGAAAAAGGTTTGACGGTTCGCACAGCAGCGAGAAGTTGAACTAATATATTGATGTATTTTGATTCGATGACGATTACTTGAAGCTTAAGAAAGGCTCATCGGGCCCAAGTAATCGGGAGAGTGAATTGAAGACTCAACTCTCTCTTTTTCCATCTCGAAAAGAGGTTGTTATTGAGAAATGTTTTGAGCGATGGAAGATAGTTAAAGTAATTTAAATGGATAACGATTACTTGAATGCTTAAGAAAGGCTCTTTGGGCCCAAGTAATCGGGAGAGTGAATCAAAGACTCGACTCTCTCTCTTTTTCAAACTTAATTGTGAAAGGATTTAGATATAATTAGAGTATTTTAAATGGATGACAATTACTTGAAGCTTAAGAAAGGCTCCTCGGGCCCAAGTAATCGGGAGAGTGAATCGAAGACTCAACTCTCTCTCTTTTTCAACCTAAGTGATTGAGAAAATACATTTGATTTATTTTATTATAAAAAGTTTGGTGCATCGTTTCATATTTTAGAGAAAATGATTATTCGAGTATGAAGAAGAGTCCACACACTTAAACAATCAAAGAGAGAACTCGGAGATACCAGTCCAACTCTCTTTTCATCTTTTATTGAAAATTGTCTCATAGTTGTTAAATGTTTTAGTTTGATTTGAAAATAATATACTCGATATGGGTCAAGGTTTGAATTTGCATCCAAAACGAAGTAAAGGTTTTTTAGAGAACTTGATTGTTCGAGTATGAAGATGACTCTTCACACTCAAACAATCGAAAAGAGGACTCGAAGGCTCCAATCCAAGTGTTCGGGAGAGAATTGAAGACTCTAAACTCTCTCTTTTCCGTTCAGGTAAGTTGTGAAAATGATTTGAGAGAATTATTTGAATATTGACAAGATGAATGGAAGATGGTTTTGAAATCAAATGAAAAATTAGTGTAATGTAGAACATGATTATTTATATGTGAATTGTGTGAGCATGAATAGAGAAATTTGACGACTAAAATCTAAGTGATCCTAAATAATTAAATTCTAAACACAAATTTTAAATGATTCAAAATCTATTGAGAAAATATTGTTTTTTTGTTGAGATTTTTTTTAACAATTAAACTAAATAATCTAAATAATATTTGTCAATTCTAACAAAAATATTAGAGTTAATGAGTTAAAAATAAATTTCAAATTTAAACCTAACTTAATATTTCTAAACTAACACCAAATTCACTAATTAAGACAAAAAAAATTCTAATGTTTTTTTATCAAATTAATGCTAAAAAGAGAAAAAAAATACTACTAAAAAAACCTTTAAAAAAACAATGGATTTGTATCACCAAACATAGAAAGCCCGAAGTAATGGTATCCTAAAGCTATGGGGTAAACAAAGCGAGTTGGACCGGTTTTGGGCTCCATCCTGACCCGGTTTGGTATGTTAAGCTATGGTGAAAAACATTACCATAAACACTCCATATTAATACTGAATGATAAGTATTACCCAATAAGGTTGCAACTGGATTCCTTCGCATGAAGATCTTGATGGCATTAAGGTCCACAAATCCTTTAAAACTAGGGAAAAGCAACACTCCATAGATAAGCAAGGCAAGGATCGTCTCGAAGGTAGGCATGCTCAAATGATCGGCATAATATTGGGTTTTCTCCATTAGGAACTTTGTAGGTAACCCAAAAATTTCACCCTTATGAGTCATATTCTCCTTAATGTCAAATACCTTCAAACATGTGGCTTTAGCAATATCCTGCTCTTTAGGGCCCTTCTCCAAAAAAGAGAAAGGAGTCTTATCCACAATAGACAGCCCTACAAGTTAAGAATATTCTTCCAAAGTAGGTAATAACTGATAGTCGGGAAATGTGAAGCAATGGTAATCAGGATCGTAGAACTGTAGCAAAACTGAAAGAAGTCCTTCGTTCGCTCTAAATTCTAACAGAGGTAACAACCTTCCATACCGGTTACAGAATCCTTCTCGATCTTGGACTAAATATCCTAGATTCCTTAGGTCATCTAGCTTAAGACTTTTAAATGTACATTTCAAAGTTTTTTCTTCTATCGTAATCCATAGTATCCTGCAATATCCATAAATAAAATTTGAATTCCATGAAATGTAATGGAATGCAATGCTTTATGGATGAAATGCACATGTGCAAAATCCTAGGTTAAAGGTATGTACAAGGAGTTAGGGTCTATCCTTCCCAATAAGGTATGTACTAAGGTTAGTTGTACCTGTCGAACAAGGTTCTAAAGAAGTGCCCAAAGTCATCAGCCCTTCCTTCAGATATTATCAACTTTCCAAAGGAATCGGGGGTCGATAATGTTCTCAAGAGAACCTCTTTTGAGTGTAGCATCGCGTAACAACTATTGTGGGACTACTCCCCCATAGTTCCCGCACTACGTCGCCAAGGTGGTGTTAAGGTACTACCGTCCCCAATATCACAGACTCCTATCCAAAAATAGTAAAAGTTTTCATGACTATACTCGTTCAACCGAACCATTTTTGAAAGGGTCTTAACTGAGCAGTGATTCTCAAGTCAATTTAGTCAGGACTCACTCTCTATAAGTCTCGTTGAATATATCACAATCCTATAATAAGGTGACTCAAGTCCGGGTGTAGGACTTATCTCACAATAACAGATGTCCCCACAAGGTACAATATATATACAATTAAATAATAAAGCAAATATTAAACATGAACAAGTTAGGGGTAACCCTTAAAATTATGGCGTCCCCAGTGAAGTCGCCATTTTCTGTTGCGGTGGAAATAGGATATCAAACTATTAATTAGTTTGAATCACAATTCTTGATTCATAACCAACTTTGATTTATTCGAAGGAAAAAGTCAAAATAAGGAAAACCTATTTTTGCATCGTAAACACAATGCGGGGAGAGACCTAGGTAAGGGGTTGGTTAAGCTTAGGGAAGGTACTAACACCCTAAACTTCTGTAGTACTCTACAGGTACCTTTTGTTCATTGTTGCTATTTGCTTAGAGTATATATTGAGCTAAGGGATAGAGTGACCTAAAGAGACCTAAGGGTTAATCCTAAGTTTACTCGGCAAGATTCGCATCTTGTGCCTACGTATCCTGGATAGGGAATGGAATCAGAGTAATCGTAGTTCCTCTCAAAAGAGAGGTTAGAAACGTCTCGACTATGGTCAAGGTTTCAATGGTGAGTAAATGTATCTTAAGGACACGCTTACGTGAAGTTTTGAAACTCCTATTTCTACGTTGAATTTGTAATTAAAAATTAGGGTTAAATTAGGGTTGACTAAATGTTCCACGGCGGGAAACCCTAAAACAGAGTACGACGACTCTTTGACCTAATGCTAAGGTAAAGGGAATTTTCGTCCACGGTGGGACGCCTAGGCTAATTAGGGTTTTGAAACATTCAAAGGGTAAGGCTATTGACTCGGAGGTCAAACGGCTAGACATATTCCTTCGGAAGGCGTTAACAATAAAATAGTGCAACAGATGAATTATTATCATATAGCGGAATTAAAGTACGGAAAAAAAATAAATCAAGCGGTAAAGAAAGCGTCGCGACAATCAGTCGCGTAAATTACAAATTCCCCAAAAACGCTAAAACAAAAACTGCGACGATTACTCGCATAACTACAACAGAAAAATGACAATATGAAGAAACATTGATAAACTGAAGCGAAATGAGATGACGGGGGTTAGACAACAACTGAAAAGGCTAACTCAAGAACTTTGTTTTTGAATTTTTTATTTAAATGAAAAGTTAATTGTTTTTGTATTTACAAGAAGATCGTGTTAATTTAATTTTAACAAAAAGTTTTAAAATATTTTTTAGAGTTTTTATTATGAAGAAAGTTATTTTAGTTTTTAAGAAAACTTTAATGCTAATGTAAAAAAATGCTTTAATTGTTAAATGCTAAAAAAGGTTTTAAATTTTTAAATACTAAAAAAATACTTAATTTCAAGAATAAGTCTTAATTATCAACCAATGTTTTAACAATGGAAAATAATTTAATTTTTAATTTTTAAATAACACAATAATAAAATAACCTAGAAATAAAAATCCTAAAAAAAAAATAAAATAAAAAAACACAACAGATTTAAGACAAAAGGGGTCGCTGCTTCCTGTTGAATATGTGTTAGGGTTTTTTTATTCATTTCTTCTTCTTCTTCCCTAAACAGCGCCACCGGCGATGTTGCTCCCGTGAAGTTTTTTTCTTTCTTCTGCATGTCACGTCCTTCTTTCGATTCCACTTGAGACACACAAAAGCGTTAACAAAAATATGGATTTACCTCTTTCGTCAGCGGCTTGCGGTTCCGGTGATGTTTTCGCTACCTCCGCCGATGATAGTGAGTTTTCAGGCGAACTCACGACCGCCACGGGTTCGTTAGTGGTTTCGTTGTGCTTCGATCTCTGTCCACTTCGATTGAGGGTGACGATGAAGGATCTGGGATCCTCTAAACCTCGGCAATGATGATGATCCGTTCTCGGATCTCTGAGCCATCGTCGCCTCTTCCGTTTGATCTTCAAAGACGATGATGGATCCTTCTCGCCGTCCTCCTCTGTTTGATGAGGGTTTGCCGTTTTTTGTCCTTAGGGTTCTCTTTTATGGATCTCTCTTCTTCTCGATGGAGATGAAGATGATGAGACAAAGGATTTGTCTCTCTGAATCTACTCGCTGGATGCCGCCGTTTTTTGTTTGTTTACCATTCGGGTCCCCTCTTCCTTTGTTTTGTGATGTTTCTGATGACTCTAAAAGGGTTTGTTCTCTGGGCTTTGATACGCATGGGTTGCGATATCCAAGGTGTTTGAATGGGTCGCTTGATTTGCGGATTTTCAGCTTTTGATTTGTTTGCCTTTGAGTTGCAAGTTGTTGCTGGAGATTTGTGCGTGGAATTTTGTTATTGTGATTTTGTGGCTTGATGGAGATTGCTTGCAAATTTCCAAGAAAGTTTGTTGGATGTGTGACCCTTGTTCATGGGCTTTGTTTGTGCTGCGAAATCCATGGTGATTTGTTTGAACTTTGAGATTTTCAGGAGATTATCTCGTTTGATCCATGGGCCTGGTGATTTTATGGAAAAGTGCGTTAAGGCCATGTTTGGCAAAACCACTTTTCTGGAAAAATCACTTTTTCCAATAAGTGCTTTTCCAATAAGCACTTTTTGGATAAGTACTTTTTTCCAAACCAGCTTTTTCAAAATCACTTCTTTACCTCTCTCTCGGTTGCCTCGGATCAGAATGAAAACGGCTTGATTTACCGAAACGCCAAAAATAAAGTGGCGAGCCGGTTTCGGAGCAATCCGTTACCCCCCCCCCCCCCCCCCCCCCGCGCACCCGATGATGATATTGTTCTGAGGGTGTCGGAGTCCCACTCTAACCGATTATTTTTTTGTTTGTTTTGATTTGCAGGTTCGAAGCGTTGATTGGGAAAGTCGAGAAGAGTCGAAGAAGATCGAAAGAAACTAAGGAATATTAGGAACTTAATTTTTTTATGCAATTTTGTATTTTTTGTAATTTTTATTATTTATTATTTGTTTTTAGAAATTTTAATGTAAAAATATAAATTAATTTTAATTATAAAAATAAATAAAAAATGAAAAAAACATTATTATGAAATGTATACTTTTATTATTATTTTTCTTTTTTCTTGAAATGAAATGAAGACCATAAAGAATATAAATAAAAAGAAATGAAATGATAGTTAATTCAAAAGTAAAATAAAATTACTTAAAAATAAACATGAGACCAAATATATATAAAAAAATAAAGTGGATGACAACTATTTAGAATAAAACAAAAATTATTTAAAAAATGCAATGATGGTAAAGAATTGAAATGAAATAATTAATTTAAACAAAAAGGACAAGTGACATCAAGAAAGGAAATTAAATTGATTTAAAATAATATGAAATATAATTGATGAAATGAAAAATGAAATAAAATTCCAAAATATTTATTAATTCCTAATTCATCTAATTTAGCCGACTAATTCCATTTCCGATATAACTTCCGATTAACTTTCTGACAACCTGAACGAACAATCTTATCGGGATAAATCCAAACCGTCGATTAAACTCAAATGAACACGATCTCCAGCTAACTTCGATCTAACAACTTGACCCGATTTAATATGAACAGCTCAAATCCTTTTCAATCAAACAATTCCAACTATCTTGGCCCCGACTCCCATCAACCAAATCAGACGGCCCCACTTTCATGACCACAACCCCAAATCCGTAAACGGACAACCGAATGCAAGCGAATGACCATTTTACCCTTCACCGCTTGAATTGCGTACAAGGAGCTTTTTCCTGCAAGATTAAACCAGCTACACAAACCTGTTAGCGACTGGTTAAATGCAATGTGTAAATGTAATGGAATGCAAAATGAAACGACAAATCTTAGAGCAAAATTTGGGGTATTACACTTCTCAAATCAAATGTCGCACAATGATAAAGGGGAACGAAGAATGCAATTTATCCTAGCAAATCAAACATTTTCCTTCTCTCCCTTACAAAATCAGCTTCTCTCTCGAGTCACCTCACCTTCACGCGTCATCTTGGTTGCTTCACTAACATGTTCAAATTTAATTTCTCATATCGGTCTCTCATTTTTTGAACCCTCGGTTCGTCTCTCAATACTCTCGTAGCAACAACAACAAATCAGCAAGCAAGAACAAAACATACCAACAAAGGTTTGCCTTTAACCCCCAAATCTCATGCCCCAAATTCAAACCTCGATGATGTTTTATCGAGCTTAATGAGATCTGAATAGTGAATATGCAACATGGTAACAAAAATAAAGGAAGAAAAGGAAATACCTAAAAGATGAGTCTCGCACAAGTCTATTAGGTAATACACTTCTTTATTTCCTTGCGCTTACACTTTTATCCTCCTTCTTCTAGCCTAGTTTGAGTCGTTGTGACGCTAGGGACTCTCGTATGTGTGTCAGAGAGATATGAGAATGATTTTATGGAGCAATGTATGAGAGTGTAATGATGGATGTATGGTTCTATTAAGCTTATGGTTTGGATGTTGTTGGTTTTTGATAGGTGGAGATGAGGAACATTGGAGGGCAGTTTGGAAGGTTTCAAAACATTTCTAGATTGGGTTTCAATTTGGTTTATCGCAGTTTTTTTGGATTTGGTTTCAAATATGACTCTATGAGTGCGCGCGGCTGTAGCGGTAGCAGTTGTTGAAGTTTGGAGGTGATGACCATGAATGTTATGATATGAAGAATGTTGTTGAAGGAGTGAATATGAAAGTCATGTTTAGATGTGAATCACACATATTCGTGGAGATGGAAAGAGGGTGGAAAAAAGTGCAGGCGGGGGTCGTGTTTATGGGTATGCTTGTTGCAAATCATGGTTGAGATGTTGTTTGTGCCAGTGAGGCGATTCAAATAGGTTGCTGTTGAAATTTGCAGGTGGTGGTGCGGGAGGAAGTTGGAGATAGAAAAATTGAGATTGCTGCGATGAAAGGTGATAAGATGAAGGTGCGATTATGTGAATGAAGTTCACACTTTCTTCTGAAACTTTTTCTTTTCTGTTTTTTTTTCTTTTCTACACTCCCCATTATATTCCTCTTATCTCAATGTGTTGTGTCATTTTCAAAGCTGCAAAATTGTTGTTGTTTTGTTGCAGGTTTTGATCTGGTGTACAGTAGGATGGTAGCAGAGGTTTGTATTGTTTACAGCAGCTTGGTCTTGTGTGCAGGTTTATGTTGTCCCGTTTTGGAGCGTAGCATGGCAGCAGGGTTTTAAGCTTGGCAGGTTTTGTTTGATGTTGTCTGCCATTGTCATGATTGTACAGGTTGAGGTTTTTGGTTGTAGTCTGGCGAGTTCGCAGGTTTTTGAATTGTGTTTTTCAGTGCAGAGTTTCGAGTGGCTTGATGGAAGATAGCAATGTACGCTGCAAGTTTTGGCTAAGTGTACGGTTTGGTGAAGGTTATAGTGAATGAAAGTGGTACCTTGAGGTTTTTTTTGAAATTTTACAGTAATAGTTTACGTTTTGAAAAGTAGGTTTTGGCTGACGTAAGTATGGTTTACGTTCGGTGTGGCTATATTGTATGTTTCAGCCGATTTTTGTGTGTGTGAAGGTTTTGTATTTTGCGGGTTGTGGTGTTAGTAGCAGTTGTAGTGTTACTAGCAGGTTTGTGGTGTCGGTGTGTTGTTGGCAGCTAGTAGTATGGAGGTTTTAGGCAAAAGTTTTGTAAATTGCTTTTTTATTTGCAGATATTGCTTTTGTACAATTGGTAGTGGTATCTATTGGAAATGGTTTAAGAGACATGGAGAATTGGTTTGCAGCATTGCATAAAGTTCAATGTGGGACCTTCATTTCTTATTTCTCTTTTTTTTTGTAATAAAAAACATATTTTCTTGTAATTAATGTATGGACCTTTTGCATGAGTTTCTCAATGGGCTTGGTTATGAGATGGAATTGAGTGTTGAATAGAATTTATGACTTGAATTTGAAATCTTGAATGGAATGAAATCTTAACTTGACAATTTAAAGTAAAATGTGACTTGAATTTGAACTTACACTTGAATATTTAGACTTGCCATGGAATTGTAGATTGGAATGGTGAACTTGAATTTAAAGTGAGATTAAAATGAGTTTGAACTTGAGATAAATTGGAATAAAAAAGAAATTGATTAGAAATGAAACTTGAAATTGACACTTGAAATTGAATTGAAAATAGAATAAAACTTGAATTGAGAAAAAAAACAATGAACTTGGATGTGCTTAAAACATGAAAATTTGATATTGGATTGAAAAGAAACTTGAATTTGGAAATTGAAATGGGACTGGACTTGAATTGGAAATCGAAAAGAAACTCGAACTTGAATTGAAATTGGAAGAAAATAGAACTTGAAATTGAATTGGTTTTGAATTTGAATTGAATTTTGAAAGTGAAACTTGCATTAGGGCTTGAGATGGAATTGGCTTGGATTAGAATTGATTATGAATTGAAATGAAATTGGTCCTTGAACTTGAATCCTTAAATTTAAACCAACCCAGGAATCAATTCAAAAAAATGAATCACTTGAAATAATTTTTGAATAACTAACACTTCTGACTTGATCTAACAATTTATCCTCGAAACCATATTCCAAACATCTTGAACTCTTCATCAAAATCATACAAGAAATGTACTGAAATCCTGAATCAATTCCATGAGAAGTGATAAGACATCATGATCCCATCTTTGAAATGGTCTTAAATTGAATAGAAAGCTCGAGTTCTTCCATGACAGGGACACACATCCAATAATCAGAACTTGAAGCAACTGACTAAATATCTTGACTTAAAATGATTCTTACAGCTTGACTTCATTAGATAAACTTGAGCTTTATACAAAACCATGATCTAGACCCTCACACACCAATGCTTGAATTTAATCCACACTTATCTCCAAAATAGCTAAAGACACAAATGACTTGACATGTGAATTATGCTACCGCTGCACCAAAACTCTAATTGAAATACACCTAGCCCTGATGATTATCCTCCTTGAAACAAACTGCTTGAAATAGGTCAAACTCCACTAAATTTCAAACCACACTGCACCCACACTTGGCTTGAAATAGTACTACACATACGTTGAACCTACTAGTCTCAAATGAAACTCAACTGAACGACACTTTCTCATCTTAAACACAAAAGCTGAGAAACCCTAATCTTTGCCTTGAATGCACACTGATGAAACAATGGATTGCTGAAAACCAAATCCTGATTCAAAATCTTTGTCATAACCTGATAACTTGATATTGAACCAAATCATTTGTTCGACCAAGATTAGGCCAGACTTCACAAAATTCCAACCAAGACTTCACAAGTACTTGACTTGATAACTTTTCCTGATCCCTAATTCAATATTGTAAGACCTGAACTTAGGCGACAAGAAAATGAAAAGCAAAAAGATACGCATTTCAGAGGCATAATGGTTAGATGACCTGAATGATGGATATGATGCACAGATTAAGAAAGTGCAATAATATGTATGGTTTGGCAATTCAGGGTCAAAATTAGGGTGTAACAGTTGCCCCTATTTAAATATCCTCGACTAGAGAGTATGGAGAAGGTTATTCTTCATATGATCGCCGAGGGAGATAGTTAAATATCAAGAAGACCCGAATTTTGGTCTTGAATGCATATGACATGTTATGTTATGGACAAAAGAAAACTATGTAATGCTAACATGCAATGAACTCTATCATGATGATAATGATGGGATGCTACATACAAAATGTAGACAAAGAAAGAAAGAATGCGAGGATAAAGTAAACACAGTGAGTAGCAAACTCAATGGGGATGACCAAACACTGGGGAAAAGAAACAACTGGGGAAATCTAAAGTTATTGATCAACAGGTCCAGGCATGACCGATTGACACTCTAGGACAAAAGGTAAAGTAAAAACCTCAAATCCTAGGTTCAAGCAAATAAATGCTGGAGTTTTCAAACAAGAAAGAACATCCAAGCTTATGGGAATTCCTTAAATGAAGAGATCAAACGGGATCTTCAGGAAAGATACAGGGTAATTAAACTCTTCTGTATGCCAAAATAATTTGGACTTCACATGGAAAAACCCTTTGGATAAGCTTCTCAAAAGAGACTGCCACTTATCGTTGAAAAAGGAAAACAAGCTTCTCAAAGAGACATCCACTTGTTCAAAGAAAAGGGATAAGCTTTTCAAAATAGAATTCCACTTAATAGCGAAACAAGCTTCTCAAAGAGACTGCCACTTGTTGATAAAAATGGAATAAGCTTCTCAAAAAAGACTGTCACTTATCATAATAGCAAAAACAGGCTTCTCAAAGAGATTACCACTTGTTGACAAAAATGGATAAGCTTCTCAAAAGAGACTGCCACTTATCATAAAAAGGGATAAGCTTCTCGAAAGAGATTGCCACTTATGGTTGAAATATAAAAATGGACAAGCTTCTCAAAGGAGAGACTGCCACTTATCCGCAATGGGGATTTGTAAAAGATTCTTCCTGCAAGATATAGTGCAAAATAAATGTACGTTTAAACTAGGTTCGACGACCTAACCCAAAGAAACACTTGTCAGAGACCAAAGTTCAATCTAGGAACAAGCTAGAAAGAAACGGTTAACAAAGACTCCAATCATTGAGGAATGAACTCAAATGGGGTTTATCTTAACCAAACACAGAGAAGATAGCATAAACAACCATCATCCACGAGGATCAAACTCTGTGGGGAATTTAGAAATGATGCACACTTTATGCTTAAAACTGACGACTCTACTTGGAGAGAGAAGACAAATCCGACCACTTCGGGAATAAATGCCCAAAGTGAACGAAACAAGTAAACACCAGAATGGTAGCAAATGCTTCAGATGTCATGCATACATATGAATACATGCATGATGAATTCTATATTATTGGTGGAGTGTAAAGTGGACTTTGTGGGGATTATTGAAATGACTCCCCATGAGGTTTGCTGAGGATTGAAAGAAGTAGGAGAGACTGACTCACTGGTGATACTTAAGAAAAAATGGTTAGTTCTGGCTTCCCACAAAATAAACCAAAGATTGATTGATAATTGTAATGAAAGGTATGCTCTAGATTCGCACGGAGCAAAAAGATAAATGATTGTAATAAAAGAAAAGACTCCGGATTTACACGAAGTGATGCAAAATCAAATGGGATATGGTTCTACTTAGAACAGCGTAGATGATAGGCATGGTTTCTCTCGTAACCATGAAAAAGAGTTTTCGATTCGCACAGAACAAAAAATGGACTCCAGATTCACACGTAGTACAAAAGAGAGATGGGTTAATGCTTCTCGCATAACCATAAAAAATAAAATTTTCGGATTCATACAGAACAAACAAAGGACCTCAGATTTGCACATAGTATAAAAGAAAAAGTTCTGGATTCGCACAAAGTTTAAAAGAAAGGGTTCTAGATTTGCACAAAACCAAAATTGACAGTAAAACTTGACAACGCAACATGTGGAAGGATATGTGAACATTTTGTCAGACAAGAAGGTAATTGAAACTATGACTTATCTGGCATATGGTCTAAAAAAACCTCAGATCGAAAAAAGAGATAAACTTTGACAAGTATGTGTTTGAGTAAGTGTCAACTTAGTTGGACTTTGAATATATTTGTGATCACTAGACTATGATTTAAGGATGCACAAGACAAACTGGATGATCTGGTCTTGGATGATAGACTACCAGGATGGAACTGGTGTTAAGACTCATTAGGTTTTAAAAGGTTTATCAGAAGAAAATTGGTTTTGAAGTTTGTTCTCTTATGCTGCATATGCTCAATGAGATGATATGTGTGACTTAGCACTAGAGCGAAACGATATAATTAATGCATGAGAATGACTTATGCAGAGATTTACAGGTTTCCAAAGATGCCCTAAATGTTGGTAATGTATGAAAAGGTCTTTTGAAGCAAGGTCTATTAGAAAGCAAAAGGTTATTTGATGGGGTGTGATGGCATGATTCCCAACACTCGTCTTGAACTTAGAAGTTGTTGACGTATGGCTTGCTTGCTTGAGCAGCTTGAAGGCATGGAGAGGTTTTCCCCTCTAAAGCACACCTTGCCCCAGTCTGTGACTCATCTTACCCCAGTATGTTAGGTATCAAAAAGTGTTCTCCTTGAAAGGATGTTGGAAGCAGCTTGCCATGTCAATGGTCTTAGGTGACTTACACTAGTGTCTTGAACTTCGAGACGGTCTACCTCTGATTACCTAATTCTTGGGATGGTGAACTTGTGATTGACCGCTCTTTGGGGGGTTGGACTCTATCTGCCCCAGTCTGAGTCTTGAATCAATTCCTCTCGGTCACTCGACTTTAGGAGCAATTGGCTTCTGTGCACTCTTAAGGTACCTTACCCTAGAATGAGCATTGAAGCAACTTAACTTGTGCTTATTGAGAACTAGAGGGATTTTCTCTTAATTAAAAGAGTCTCTAGATGGCCTGCCCTGGTCGATAGAGTCTTGAGATAACTTGCTCTGATCAACCAATACTTGAATGATTTTCCCCTTAATCAACTGATGTTTGAGGAGTTACTATAGATCGACTGATTGCATAGTCACTGGATGCCAATGCCTCTGACTCATAGGGTTATGATGTGGTCTCGATTCTGGTCAACTTTGCTAGATGACCAAGCCCTCTTAGATGGCTCTTTGGTAGAATTTTCCTGACGTCAAGTACTGACTTGCAATCAAAATTGTTCATTCACAAATGGTAATTTTAATGCGATGTTCATGCAAGTTTGAAAAAATCAATCATTATTGGAATGATGTGATAGTGTGTGAAAAATGGACCATTAGTTCAAACACAATGCTGATTTAGCTGGTGTAAAAGATACAACAAGAAAAAGATTAGCAAATCTCGTAGGAGTCAGTTTACGCAACCTTGCTGTTGTATGCTTTCAGAATAAACCATGCTTCAATTAATTAAGTATATAATAATAACATTTTAATATAATGCATATTCACTACTAAACTCTTTCTTCAACGGTAAGGTGCACATTAAAAAATCTCACTGCCATTCTTTCCTAATTCTTCTAATTTTAAAAAATTAATTAAAATTTCAAATGGTTGATGAATGTAAATTATTTAAGTATGTTTATTATTTTTATTTTTTTGATAATTTCCTTTAAAAATGTCCTTAAATACAAATCGATAGTATTATTTTTTCTTTGAATATAAAAAGTTAATAATAAATATATTTATTCATAAATAATAATTTAATAATTTATTAATAATGCTACTTATTAGTTTAAAATGTGAATGAAAATTTATATCTTCATTATTAAAATATAAATCAAAATTAAAATATAAAGAGACATCTTAACACAAAAATAGTTTGTTATAATAATAATACTAACCCCTCAATCAAAAGATAAACCAATTCAATAAAAGTAAAGAACCACGGTCCTATTTAAAGTAAATACAAAGAGACATCATAAAAAAAACAACAAAAACTCCTCTTCCAACCTTCCTCTATTCTCTTCTATCAAATCATTATAACCTTATCTCAAACCCCTTTTCTCCTCCATTAACCTTAATGCTAAATCTCTTCAAATCATTCACGAAAAAAAAAACTTTCATCAATCAAGCCAACTTCATTTACTCCATAACCAAAACTTCTACCAATCCTTCAGAACTAAACTTGTACAAATCAAAATAGAGAAAACTAAAACACAAGTCAAAGGCCGAGAACACTACACAAAGAAAAAACAAAACTCAATAACAGTAACTATAGTGATGACCAAAAATATCACTACCATTAGAGCTTTCACCATCTACATTCCCAGCAACTTGAAGCTAACTTGCATTCACCATAAACACCATTCACATTTGAATCTTCATTCCAACGCCATAAACTACATCACTCACAAAAATTCATTATTATAATCACCCAACAAAAATAAGAAAAACAGAAAGAAGGGAAAAGAAGAAGTAGGAGAAACTGAGTTCATCGAAATTGTACTCATAAGTGTTAAGTATTAGCAAGTGTGAGTAGGGTGGATAATAATCCCACATTGGATAGAAATGTGGTGACTTAAGCATTTATAAGTGAGAGAACCCATACACCTATAACCTTAAGGTTTTGGGTGAGTATGTGGTGTGTCTCTCACAAAGGTTGCTCTAGAAAAAAAGTCCCACTATGTTCAATGCTCCCTAGTTGAAAGTCACAAAGGTGAATTTCCAACAATAAGCGCAGCTGGAAACAACCCCTAACATCGTGGAAAACAAAAGCAAAATATAGATCTTAACACTAAAATAACCTATTATAATAACCGTACATATCCTTCAAAGTCTTTCTTAAAGTAAATACAATTGACCATAACTACTAAAATAATAGAGACGGATTAGAAGAAGTAAGAAAAAAAATTAAGCTACCGTTTTGATTTTCGCCAACAGTTATGTATTGTACATCGGTTGTGCCTAGCACAGTTGAAGTCCGATATGGAGCATTGCAGTCCGGGGAGGATGAGGCGCGGTGGCTTGATGGCGTTCAGTGGTGGTGGGTTGCATATTAGAGTTAATGATAAACTGGAACGTTGGAGGAAGAAGAAGCAGAATGATGGAGGAAGAATGGAAGTAGAAATTGTATTGTTGAGACTGAGAGTGAGAGGCTGATGATATATAGATTGCATAGTGTGCCATGTAAATTAATGAATGCATAGTATTGTTTAAATTTAATTATAGACTTTTGTAAATGCAAAATGTCTTCGGGTATTTCATGGAAATGATATTGGTAATAGTTCAAAATAGGGTGGATGCAATAATGATATGCTATAATTGTAGTAAAATTTGAATTATAATCTAATAAACTAAAATGTCGTGATTTTAGAAAATAAAATAAAAGAACATAACAAAATGACACATCAGACGCAATAAATGTCAAATGCATAATATTGTAGCATGGAGTTAGACACTTATAACCCTTGAATTAGAAAATTTTGAATTTAGAGTCAAATGGGTATTAGTGACTTTTTCAAGTACTTCTCTTTTAATAGATAAATAATAAATGGGTCACTCGTTAGGAATATTATTTTTATAATTTTTAATACATGATAAAGATACTTTAATAAAAATATTATTTTTCTTTTATTTTTCTAAATCTGTGTGAAAAATAAACTAGGTCATTTATTGCAGGACAAATGGACCTGGATATCATGATCAACCGGATGGTCGAATCCAATATTGAAAATAATGCATAAGTTAAACCATGAGGAATGCTAAGTACAGTCACTTGCACACTTTCTTTTAACCACTCACCAGATATTAAACTATTATTTTTTTATTAATATTTGAAACGTTTCATTCTTTTCGCTCCCATCTAAAATTATTAATACTAAAGTCAAAGTCTTTGATACAACTACTGCAAATCTAATAACGTTTCTTTTACAAATCCATCACTTTAAAAAAAGATGGAGAATAAATAACTGATAACAGCGGGAGGACAATTACTTTTCATCTTAAGGTGCTTTTTTTTCTATAAGCAAAAGTTCTATTAAAAACAAGAGTAGTAGAAGTACTCAAATTTTACAATACGAACAAATTACATCGAGAAAATTCAAAACTACTCCAATCAGTCTAACACCAATCAATTACTATTTTTCTTCTACCTACAAGTCATTCCCAAAAAAGCATTTTAATCCTACACATTAAATCATCTACCCAAAAATGAACTTTCTTTAAAATCATTTCGTTCCTACTATTTCAAATAGTCTAGCACACCGCCAACCAAACAATAAGGTATTTTTTGGTATATAATAAACTATTGTGTTTGTGCTTCAATTGCTATGTAAATTACAGATATGTTATTGATTTTTTTCTTTAGTTTTTCAATTAATAAAAAATGTTTTTTTTTCTTCTTTTCTTTAAGGTTCAACTTTTCATATATAAATTATTTTGACAGCATGTATTTTTTGTTATTTTTTATCAATAAACTGCTACTTTTTTATGTATATATTAGGAGCTAATGGAACAATTTGATGAAATTGAAAATTTTGTTGTAGAGTGGATTCCAACGAAAGTGGAAATTTCGTGTGTATGTCACTTATTTGAGTATAGAGGATATCTTTGTAGACGTTTATTAATGGTTCTTCAATCTAATGGTGTTTTTAGCGTTCCATCACACTATATATTAAGAAGACGGATAAAGGATATTAGAAGTCTACACAAAAGAAAAATGAATGAAGATATGAAGATACTTGTTTCAATAACGATAAATATGACCTTTTATACCAAACGACTTTTCAATTGTTGGAGGAAGGATTATTGAGTAATGAGAGTTTTAACTTTGCATATCGATCACTTGAAGATGCCTTGAAACAATATGCAATCATTAATCAATCAATGAAAAATAGCAAAGAAAATTTAGGGAAGAACAAATTACTCGAGAAGAAACGGTTAGAATATTTTAATAATATAGTAATATATTAATATTCTAATAATTATGTGTCAAAATATATTTATTTATTATATTAGTTATTTTTATCAATTAAGTGTCTTTAAATAATTAAGTGATCAGATAATGTTAAAAAGACTAATTAGATTTTATTTATGAATTATTTAATTAATTAATTAATTAAATAATTGGATATGGACTCAAATATGAGTGGGTGTCAGAATGACCCATTTGGAAATAATGGAAACCATAATTGGTCATCACACTATATATAGGCTATGGTCCTCAATATACAGTACAACAAGCAAATGATCTCTTCTTCCCATTGTTCGCCGTGAAATTTGGAGAACAACCGCTGGTCTAACAAATCGTAAAGACTCGTTTTAACTTACATACTTCAATAATATTGAAAATAATAAAGAGGTTTTGACAATAAAACAAGTCAAAAATGAAAGCAGTTTGGGGCGAAGAAGATAGCAATTCAAAGTAAAATGTGAAGACCATGAAATATAACTTGCATAAAAGCAGTAAAGGAAAGGAAGATTCTTATGAAAGAAAAGAAGATTTTTCAATGCATTACAATAAAAGATGGTGTTTCGACAAAAGCCAACAACTTCTGGGTTTAGGATTACCGTCAAAGGCATTAATTATTATTAATCTAATTCCAACAATTGTATCAGAGCTAAATTATTAATGATATACTATCATGTGTTTTTTATTGAATATATTATTCAAATTTGTTATTATTATCATAAGGGGGAGAATTGCTTGCTTACCGCAAGGTGGTTTTTTTTGATAGGATGATGAGGATTCTCTTCCCCAAATGAGGTTTCTCTTAATGATAATATCTCAAAAGTGTTGAGTTTTTATAATATGAGTTATATACAACCATATCATTGTGAATTTGGTGTAAAACGTTGATTGAGTTGTTTTTAGATACAGATAGTTATTACTATCTCTAACCAAATGGGATTTGGGAAAACTTCATTTGATTATTGTTTGTTGAATCGATAATGTTTAATTATATCAATTTTTATTTTATGTATTCAATTTTTTTTAATTGTGAGGAAAATTTAAATACTAATTTTATTTTACTAAGAAATTTTTTATGAGTGTTAATTTAATTTATAATTTTTTTAACACTCTACAAGTATAACCGGTTTATTATACCGGTATGTACATGACATAAACACAACTATGTGTTTAATTTTTTGGACTTAATTATGCGAGTATTTTCTTGCATAATTAAGATAGTTTGATAATCATTTGATTATTAAGCGATCATATAAGCATACAATTTTGGAATTACATTTGTGGGTAATGGTAGTGTAAATTTTAAGGCCTTCCCATTTAATTTATTAAATTAAAAATGTCTAGTAATTTTAGTTTAGTGGGTTGAAACAATAAGGTGCAAAAGTAACCTCTGTTGTATAAATTTGATTAAATCAAAATCACAAAATATGTAGTGTGTAATTATTCATGCAAACTGTTATGGTCGGCCAAAAGGAAGACACGGTTTGACCGAATAATTACATGCCCGTGATGGTAAATATGTAGTAAATTTTAATTTTATGTGATTGATGATTGATGTCAAAGACGTCCATTAACTGACCGGACTTATTACTAATATTTGATCATTGCGTGAGAGTACCGCTTACAGTTAATTCTTGCAATCAAAGATTGAGAATTGGTGGTGTTTTTGGCATCTTGTTCAGGTCTTATTTAATTTGCATATAAACAATATTGTACATGTCTATTTGACATGCCTACTAAGGTTGTATGATTGCTATTCTTTTCAATTGATCCAGTTGTCGCTGCTACCGCTTTAAATTTTGTTGCTTACATGAACTTTGTCCCAATGGTGAGTGAGATGAACTTCAAGTCTTGAAAAGAATATGTTGAGATCATTATTGGATGTAGGACTTAGACTTATCCCTAAGGGAAAAGCATCCCATAACAACTACTGAGAACCCAAAAGAAACCTGCGGGAAATTTTTCTCAAAAGAGAAGGCTAAAGAACAACCTAATGAGACCACTTGCTTCTTTTGCAAAATGGTTTGACATATGAAGAAAGAGTGTTCCTAGTATGCCGCATGGCGTGAAAAGAAGGGGTTGCCTATGGAGACGTCCGCCAAGTGATGCTGAAAGATTCATCTATGTGGGTGATGATAGTAAAGTTGCAGTAGAGGCTATAGGGACTTTTAGATTATTATTAAAGACTGATTTTCATTTGGATTTGATTAAGACTTTTGTTGCACCGTCTATTAGACGAAATTTAATTTCTATTTCTATTTTGGACAAATCAGGTTATACTTGTTCGTTTGAAAATAATAAATTTAGCCTCTCATATGATTCAAATGTTGTTGGTTACGGTTCTTTGAATGATAATCTTAGGGGTGTGTAGAACCCAACCCAACCTGAAGACCCGTCTCAACTCAATAGTTCCGGGTTAGTCTTTTTCCTGTCTCATGCAAAAAAAAAAGAAAAAAAAGGACTGTCCAAAAATGAACCGGTATCAGATAGGACGGGTTCGGGTTGACCATCGGGTTACCCAACCCGTCCTAATATTATGAATGCACATGTGATACTATTTATTTATTTAATTTATTGGTATATTTAGATTATTCCAAATTTCCAATAGATTTTTCCATTTCTCACCTCATAATTTAATATATGCACTAAGTTAGTACTAAATGCACATCTTTTCACTTCCAAACTTTCACACTTTTCTAGTTCTCTTACATCCTGTTTTTTATTTTACATCTTCTTACTATGTTTTAGTGAAAATAAAAAGGTGATGACATATATAGAATTACATCATGTTTTTTATTTTAAAAAATTTCCTTTAGATGTCTTCATTATTTTTTATTCATACTAATGATTTTATTCATATTTCTTATTTAAATGAATTTTTTAAAACACTATGATAAATTTCTTAAGACACTAAAATTTTTTTCTTCATATATTTCGGGTCAACCCGATATCGCCTTACATTAACCTGGTCTAAATTAACTTATATATTATCAGGTTTAGGTACGGGTTAATGTCATTAAAATAACCCAATCAAAATTTAGGACAGGGTTAGAGTTAGTCATAACCCATCCCGACCCGTCCCTTGCTCACCCCTAGATAATCTTTATATGCTTGATATTTAATGTCCTTATAACAAAATAATGCAAATAGAGTCACATGGTACAAAACGAAAATTAAATGAGAATTCCGCCACTTTACGGCATAAGCGGTTAGAACATATATCTAAACAAAAAATTTAGAGGCTTATGTCAGACGGTATTCTTAGATCCCTTGATTTATCGGACTTTCAAGTCTGCATTCAATGTATCAAGGGTAAGCAGACAAACAAGAGTAATTTCCATCCTAAAAGAGCTAAGTATGTCTTAGAACTAATTCATACTGATATATGTGGTCCTTTCCCTACAGGTTCTTGGAATAGACAACAATATTTTATTATGTTCATAGATGATTACTTGAGGTACGACTACCTATATTTGATTCATGAGAAATCTCAATCTTTGGACGTGTTCAAGTCATTCAAAGCTAAAGTAAAACTTCAACTCGGAAAGAAAATAAAAGCTATCAAATCCGACCGGTGGTGAATACTATGGTAGGTATGATGGATCAGGGGAACAACGTCTAAGACCCTTTTACGCTTTTCCTCGATGAATGTGGAATTGTTCCACAATACACAATTCCAGGAAAACCCAACATGAATGGAGTTGTATAGCGATGAAACCGGAACCTTAAGAGCATAGTAAGAAGTATGATTAGTCATTCTTTTCTTCCATATTTATTTTGGGGAGAAGCATTAAAGAACGCGATTTATATTCTTAATAGAGTACATAGTAAAGTAGTAACTAAGACCCCTTATGAGCTATGGACTAGGAAAAAGCCCGACATTAGACACTTGCACATTTGGGGATGTTCATCTGTAGTGAGGCCTTATAAACCTCATGAAGATAAGTTGGATGCAAAGACAATTATCTGTTATTTCATTGGATACGTTGAATGCTCTTACGGGTATAAGTTTTACAATCCTATCACTAGAACTATTTTTGAAACGGGAAATGCAAAATTCCTTAAGGATGTAGAGTTTGGAGGGGAAGGAAGCATAAGGAGTGTTGTCTTTGATGAAGAAACTGTTTCTACAATGATCAAGTCTTTATACCTATCTTTGTTCCAGAAATAGATCCTGAAATAAATAATGTGTTATTCCTAACTTTCCTCAAGAACAAGATAATACTGAGTTTCTTCCTCAAGCACCACCTATAGTTCAAACTCAAAAACCTCAAGAGCCACCATTAAGAATATCCACTAGAGAAAGGAAAAATGCAGTTTCAGATGATTAAGTTGTATTTCTTCAGGAACGTGAGGATGGCATTGGTTTGACTGAGGAAGATCCTATCAACTTTAGTCAAGTTATGCAAAGTCCAAACTCTCTTAAGTGGGTTGATGCCATGAACGATGAGATGAAGTCGATGGCTGACAATGATATTTGGGATCTCGTTAAATTACATGAAGGAATGAAACCCATTGGTTGTAAATGGATATTTAAAACCAAAAGGGATTCAAAGGGTAACATTGAGAGATATAAAGCTTGTCTTGTCGCAAAAGGCTTTACTCAAAAGGAAGGAATTGATTATAAAGATACTTTCTCTTCAGCTTCTTCGTAGGACTCTCTTAGGATCATGATGGCATTGGTAGCATTTGGATTTAGAGTTTCATCAGATGGATGTAAAGACTGCATTTCTAAATGGAAACATTGAAGAGCCAATATATATATGGTGCAACCAGAAAACTGTGCCAGGAGACCCAAAGTTTATGGCTTGCAAACTCAAGAAATCCATCTACAGCCTTAAACAAACTTCCCGTCAATGGTATTACAAATTTCATCAATTAATTAATTGGGTATGGACTCAAATATGAGTGGAGATTAGGATGACCAATTTGAAAATAATGGAAACCTTAATTGGCCATCACACTATATATGTGTTATGGTCTCCAATATACCTTACAACAATCAAATTATCTCTTCCCTCCATGAGAATTTGAGGCATAAAAAGTACCGGTTGAGGAAGAACCACAAAAACTAACAACTTCTGAGTTTAGGATTACCGTCAAAACATTTTTTTCAATGGATTTAGGTATTCCTAAAATCAATCAATCGATCATTTAATTTTATACATGTTTGATTTCCGCATCTAAATTAATAAAATTGGCTCCATGAAGAATTAAGAGTGGGATTGAAAAAGGTTATAAGAGAACATGTATCGGTAGAGTGAAAAAGGTAAGAATTTATTAATTTGTTGTGATTTTTCTTCTCCTTTGTTTAACATAATTTCTAATTATTGTCTCTTTTTATGATATGGTGATGTGAAAATGAAGTCTGCACTTGTTGAAAAAGAAACAATTATTTCACTTGTCGAAGTCTGCATTTGATGTGGTTATTTGAAAGTGGGAGTTGCACCAACATAATGGCATAAGAGATGTTTATAATGGCATAGGAGATTGGTATGGTCAGAAAATTTAACACAATAGAATAATAGAGATGCAGAATATGGTTTCACTAAATTGTATTAAAGAGGTTACAACTTAGAAAAAAATCTCTTTGCTATATTCAGTAAATATGGCTAACATGCCGTTTGAAGGAATTATAGGAAAGGACAAAAGGAAAAGATAATGGTGAGTACTACTCCACCAACAGAATTACAAGGGAGAGAGAGATTTGATTACCAAGTTTTCCACACCCACTACTCTCTTTGTTGTTCCCTTTTATGCTCACTCAATCATAATATTTTCTATTTTCCTTTCTCTCTCGTACGCTTCTCCTTATTTACACCAAAGGTGGATCAATTGCCACCTGTCCATTAGTGTGATTTGCCTATAATTCTATTATTTTGTCCTTTGTGCCCTCATGATTAATCTCAATCATAACATTAATCCCTCCATTAAAACTAACCTTGTCCTCAAGGTTAAGATTTGGATAATTGTCCTAAAATTCAGACCAATTTTCCCATGTTGCAGCTGACCTAGGCAAACCCTCCCACTGTACCAGCACCTGTGGGATTTGTTGTTATTGCTGCAGAATCACACGGGATTGAATGATAGTCTGAGGCATCAAAATAGGACCCAACTCATTCATAGTCAAAGGTAGAGGCAGATAATGGACATTGTGCTCACCCTTGCAGGGTTTCAAAGCCGACACATGGAAAACCAGGTGAATCTTTGTCGTAGGGGGCAGTAGTAACTTATAGGCAACAAGACCAATCTTGGCAATGATTTGGAAAGGACCAAAATAGCGTAACCCCAGTTTTTGATTCCGTCGTAAGGCAATGGAATGTTGACGGTAAGGTTAGAGCTTAACCAATACGTGGTCACCCACTTGGAATTCCAAGACCCTTCTCTTGGAGTCTGCAAACTTCTTCATTATTTGCTGAGCTTTGGACAAATTTTCTTTGAGTAAAGCCAAGACCTTATCACGTTCTTGTAGTAACGTTTAGAGTGAAGGGGGATCTAACGGGCTGTTGTCATACTTAATTAGCATAGGAGGATCTCTGCTGTATACTGCTCTGAACGGACACATATCGATGCTGGTGTGAAAAGTTGTACTGTACCATAATTCAGCCTATGGAAGCAATTTGGACCAAGCCTTATGGTTTTGACTCGTAAAGCAACGTAAGTACATTTCCAGGCATTTGTTGACAACTTCAGATTGTCCGTCCTGTTTGGGATGATATGTTGTACTCATGGCAAGAGTAGTACCACTTAACTTGAAGAGTTGTTGCCAAAATTGACTAGTAAAAACTTTGTCGCTATCTGATACAATTGATTTAGGGAACCCGTGGAGTTTAACCATTGTATTGATAAAAATCTCAGCAACTTTGGCAGCTGTGTAATCACTTTTCAGAGCAATGAAATGACTATACTTGGACAGACGATCAACAACAACAAGAATAGCCGAGTATACATTTGAATTAGGCAAACCTGTTATGAAATCCATAGAAATATCCTCCCAAATTTGAGCTGGAATAGGAAGAGGGTGTAACAGGCCTGCTGGACGTGCAGTGGATGCTTTAGCTTGCTGACAAACCAAGCATTGAGATACAAAATTCTCGATGTCACAGTTCATGGTTGGCCAATAAAATTGAGAGGCTAATCTGGCCTTGGTACGGCTGATACCAGCATGTCCACCAAGAGGGGAAGCATGAAACTCTTGGAGTAACAATTCAATAATCTGTCTATCCGCAGGAATGACCAACCTAGAATTCCAAAACAACATGTTGTGACGTACTTGGTAATTAGCATCCAAACAATTCCCTGAGAGACACTGATTTCGTATGTTAGCCAAATGAGGATCGTGATTGATAGCATTATGAATTACAGTTAGCACATCAGCGTGTGGGGTAGAGAAAGCCATGAAGAATGAGCGAGACAGGGCATCGGCGGCAAGGTTTTCACAGCCCAGTTTATATTCAAT
This sequence comes from Lathyrus sativus, assembly GCA_963859935.3. Taxonomy (NCBI): domain Eukaryota; kingdom Viridiplantae; phylum Streptophyta; class Magnoliopsida; order Fabales; family Fabaceae; genus Lathyrus; species Lathyrus sativus. Next base: position 32,624 of record CAWUDS030006579.1, read on the forward strand.
AGTAAAATCATACCCGAACCCGAAGCATCGGTTTCAAGAATAAATTGTTGATGAAAATTTGGAAGATCAAGTACTGGAGCTACTGTCATTGCTGTCTTGAGCTGCTTGAAAGCAATGGTTGCTTGGTTATTTCATTAAAAAACATCCTTTTTCAATAATGATGTCAATGGTGCTACAATAGATGCATATCCTTTAATAAAGCGACGGTAGTAACCGGATAACCCTAGAAAATTTGAAATAATATGTAGCTACATTGGAATGGCCAACTAATCTTCTCTTCCCCGTTTTTCAATTTTCAAACAATACATTAGAGTTAGATGAATTTGATTGACATTGAATTTATTTGGTAGCTCAATTCATTATGTAAAAGGATTGAAGTCCTAAATTGATATTTATTTTTGGATCTTGTGTCTTGAAACTTAATTAATTTCATAAGTTCATATTCTTCAATTAGTTTCTTATAAAGGTTTTAAAACGGTCAAATAAAAATTTTGTTTTAAAATGACTATCATTCTCATATTTTAATGTAATAATAATTGTTATTTTTTATAATTATATCATTTAATTATTATTCCGAATACTATTTTCAACACATCAATAAGACTAATTTAATAAAAACGCTTTATCTTATACATTTTTTAATAGGTGTGTAAAAATTTTAAACCACTTTGAAACTGACAGAGTACATTGGTCAATCGGTTCAAAAGTATTTTGACCCGTACAATCACCTTTAAGCATATCCAGCAGTCAGATTTTTCGATGAGTTTATATTTGGCCTTGTCCCTGTTAGCAGGAGGAAGCATTAGGTTGGGTCCTGCTTTGGTTTGCCCAGGGGTCAGAGGAGTATGAATCATACTGTTTATATTAAATCGTCTTCTTGTTGGATGAAATCTGCTGCGGTGTATTTGATCTAAGGTTCTTTCGATAGTATTGTGGAAGGTGATTTTCGGATTGGTTTGGGCAGCAGCTGGTGCGGTTGTTTTCATGAGGCTTGAAGTGGCGTTTGTTTCCATCAATTCCTTCACAGCGGCTCGTATTTTCTGCTCAGAATTATTGTCGTTCTGTTTGATCCGGTGGTTGAATTTCCCTTTTTATTCGCTCCGATTTGTTGCTTCTAGCATTCTCTGGTGGTCACCGTTGGAGGTAGCAGGTTCTTGATTGTCTATGGGAC
>CAWUDS030006580.1:0-33793 GCA_963859935.3 Lathyrus sativus
ACTCATGTGTTTAGAGATACTGCTTTGGTACCATCGAAGAATCTTATTGGATAAGATGCTGTTTCGACCACCCGAAGAATCTCATGTGTTTAGAGATACTGTTTTGGTATCATCGAAGAATCTTATTGGATAGGATGCTGTTTCGACCGCCCGAAGAATCTCATGTGTTTGGAGATACTGCTTTGGTAATCTTATTGGATAAGATGCTGCTTCGACCGCCCGAAGAATCTCATGTGTTTAGAGATACTGCTTTGGTATCATCGAAGAATCTTATTGGATACGATGCTGCTTCGACCACCCGTAGAATGTCATGTGTTTAGAGATACTGCTTTGGTATCATCGAAGAATCTTATTGGATAAGATGCTGCTTCGACCACCCCGAAGAATATCATGTGTTTAGAGATACTGCTTTGGTATCATCGAAGAATCGTATTGGATAAGATGCTGCTTCGACCACCCGAAGAATCTCATGTGTTTAGAGATACTGTTTTGGTATCATCGAAGAATCTTATTGGATAAGATGCTGCTTCGACCACCCGAAGAATCTCATGTGTTTAGAGATACTGCTTTGGTATCATCGAAGAATCTTATTGGATAAGATGCTGCTTCGACCGCCCGAAGAATCTCATATGTTTAGAGATACTGCTTTGGTATCATCAAAGAATCTTATTGGATAAGATGCTGCTTTGACCGCCCGAAGAATCTCATGTGTTTAGAGATACTGCTTTGGTATCATTGAAGAATCTTATTGGATAAGATGCTGCTTCGACCGCCCGAAGAATCTCATATGTTTAGAGATACTGCTTTGGTATCATCGAAGAATCTTATTGGATAAGATGCTGCTTCGACCGCCCGAAGAATATCATGTGTTTAGAGATACTGCTTTGGTATCATCGAAGAATCTTATTGGATAAGATGCTACTTCGACGCCCGAAGAATCTCATGTGTTTGCAGATACTGCTTTGGTATCATCGAAGAATCTTATTGGATAAGATGCTGCTTTGACCGCCCGAAGAATCTCATGTGTTTGGAGATACTGCTTTGGTAACATCGAAGAATCTTATTGGATAAGATGCTGCTTCGACCGCCGAAGAATCTCATGTGTTTAGAGATACTGCTTTGGTATCATCGAAGAATCTTATTGGATAAGATGATGCTTCGACCGTCCGAAGAATATCATGTGTGTAGAGATACTGCTTTGGTATCATCGAAGAATCTTATTGGATAAGATGCTGCTTCGACCGCCCGAAGAATCTCATGTGTTTGGAGATACTGCTTTGGTATCATCGAAGAATCTTATTGGATACGATGCTGCTTCGACCGCCCGAAGAATCTCATGTGTTTGGAGATACTGCTTTGCTATCATCGAAGAATCTTATTGGATAAGATGCTGTTTCGACCGCCCGAAGAATCTCATGTGTTTGGAGATACTGCTTTGGTATCATCGAAGAATCTTATTGGATAAGATGCTGCTTCGACCGCCCGAAGAATCTCATGTGTTTAGAGATACTGCTTTGGTATCATCGAAGAATCTTATTGGATAAGATGCTGCTTCGACCGCCCGAAGAATCTCATGTGTTTAGAGATACTGCTTTGGTACCATCGAAGAATCTTATTGGATAAGATGCTGCTTCGACCACCCGAAGAATCTCATGTGTTTAGAGATACTGCTTTGGTATCATCGAAGAATCTTATTGGATAAGATGATGTTTCGACCGCCCGAAGAATCTCATGTGTTTGGAGATACTGCTTTGGTATCATCAAAGAATCTTATTGGATAAAATGCTGCTTCGACCGCCCGAAGAATCTCATGTGTTTAGAGATACTGCTTTGGTATCATCGAAGAATCTTATTGGATAAGATGCTGCTTCGACCGCCCGAAGAATATCATGTGTTTAGAGATACTGCTTTGGTATCATCGAAGAATCTTATTGGATAAGATGCTGCTTCGACCACCCGAAGAATCTCATGTGTTTAGAGATACTGCTTTGGTACCATCGAAGAATCTTATTGGATAAGATGCTGCTTCGACCACCCGAAGAATCTCATTTGTTTAGAGATATTTCTTTGGTATCATCGAAGAATCTTATTGGATAAGATGCTGCTTCGACCACCCAAAGAATCTCATGTGTTTAGAGATACTGCTTTGGTATCATTGAAGAATCTTATTGGATAAGATGCTGCTTCGACCACCCGAAGAATTCTCATGTGTTTAGAGATACTGCTTTGGTATCATCGAAGAATCTTATTGGGATAAGATGCTGCTTCGACAACCCGAAGAATATCATGTGTTTAGAGATACTGCTTTGGTATCATCGAAGAATCGTATTGGATAAGATGCTGCTTCGACCACCCGAAGAATCTCATGTGTTTAGAGATACTGCTTTGGTACCATCGAAGAATCTTATTGGATAAGATGCTGCTTCGACCACCCGAAGAATCTCATGTGTTTAGAGATACTGCTTTGGTATCATCGAAGAATCTTATTGGATAAGATGCTGCTTCGACCGCCCAAAGAATCTCATATGTTTAGAGATACTGCTTTGGTATCATCGAAGAATCTTATTGGATAAGATGCTGCTTCGACCACCCGAAGAATATCATGTGTTTAGAGATACTGGTTTGGTATCATCGAAGAATCTTATTGGATAAGATGCTGCTTCGACCACCCGAAGAATCTCATGTGTTTAGAGATACTGCATTGGTATCATCGAAGAATCTTATTGGATAAGATGCTGCTTCGACCACCCGAAGAATCTCATGTGTTTAGAGATACTGCTTTGGTATCATCGAACAATCTTATTGGATAAGATGCTGCTTCGACCACCCGAAGAATCTCATGTGTTTAGAGATACTGCTTTGGTATCATCGAAGAATCCTATTGGATACGATACTGCTTCGACCACCCGAAGAATCTCATGTGTTTAGAGATACTGCTTTGGTATCATCGAAGAATCTTATTGGATAAGATGGTGCTTCGACCACCCGAAGAATCTCATGTGTTTAGAGATACTGCTTTGGTATCATCGAAGAATCTTATTGGATAAGATGGTGCTTCGACCACCTGAAGAATCTCATGTGTTTAGAGATACTGCTTTGGTATCATCGAAGAATCTTATTGGATAAGATGCTGCTTCGACCACCCGAAGAATCTCATGTGTTTAGAGGATACTGCTTTGTAATCATCGAAGAATCTTATTGGATAAGATGCTGCTTCGACCAGCCCAAAGAATCTCATGTGTTTGGAGATACTGCTTTGGTATCATCGAAGAATCTTATTGGATAAGATGCTGCTTCGACCCCCCGAAGATTCTCATGTGTTTATAGATACTGCTTTGGCATCATCGAAGAATCGTATTGGATAAGATGCTGCTTCGACCACCCGAAGAATCTCATGTGTTTAGAGATACTGATTTGGTATCATCGAAGAATCTTATTGGAAAAGATGCTGCTTCGACCGCCCGAAGAATCTCATATGTTTAGAGATACTGCTTTGGTATCATCGAAGAATCTTATTGGATAAGATGCTGCTTCGACCGCCGAAGAATATCATGTGTTTAGAGATACTGCTTTGGTATCATCGAAGAATCTTATTGGATAAGATGCTGCTTCGACCGCCCGAAGAATTTCATGTGTTTGGAGATACTGCTTTGGTATCATCGAAGAATCTTATTGGATAAGATGCTGCTTCGACCGCCCGAAGAATCTCATGTGTTTGGAGATACTGCTTTGGTATCATCGAAGAATCTTATTGGATAAGATGCTGCTTCAACCGCCCGAAGAATCTCATGTGTTTAGAGATACTGCTTTTGTATCATCGAAGAATCTTATTGGATAACATGATGCTTCGACCGTCCGAAGAATATCATGTGTGTAGAGATACTGCTTTGGTATCATCGAAGAATCTTATTGGATAAGATGCTGCTTCGACCACCCGAAGAATCTCATGTGTTTAGAGATACTGCTTTGGTACCATCGAAGAATCTTATTGGATAAGATGCTGTTTCGACCACCCGAAGAATCTCATGTGTTTAGAGATACTGCTTTGGTATCATCGAAGAATCTTATTGGATAAGATGTTGTTTCGACCGCCCGAAGAATCTCATGTGTTTGGAGATACTGCTTTGGTATCATCGAAGAATCTTATTGGATAAGATGCTGCTTCGACCGCCCGAAGAATCTCATGTGTTTAGAGATACTGCTTTGGTATCATCGAAGAATCTTATTGGATAAGATGCTGCTTCGACCGCCCGAAGAATATCATGTGTTTAGAGATACTGCTTTGGTATCATCGAAGAATCTTATTGGATAAGATGCTGCTTCGACGACCCGAAGAATCTCATGTGTTTAGAGATACTGCTTTGGTACCATCGAAGAATCTTATTGGATAAGATGCTGCTTCGACCACCCGAAGAATCTCATTTGTTTAGAGATATTTCTTTGGTATCATCGAAGATCTTATTGGATAAGATGCTGCTTCGACCACCCAAAGAATCTCATGTGTTTAGAGATACTGCTTTGGTATCATTGAAGAATCTTATTGGATAAGATGCTGCTTCGACCACCCGAAGAATCTAATGTGTTTAGGGATACTGCTTTGGTATCATCGAAGAATCTTATTGGATAAAGATGCTGCTTCGACCACTCGAAGAATATCATGTGTTTAGAGATACTGCTTTGGTATCATCGAAGAATCGTATTGGATAAGATGTTGCTTCGACCACCCGAAGAATCTCATGTGTTTAGAGATACTGCTTTGGTACCATCAAAGAATCTTATTGGATAAGATGCTGCTTCGACCACCTGAAGAATCTCATGTGTTTAGAGATACTGCTTTGGTATCATCGAAGAATCTTATTGGATAAGATGCTGCTTTGACCGCCCGAAGAATCTCATGTGTTTGGAGATACTGCTTTGGTATCATCAAAGAATCTTATTGGATAAAATGCTGCTTCAGACCGCCCCGAAGAATCTCATGTGTTTAGAGATACTGCTTTGGTATCATCGAAGAATCTTATTGGATAAGATGCTGCTTCGACCGCCCGAAGAATATCATGTGTTTAGAGATACTGCTTTGGTATCATCGAAGAATCTTATTGGATAAGATGCTGCTTCGACCACCCGAAGAATCTCATGTGTTTAGAGATACTGCTTTGGTACCATCGAAGAATCTTATTGGATAAGATGCTGCTTCGACCACCCGAAGAATCTCATTTGTTTAGAGATATTTTCTTTGGTATCATCGAAGAATCTTATTGGATAAGATGCTGCTTCGACCACCCAAAGAATCTCATGTGTTTAGAGATACTGCTTTTGGTATCATTGAAGAATCTTATTGGATAAGATGCTGCTTCGACCACCCGAAGAATCTCATGTGTTTAGAGATACTGCTTTGGTATCATCGAAGAATCTTATTGGATAAGATGCTGCTTCGACAACCCGAAGAATATCATGTGTTTAGAGATACTGCTTTGGTATCATCGAAGAATCGTATTGGATAAGATGCTGCTTCGACCACCCGAAGAATCTCATGTGTTTTAGAGATACTGCTTTGGTACCATCGAAGAATCTTATTGGATAAGATGCTGCTTCGACCACCCGAAGAATCTCATGTGTTTAGAGATACTGCTTTGGTATCATCGAAGAATCTTATTGGATAAGATGCTGCTTCGACCGCCCAAAGAATCTCATATGTTTAGAGATACTGCTTTGGTATCATCGAAGAATCTTATTGGATAAGATGCTGCTTCGACCACCCGAAGAATATCATGTGTTTAGAGATACTGTTTGGTATCATCGAAGAAATCTTATTGGATAAGATGCTGCTTCGACCACCCGAAGAATCTCATGTGTTTAGAGATACTGCATTGGTATCATCGAAGAATCTTATTGGATAAGATGCTGCTTCGACCACCCGAAGAATCTCATGTGTTTAGAGATACTGCTTTGGTATCATCGAACAATCTTATTGGATAAGATGCTGCTTCGACCACCCGAAGAATCTCATGTGTTTAGAGATACTGCTTTGGTATCATCGAAGAATCCTATTGGATACGATACTGCTTCGACCACCCGAAGAATCTCATGTGTTTAGAGATACTGCTTTGGTATCATCGAAGAATCTTATTGGATAAGATGGTGCTTCGACCACCCGAAGAATCTCATGTGTTTAGAGATACTGCTTTGGTATCATCGAAGAATCTTATTGGATAAGATGGTGCTTCGACCACCTGAAGAATCTCATGTGTTTAGAGATACTGCTTTGGTATCATCGAAGAATCTTATTGGATAAGATGCTGCTTCGACCACCCGAAGAATCTCATGTGTTTAGAGATACTGCTTTGTAATCATCGAAGAATCTTATTGGATAAGATGCTGCTTCGACCGCCCAAAGAATCTCATGTGTTTGGAGATACTGCTTTGGTATCATCGAAGAATCTTATTGGATAAGATGCTGCTTCGACCCCCCGAAGATTCTCATGTGTTTATAGATACTGCTTTGGCATCATCGAAGAATCGTATTGGATAAGATGCTGCTTCGACCACCCGAAGAATCTCATGTGTTTAGAGATACTGATTTGGTATCATCGAAGAATCTTATTGGAAAAGATGCTGCTTCGACCGCCCCGAAGAATCTCATATGTTTAGAGATACTGCTTTGGTATCATCGAAGAATCTTATTGGATAAGATGCTGCTTCGACCGCCCGAAGAATATCATGTGTTTAGAGATACTGCTTTGGTATCATCGAAGAATCTTATTGGATAAGATGCTGCTTCGACCGCCCGAAGAATTTCATGTGTTTGGAGATACTGCTTTGGTATCATCGAAGAATCTTATTGGATAAGATGCTGCTCTCGACCGCCCGAAGAATCTCATGTGTTTGGAGATACTGCTTTGGTATCATCGAAGAATCTTATTGGATAAGATGCTGCTTCAACCGCCCGAAGAATCTCATGTGTTTTAGAGATACTGCTTTTGTATCATCGAAGAATCTTATTGGATAACATGATGCTTCGACCGTCCGAAGAATATCATGTGTGTAGAGATACTGCTTTGGTATCATCGAAGAATCTTATTGGATAAGATGCTGCTTCGACCACCCGAAGAATCTCATGTGTTTAGAGATACTGCTTGGTACCATCGAAGAATCTTATTGGATAAGATGCTGTTTCGACCGCCCGAAGAAATCTCATGTGTTTGGAGATACTGCTTTGGTATCATCGAAGAATCTTATTGGTATAAGATGTTGTTTCGACCGCCCGAAGAATCTCATGTGTTTGGAGATACTGCTTTGGTATCATCGAAGAATCTTATTGGATAAGATGCTGCTTCGACCGCCCGAAGAATATCATGTGTTTAGAGATACTGCTTTGGTATCATCGAAGAATCTTATTGGATAAGATGCTGCTTCGACGACCCGAAGAATCTCATGTGTTTAGAGATACTGCTTTGGTACCATCGAAGAATCTTATTGGATAAGATGCTGCTTCGACCACCCGAAGAATCTCATTTGTTTAGAGATATTTCTTTGGTATCATCGAAGAATCTTATTGGATAAGATGCTGCTTCGACCACCCAAAGAATCTCATGTGTTTAGAGATACTGCTTTGGTATCATTGAAGAATCTTATTGGATAAGATGCTGCTTCGACCACCCGAAGAATCTAATGTGTTTAGGGATACTGCTTTGGTATCATCGAAGAATCTTATTGGATAAGATGCTGCTTCGACCACCCGAAGAATATCATGTGTTTAGAGATACTGCTTTGGTATCATCGAAGAATCGTATTGGATAAGATGTTGCTTCGACCACCCGAAGAATATCATGTGTTTAGAGATACTGCTTTGGTACCATCAAAGAATCTTATTGGATAAGATGCTGCTTCGACCACCTGAAGAATCTCATGTGTTTAGAGATACTGCTTTGGTATCATCGAAGAATCTTATTGGATAAGATGCTGCTTTGACCGCCCGAAGAATCTCATGTGTTTGGAGATACTGCTTTGGTATCATCGAAGAATCTTATTGGATAAGATGCTGCTTCGACCGCCCGAAGAATCTCATATGTTTGGAGATACTGCTTTGGTATCATTGAAGAATCTTATTGGATAAGATGCTGCTTCGACCGCCCGAAGAATATCATGTGTTTAGAGATACTGGTTTGGTATCATCGAAGAATCTTATTGGATAAGATGCTGCTTCGACCACCCGAAGAATATCATGTGTTTAGAGATACTGGTTTGGTATCATCGAAGAATCTTATTGGATAAGATGCTGCTTCGACCACCCGAAGAATCTCATGTGTTTAGAGATACTGCTTTGGTATCATCGAACAATCTTATTGGATAAGATGCTGCTTCGACCACCCGAAGAATCTCATGTGTTTAGAGATACTGCTTTAGTATCATCGAAGAATTTTATTGGATACGATGCTGCTTCGACCAACCGAAGAATCTCATGTGTTTAGAGATACTGCTTTAGTATCATCGAAGAATCTTATTGGATAAGATGCTGCTTCGACCACCCGAAGAATCTCATGTGTTTAGAGATACTGCTTTGGTATCATCGAAAAATCCTATTGGATAAGATGCTGCTTCGACCACCCGAAGAATCTCATGTGTTTAGAGATACTGCTTTGGTATCATCGAAGAATCTTATTGGATAAGATGGTGCTTCGACCACCCGAAGAATCTCATGTGTTTAGAGATACTGCTTTGGTATCATCGAAGAATCTTATTGGATAAGATGGTGCTTCGACCACCCGAAGAATCTCATGTGTTTAGAGATACTGCTTTGGTATCATCGAAGAATCTTATTGGATAAGATGGTGCTTCGACCACCCGAAGAATCTCATGTGTTTAGAGATACTGCTTTGTAATCATCGAAGAATCTTATTGGATAAGATGCTGCTTCGACCACCCGAAGAATCTCATGTGTTTGGAAATACTGCTTTGGTATCATCGAAGAATCTTATTGGATAAGATGCTGCTTCGACCGCCCGAAGAATCTCATGTGTTTATAGATACTGCTTTGGTATCATCGAAGAATCTTATAGGATAAGATGCTGCTTCGACCACCCGAAGAATCTCATGTGTTTAGAGATACTGCTTTGGTATCATCGAAGAATCTTATTGGATAAGATGCTGCTTCGACCACCCGAAGAATCTCATGTGTTTAGAGATACTGCTTTGGTACCATCGAAGAATCTTATTGGATAAGATGCTGCTTCGACCACCCGAAGAATCTCATGTGTTTTGAGATACTGCTTTGGTATCATCAAAGAATCTTATTGGATAAGATGCTGCTTCGACCGCACGAAGAATCTCATGTGTTTTGAGATACTGCTTTGGTATCATCAAAGAATCTTATTGGATAAGATGCTGCTTCGACCGCTCGAAGAATCTCATGTGTTTGGAGATACTGCTTTGGTATCATCGAAGAATCTTATTGGATAAGATGCTGCTTCGACCGCTCGAAGAATCTCATGTGTTTAGAGATACTGCTTTGGTATCATCGAAGAATCTTATTGGATAAGATGCTGCTTCGACCATCCGAAGAATCTCATGTGTTTAGAGATACTGCTTTGGTATCATCGAAGAATCTTATTGGATAAGATACTGCTTCGACCACCCAAAGAATCTCATGTGTTTAGAGATACTGCTTTGGTATCATCGAAGAATCTTATTGGATAAGATGTTGATTCGACCACCCGAAAAATCTCATGTGTTTAGAGATACTGCTTTGGTATCATCAAAGAATCTTATTGGATAAAATGCTGCTTCGACCACCCGAAGAATCTCATGTGTTTAGAGATACTGCTTTGGTATCATCGAAGAATCTTATTGGATAACATGCTGCTTCGACCACCCGAAGAATCTCATGTGTTTAGAGATACTGCTTTGGTATCATCGAAGAATCTTATTTGATAAGATGCTGCTTCGACCACCCGAAGAATCTCATGTGTTTAGAGATACTGCTTTGGTACCATCGAAGAATCTTATTGGATAAGATGCTGCTTCGACCACCCAAAGAATCTCATGTGTTTAGAGATACTCCTTTGGTATCATTGAAGAATCTTATTGGATAAGATGCTGCTTCGACCACCCGAAGAATCTAATGTGTTTAGAGATACTGCTTTGGTATCATTGAAGAATCTTATTGGATAAGATGCTGCTTCGACCACCCGAAGAATGTCATGTGTTTAGAGATACTGCTTTGGTATCATCGAAGAATCGTATTGGATAAGATGCTGCTTCGACCACCCGAAGAATCTCATGTGTTTAGAGATACTGCTTTGGTACCATCGAAGAATCTTATTGGATAAGATGCTGCTTCGACCACCCGAAGAATCTCATGTGTTTAGAGATACTGCTTTGGTATCATCGAAGAATCTTATTGGATAAGATGCTGCTTCGACCGCCCGAAGAATCTCATGTGTTTGGAGATACTGCTTTGGTATCATCGAAGAATCTTATTGGATAAGATGCTGCTTCGACCGCCCGAAGAATCTCATATGTTTAGAGATACTGCTTTGGTATCATCGAAGAATCTTATTGGATAAGATGCTGCTTCGACCGCCCGAAGAATCTCATGTGTTTAGAGATACTGGTTTGGTATCATCGAAGAATCTTATTGGATAAGATGCTGCTTCGACCGCCCGAAGAATCTCATGTGTTTAGAGATACTGCTTTGGTATCATCGAAGAATCTTATTGGATAAGATGCTGCTTCGACCACCCGAAGAATCTCATGTGTTTAGAGATACTGCTTTGGTATCATCGAACAATCTTATTGGATAAGATGCTGCTTCGACCACCCGAAGAATCTCATGTGTTTAGAGATACTGCTTTAGTATCATCGAAGAATTTTATTGGATACGATGCTGCTTCGACCAACCGAAGAATCTCATGTGTTTAGAGATACTGCTTTGGTATCATCGAAGAATCTTATTGGATAAGATGCTGCTTCGACCACCCGAAGAATCTCATGTGTTTAGAGATACTGCTTTGGTATCATCGAAAAATCCTATTGGATACGATACTGCTTCGACCACCCGAAGAATCTCATGTGTTTAGAGATACTGCTTTGGTATCATCGAAGAATCTTATTGGATAAGATGGTGCTTCGACCACCCGAAGAATCTCATGTGTTTAGAGATACTGCTTTGGTATCATCGAAGAATCTTATTGGATAAGATGGTGCTTCGACCACCCGAAGAATCTCATGTGTTTAGAGATACTGCTTTGGTATCATCGAAGAATCTTATTGGATAAGATGCTGCTTCGACCACCCGAAGAATCTCATGTGTTTAGATATACTGCTTTGTAATCATCGAAGAATCTTATTGGATAAGATGCTGCTTCGACCGCCCGAAGAATCTCATGTGTTTAGAGATACTGCTTTGGTATCATCGAAGAATCTTATTGGATAAGATGCTGCTTCGACCGCCCGAAGAATCTCATGTGTTTATAGATACTGCTTTGGTATCATCGAAGAATCTTATAGGATAAGATGCTGCTTCGACCACCCGAAGAATCTCATGTGTTTAGAGATACTGCTTTGGTATCATCGAAAAATCTTATTGGATAAGATGCTGCTTCGACCACCCGAAGAATCTCATGTGTTTAGAGATATTGCTTTGGTACCATCGAAGAATCTTATTGGATAAGATGCTGCTTCGACCACCCGAAGAATCTCATGTGTTTAGAGATACTGCTTTGGTATCATCAAAGAATCTTATTGGATAAGATGCTGCTTCGACCGCTCGAAGAATCTCATGTGTTTGGAGATACTGCTTTGGTATCATCGAAGAATCTTATTGGATAAGATGCTGCTTCGACCGCTCGAAGAATCTCATGTGTTTAGAGATACTGCTTTGGTATCATCGAAGAATCTTATTGGATAAGATGCAGCTTCGACCGCCCGAAGAATATCATGTGTTTAGAGATACTGCGTTGGTATCATCGAAGAATCTTATTGGATAAGATGCTGCTTCGACCACCCGAAGAATCTCATGTGTTTAGAGATACTGCTTTGGTATCATCGAAGAATCTTATTGGATACGATGCTGCTTCGAACACCCGAAGAATCTCATGTGTTTAGAGATACTGCTTTGGTATCATCGAAGAATCTTATTGGATAAGATGCTGCTTCGACCACCCGAAGAATCTCATGTGTGTAGAGATACTACTTTGGTATCATCGAAGAATCTTATTGGATAAGATGCTGCTTCGACCACCCGAAGAATCTCATGTGTTTAGATATACTGCTTTGGTATCATCGAAGAATCTTATTGGATAAGATGCTGCTTCGACCATCCGAAGAATCTCATGTGTTTAGAGATACTGCTTTGGTATCATCGAAGAATCGTATTGGATAAGATACTGCTTCGACCACCCAAAGAATCTCATGTGTTTAGAGATACTGCTTTGGTATCATCGAAGAATCTTATTGGATAAGATGTTGATTCGACCACCCGAAAAATCTCATGTGTTTAGAGATACTGCTTTGGTATCATCGAAGAATCTTATTGGATAAAATGCTGCTTCGACCACCCGAAGAATCTCATGTGTTTAGAGATACTGCTTTGGTATCATCGAAGAATCTTATTGGATAAGATGCTGCTTCGACCACCCGAAGAATCTCATGTGTTTAGAGATACTGCTTTGGTACCATCGAAGAATCTTATTGGATAAGATGCTGCTTCGACCACCCGAAGAATCTCATTTGTTTAGAGATATTTCTTTGGTATCATCGAAGAATCTTATTGGATAAGATGCTGCATCGACCACCCAAAGAATCTCATGTGTTTAGAGATACTGCTTTGGTATCATTGAAGAATCTTATTGGATAAGATGCTGCTTCGACCACCCGAAGAATCTAATGTGTTTAGAGATACTGCTTTGGTATCATTGAAGAATCTTATTGGACAAGATGCTGCTTCGACCACCCGAAGAATATCATGTGTTTAGAGATACTGCTTTGGTATCATCGAAGAATCGTATTGGATAAGATGCTGCTTCGACCACCCGAAGAATCTCATGTGTTTAGAGATACTGCTTTGGTACCATCGAAGAATCTTATTGGATAAGATGCTGCTTCGACCACCCGAAGAATCTCATGTGTTTAGAGATACTGCTTTGGTATCATCGAAGAATCTTATTGGATAAGATGCTGCTTTGACCGCCCGAAGAATCTCATGTGTATGGAGATACTGCTTTGGTATCATCGAAGAATCTTATTGGATAAGATGCTGCTTCGACCACCCGAAGAATCTCATGTGTTTAGAGATACTGCTTTGGTATCATCGAAGAATCTTATTGGATAAGATGCTGCTTCGACCACCCGAAGAATCTCATTTGTTTAGAGATATTGCTTTGGTACCATCGAAGAATCTTATTGGATAAGATGCTGCTTCGACCACCCGAAGAATCTCATGTGTTTAGAGATACTGCTTTGGTATCATCAAAGAATCTTATTGGATAAGATGCTGCTTCGACCGCTCGAAGAATCTCATGTGTTTGGAGATACTGCTTTGGTATCATCGAAGAATCTTATTGGATAAGATGCTGCTTCGACCGCTCGAAGAATCTCATGTGTTTAGAGATACTGCTTTGGTATCATCGAAGAATCTTATTGGATAAGATGCAGCTTCGACCGCCCGAAGAATATCATGTGTTTAGAGATACTGCGTTGGTATCATCGAAGAATCTTATTGGATAAGATGCTGCTTCGACCACCCGAAGAATCTCATGTGTTTAGAGATACTGCTTTGGTATCATCGAAGAATCTTATTGGATACGATGCTGCTTCGAACACCCGAAGAATCTCATGTGTTTAGAGATACTGCTTTGGTATCATCGAAGAATCTTATTGGATAAGATGCTGCTTCGACCACCCGAAGAATCTCATGTGTGTAGAGATACTGCTTTGGTATCATCGAAGAATCTTATTGGATAAGATGCTGCTTCGACCACCCGAAGAATCTCATGTGTTTAGATATACTGCTTTGGTATCATCGAAGAATCTTATTGGATAAGATGCTGCTTCGACCATCCGAAGAATCTCATGTGTTTAGAGATACTGCTTTGGTATCATCGAAGAATCGTATTGGATAAGATACTGCTTCGACCACCCAAAGAATCTCATGTGTTTAGAGATACTGCTTTGGTATCATCGAAGAATCTTATTGGATAAGATGTTGATTCGACCACCCGAAAAATCTCATGTGTTTAGAGATACTGCTTTGGTATCATCGAAGAATCTTATTGGATAAAATGCTGCTTCGACCACCCGAAGAATCTCATGTGTTTAGAGATACTGCTTTGGTATCATCGAAGAATCTTATTGGATAAGATGCTGCTTCGACCACCCGAAGAATCTCATGTGTTTAGAGATACTGCTTTGGTACCATCGAAGAATCTTATTGGATAAGATGCTGCTTCGACCACCCGAAGAATCTCATTTGTTTAGAGATATTTCTTTGGTATCATCGAAGAATCTTATTGGATAAGATGCTGCTTCGACCACCCAAAGAATCTCATGTGTTTAGAGATACTGCTTTGGTATCATTGAAGAATCTTATTGGATAAGATGCTGCTTCGACCACCCGAAGAATCTAATGTGTTTAGAGATACTGCTTTGGTATCATCGAAGAATCTTATTGGATAAGATGCTGCTTCGACCACCCGAAGAATATCATGTGTTTAGAGATACTGCTTTGGTATCATCGAAGAATCGTATTGGATAAGATGCTGCTTCGACCACCCGAAGAATCTCATGTGTTTAGAGATACTGCTTTGGTACCATCGAAGAATCTTATTGGATAAGATGCTGCTTCGACCACCCGAAGAATCTCATGTGTTTAGAGATACTGCTTTGGTATCATCGAAGAATCTTATTGGATAAGATGCTGCTTTGACCGCCCGAAGAATCTCATGTGTATGGAGATACTGCTTTGGTATCATCGAAGAATCTTATTGGATAAGATGCTGCTTCGACCGCCCGAAGAATCTCATATGTTTAGAGATACTGCTTTGGTATCATCAAAGAATCTTATTGGATAAGATGCTGCTTCGACCGCCCGAAGAATATCATGTGTTTAGAGATACTGGTTTGGTATCATCGAAGAATCTTATTGGATAAGATGCTGCTTCGACCACCCGAAGAATCTCATGTGTTTAGAGATACTGCTTTGGTATCATCGAAGAATCTTATTGGATAAGATGCTGCTTCGACCACCCGAAGAATCTCATGTGTTTAGAGATACTGCTTTGGTATCATCGAACAATCTTATTGGATAAGATGCTGCTTCGACCACCCGAAGAATCTCATGTGTTTAGAGATACTGCTTTGGTATCATCGAAGAATCTTATTGGATAAGATGTTGATTCGACCACCCGAAAAATCTCATGTGTTTAGAGATACTGCTTTGGTATCATCGAAGAATCTTATTGGATAAAATGCTGCTTCGACCACCCGAAGAATCTCATGTGTTTAGAGATACTGCTTTGGTATCATCGAAGAATCTTATTGGATAAGATGCTGCTTCGACCACCCGAAGAATCTCATGTGTTTAGATATACTGCTTGGGTATCATCGAAGAATCTTATTGGATAAGATGCTGCTTCGACCATCCGAAGAATCTCATGTGTTTAGAGATACTGCTTTGGTATCATCGAAGAATCGTATTGGATAAGATACTGCTTCGACCACCCAAAGAATCTCATGTGTTTAGAGATACTGCTTTGGTATCATCGAAGAATCTTATTGGATAAGATGTTGATTCGACCACCCGAAAAATCTCATGTGTTTAGAGATACTGCTTTGGTATCATCGAAGAATCTTATTGGATAAAATGCTGCTTCGACCACCCGAAGAATCTCATGTGTTTAGAGATACTGCTTTGGTATCATCGAAGAATCTTATTGGATAAGATGCTGCTTCGACCACCCGAAGAATCTCATGTGTTTAGAGATACTGCTTTGGTACCATCGAAGAATCTTATTGGATAAGATGCTGCTTCGACCACCCGAAGAATCTCATTTGTTTAGAGATATTTCTTTGGTATCATCGAAGAATCTTATTGGATAAGATGCTGCTTCGACCACCCAAAGAATCTCATGTGTTTAGAGATACTGCTTTGGTATCATTGAAGAATCTTATTGGATAAGATGCTGCTTCGACCACCCGAAGAATCTAATGTGTTTAGAGATACTGCTTTGGTATCATCGAAGAATCTTATTGGATAAGATGCTGCTTCGACCACCCGAAGAATATCATGTGTTTAGAGATACTGCTTTGGTATCATCGAAGAATCGTATTGGATAAGATGCTGCTTCGACCACCCGAAGAATCTCATGTGTTTAGAGATACTGCTTTGGTACCATCGAAGAATCTTATTGGATAAGATGCTGCTTCGACCACCCGAAGAATCTCATGTGTTTAGAGATACTGCTTTGGTATCATCGAAGAATCTTATTGGATAAGATGCTGCTTTGACCGCCCGAAGAATCTCATGTGTATGGAGATACTGCTTTGGTATCATCGAAGAATCTTATTGGATAAGATGCTGCTTCGATCGCCCGAAGAATCTCATATGTTTAGAGATACTGCTTTGGTATCATCAAAGAATCTTATTGGATAAGATGCTGCTTCGACCGCCCGAAGAATATCATGTGTTTAGAGATACTGGTTTGGTATCATCGAAGAATCTTATTGGATAAGATGCTGCTTCGACCACCCGAAGAATCTCATGTGTTTAGAGATACTGCTTTGGTATCATCGAAGAATCTTATTGGATAAGATGCTGCTTCGACCACCCGAAGAATCTCATGTGTTTAGAGATACTGCTTTGGTATCATCGAACAATCTTATTGGATAAGATGCTGCTTCGACCACCCGAAGAATCTCATGTGTTTAGAGATACTGCTTTAGTATCATCGAAGAATTTTATTGGATACGATGCTGCTTCGACAAACCGAAGAATCTCATGTGTTTAGAGATACTGCTTTGGTATCATCGAAGAATCTTATTGGATAAGATGCTGCTTCGACCACCCGAAGAATCTCATGTGTTTAGAGATACTGCTTTGGTATCATCGAAAAATCCTATTGGATACGATACTGCTTCGACCACCCGAATAATCTCATGTGTTTAGAGATACTGCTTTGGTATCATCGAAGAATCTTATTGGATAAGATGGTGCTTCGACCACCCGAAGAATCTCATGTGTTTAGAGATACTGCTTTGGTACCATCGAAGAATCTTATTGGATAAGATGCTGCTTCGACCACCCGAAGAATCTCATGTGTTTAGAGATACTGCTTTGGTATCATCGAAGAATCTTATTGGATAAGATGCTGCTTTGACCGCCCGAAGAATCTCATGTGTTTGGAGATACTGCTTTGGTATCATCGAAGAATCTTATTGGATAAGATGCTGCTTCGGCCGCCCGAAGAATCTCATATGTTTAGAGATACTGCTTTGGTATCATCGAAGAATCTTATTGGATAAGATGCTGCTTCGACCGCCCGAAGAATATCATGTGTTTAGAGATACTGGTTTGGTATCATCGAAGAATCTTATTGGATAAGATGCTGCTTCGACCGCCCGAAGAATCTCATGTGTTTAGAGATACTGCTTTGGTATCATCGAAGAATCTTATTGGATAAGATGCTGCTTCGACCACCCGAAGAATCTCATGTGTTTAGAGATACTGCTTTGGTATCATCGAACAATCTTATTGGATAAGATGCTGCTTCGACCACCCGAAGAATCTCATGTGTTTAGAGATACTGCTTTAGTATCATCGAAGAATTTTATTGGATACGATGCTGCTTCGACCAACCGAAGAATCTCATGTGTTTAGAGATACTGCTTTGGTATCATCGAAGAATCTTATTGGATAAGATGCTGCTTCGACCACCCGAAGAATCTCATGTGTTTAGAGATACTGCTTTGGTATCATCGAAAAATCCTATTGGATACGATACTGCTTCGACCACCCGAAGAATCTCATGTGTTTAGAGATACTGCTTTGGTATCATCGAAGAATCTTATTGGATAAGATGGTGCTTCGACCACCCGAAGAATCTCATGTGTTTAGAGATACTGCTTTGGTATCATCGAAGAATCTTATTGGATAAGATGGTGCTTCGACCACCCGAAGAATCTCATGTGTTTAGAGATACTGCTTTGGTATCATCGAAGAATCTTATTGGATAAGATGCTGCTTCGACCACCCGAAGAATCTCATGTGTTTAGATATACTGCTTTGTAATCATCGAAGAATCTTATTGGATAAGATGCTGCTTCGACCGCCCGAAGAATCTCATGTGTTTAGAGATACTGCTTTGGTATCATCGAAGAATCTTATTGGATAAGATGCTGCTTCGACCGCCCGAAGAATCTCATGTGTTTATAGATACTGCTTTGGTATCATCGAAGAATCTTATAGGATAAGATGCTGCTTCGACCACCCGAAGAATCTCATGTGTTTAGAGATACTGCTTTGGTATCATCGAAGAATCTTATTGGATAAGATGCTGCTTCGACCACCCGAAGAATCTCATGTGTTTAGAGATACTGCTTTGGTATCATCGAAGAATCTTATTGGATAAGATGCTGCTTCGACCGCCCGAAGAATCTCATGTGTTTAGAGATACTGCTTTGGTATCATCGAAGAATCTTATTGGATAAGATGCTGCTTCGACCACCCGAAGAATCTCATGTGTTTAGAGATACTGCTTTGGTATCATCGAACAATCTTATTGGATAAGATGCTGCTTCGACCACCCGAAGAATCTCATGTGTTTAGAGATACTGCTTTGGTATCATCGAAGAATCGTATTGGATAAGATGCTGCTTCGACCACCCGAAGAATCTCATGTGTTTAGAGATACTGCTTTGGTACCATCGAAGAATCTTATTGGATAAGATGCTGCTTCGACCACCCGAAGAATCTCATGTGTTTAGAGATACTGCTTTGGTATCATCGAAGAATCTTATTGGATAAGATGCTGCTTTGACCGCCCGAAGAATCTCATGTGTATGGAGATACTGCTTTGGTATCATCGAAGAATCTTATTGGATAAGATGCTGCTTCGACCGCCCGAAGAATCTCATATGTTTAGAGATACTGCTTTGGTATCATCAAAGAATCTTATTGGATAAGATGCTGCTTCGACCGCCCGAAGAATATCATGTGTTTAGAGATACTGGTTTGGTATCATCGAAGAATCTTATTGGATAAGATGCTGCTTCGACCACCCGAAGAATCTCATGTGTTTAGAGATACTGCTTTGGTATCATCGAAGAATCTTATTGGATAAGATGCTGCTTCGACCACCCGAAGAATCTCATGTGTTTAGAGATACTGCTTTGGTATCATCGAACAATCTTATTGGATAAGATGCTGCTTCGACCACCCGAAGAATCTCATGTGTTTAGAGATACTGCTTTAGTATCATCGAAGAATTTTATTGGATACGATGCTGCTTCGACCAACCGAAGAATCTCATGTGTTTAGAGATACTGCTTTGGTATCATCGAAGAATCTTATTGGATAAGATGCTGCTTCGACCACCCGAAGAATCTCATGTGTTTAGAGATACTGCTTTGGTATCATCGAAAAATCCTATTGGATACGATACTGCTTCGACCACCCGAAGAATCTCATGTGTTTAGAGATACTGCTTTGGTATCATCGAAGAATCTTATTGGATAAGATGGTGCTTCGACCACCCGAAGAATCTCATGTGTTTAGAGATACTGCTTTGGTATCATCGAAGAATCTTATTGGATAAGATGGTGCTTCGACCACCCGAAGAATCTCATGTGTTTAGAGATACTGCTTTGGTATCATCGAAGAATCTTATTGGATAAGATGCTGCTTCGACCACCCGAAGAATCTCATGTGTTTAGAGATACTGCTTTGTAATCATCGAAGAATCTTATTGGATAAGATGCTGCTTCGACCGCCCGAAGAATCTCATGTGTTTGGAGATACTGCTTTGGTATCATCGAAGAATCTTATTGGATAAGATGCTGCTTCGACCGCCCGAAGAATCTCATGTGTTTATAGATACTGCTTTGGTATCATCGAAGAATCTTATAGGATAAGATGCTGCTTCGACCACCC
The DNA here is from genome assembly GCA_963859935.3 of Lathyrus sativus. NCBI lineage: Eukaryota > Viridiplantae > Streptophyta > Magnoliopsida > Fabales > Fabaceae > Lathyrus > Lathyrus sativus. The sequence goes on from CAWUDS030006580.1 coordinate 20,141, forward strand.
GAAGAATCTCATGTGTTTAGAGATACTGCTTTGGTATCATCGAAGAATCTTATTGGATAAGATGCTGCTTCGACCACCCGAAGAATCTCATGTGTTTAGAGATACTGCTTTGGTACCATCGAAGAATCTTATTGGATAAGATGCTGCTTCGACCACCCGAAGAATCTCATGTGTTTAGAGATACTGCTTAGGTATCATCAAAGAATCTTATTGGATAAGATGCTGCTTCGACCGCTCGAAGAATCTCATGTGTTTGGAGATACTGCTTTGGTACCATCGAAGAATCTTATTGGATAAGATGCTGCTTCGACCGCTCGAAGAATCTCATGTGTTTAGAGATACTGCTTTGGTATCATCGAAGAATCTTATTGGATAAGATGCTGCTTCGACCGCCCGAAGAATATCATGTGTTTAGAGATACTGCGTTTGTATCATCGAAGAATCTTATTGGATAAGATGCTGCTTCGACCACCCGAAGAATCTCATGTGTTTAGAGATACTGCTTTGGTATCATCGAAGAATCTTATTGGATACGATGCTGCTTCGACCACCCGAAGAATCTCATGTGTTTAGAGATACTGCTTTGGTATCATCGAAGAATCTTATTGGATAAGATGCTGCTTCGACCACCCGAAGAATCTCATGTGTGTAGAGATACTGATTTGGTATCATCGAAGAATCTTATTGGATAAGATGCTGCTTCGACCACCCAAAGAATCTCATGTGTTTAGATATACTGCTTTGGTATCATCGAAGAATCTTATTGGATAAGATGCTGCTTCGACCATCCGAAGAATCTCATGTGTTTAGAGATACTGCTTTGGTATCATCAAAGAATCTTATTGGATAAGATACTGCTTCGACCACCCAAAGAATCTCATGTGTTTAGAGATACTGCTTTGGTATCATCGAAGAATCTTATTGTATAAGATGTTGATTCGACCACCCGAAAAATCTCATGTGTTTAGAGATACTGCGTTGGTATCATCGAAGAATCTTATTGGATAAGATGCTGCTTCGACCACCCGAAGAATCTCATGTGTTTAGAGATACTGCTTTGGTATCATCGAAGAATCTTATTGGATACGATGCTGCTTCGACCACCCGAAGAATCTCATGTGTTTAGAGATACTGCTTTGGTATCATCGAAGAATCTTATTTGATAAGATGCTGCTTCGACCACCCGAAGAATCTCATTTGTTTAGAGATATTTCTTTGGTATCATCGAAGAATCTTATTGGATAAGATGCTGCTTCGACCACCCGAAGAATCTCATGTGTTTAGAGATACTGCTTTGGTATCATCGAAGAATCTTATTGGATAAGATGCTGCTTCGACCACCCGAAGAATCTCATGTGTTTAGAGATACTGCTTTGGTACCATCGAAGAATCTTATTGGATAAGATGCTGCTTCGACCACCCGAAGAATCTCATGTGTTTAGAGATACTGCTTAGGTATCATCAAAGAATCTTATTGGATAAGATGCTGCTTCGACCGCTCGAAGAATCTCATGTGTTTGGAGATACTGCTTTGGTACCATCGAAGAATCTTATTGGATAAGATGCTGCTTCGACCGCTCGAAGAATCTCATGTGTTTAGAGATACTGCTTTGGTATCATCGAAGAATCTTATTGGATAAGATGCTGCTTCGACCGCCCGAAGAATATCATGTGTTTAGAGATACTGCGTTGGTATCATCGAAGAATCTTATTGGATAAGATGCTGCTTCGACCACCCGAAGAATCTCATGTGTTTAGAGATACTGCTTTGGTATCATCGAAGAATCTTATTGGATACGATGCTGCTTCGACCACCCGAAGAATCTCATGTGTTTAGAGATACTGCTTTGGTATCATCGAAGAATCTTATTGGATAAGATGCTGCTTCGACCACCCGAAGAATCTCATGTGTGTAGAGATACTGCTTTGGTATCATCGAAGAATCTTATTGGATAAGATGCTGCTTCGACCACCCGAAGAATCTCATGTGTTTAGATATACTGCTTTGGTATCATCGAAGAATCTTATTGGATAAGATGCTGCTTCGACCATCCGAAGAATCTCATGTGTTTAGAGATACTGCTTTGGTATCATCGAAGAATCTTATTGGATAAGATACTGCTTCGACCACCCAAAGAATCTCATGTGTTTAGAGATACTGCTTTGGTATCATCGAAGAATCTTATTGTATAAGATGTTGATTCGACCACCCGAAAAATCTCATGTGTTTAGAGATACTGCGTTGGTATCATCGAAGAATCTTATTGGATAAGATGCTGCTTCGACCACCCGAAGAATCTCATGTGTTTAGAGATACTGCTTTGGTATCATCGAAGAATCTTATTGGATACGATGCTGCTTCGACCACCCGAAGAATCTCATGTGTTTAGAGATACTGCTTTGGTATCATCGAAGAATCTTATTTGATAAGATGCTGCTTCGACCACCCGAAGAATCTCATTTGTTTAGAGATATTTCTTTGGTATCATCGAAGAATCTTATTGGATAAGATGCTGCTTCGACCACCCGAAGAATCTCATGTGTTTAGAGATACTGCTTTGGTATCATCGAAGAATCTTATTGGATAAGATGCTGCTTCGACCACCCGAAGAATCTCATGTGTTTAGAGATACTGCTTTGGTACCATCGAAGAATCTTATTGGATAAGATGCTGCTTCGACCACCCGAAGAATCTCATGTGTTTAGAGATACTGCTTAGGTATCATCAAAGAATCTTATTGGATAAGATGCTGCTTCGACCGCTCGAAGAATCTCATGTGTTTGGAGATACTGCTTTGGTACCATCGAAGAATCTTATTGGATAAGATGCTGCTTCGACCGCTCGAAGAATCTCATGTGTTTAGAGATACTGCTTTGGTATCATCGAAGAATCTTATTGGATAAGATGCTGCTTCGACCGCCCGAAGAATATCATGTGTTTAGAGATACTGCGTTTGTATCATCGAAGAATCTTATTGGATAAGATGCTGCTTCGACCACCCGAAGAATCTCATGTGTTTAGAGATACTGCTTTGGTATCATCGAAGAATCTTATTGGATACGATGCTGCTTCGACCACCCGAAGAATCTCATGTGTTTAGAGATACTGCTTTGGTATCATCGAAGAATCTTATTGGATAAGATGCTGCTTCGACCACCCGAAGAATCTCATGTGTGTAGAGATACTGCTTTGGTATCATCGAAGAATCTTATTGGATAAGATGCTGCTTCGACCACCCAAAGAATCTCATGTGTTTAGATATACTGCTTTGTATCATCGAAGAATCTTATTGGATAAGATGCTGCTTCGACCATCCGAAGAATCTCATGTGTTTAGAGATACTGCTTTGGTATCATCAAAGAATCTTATTGGATAAGATACTGCTTCGACCACCCAAAGAATCTCATGTGTTTAGAGATACTGCTTTGGTATCATCGAAGAATCTTATTGTATAAGATGTTGATTCGACCACCCGAAAAATCTCATGTGTTTAGAGATACTGCGTTGGTATCATCGAAGAATCTTATTGGATAAGATGCTGCTTCGACCACCCGAAGAATCTCATGTGTTTAGAGATACTGCTTTGGTATCATCGAAGAATCTTATTGGATACGATGCTGCTTCGACCACCCGAAGAATCTCATGTGTTTAGAGATACTGCTTTGGTATCATCGAAGAATCTTATTTGATAAGATGCTGCTTCGACCACCCGAAGAATCTCATTTGTTTAGAGATATTTCTTTGGTATCATCGAAGAATCTTATTGGATAAGATGCTGCTTCGACCACCCGAAGAATCTCATGTGTTTAGAGATACTGCTTTGGTATCATCGAAGAATCTTATTGGATAAGATGCTGCTTCGACCACCCGAAGAATCTCATGTGTTTAGAGATACTGCTTTGGTACCATCGAAGAATCTTATTGGATAAGATGCTGCTTCGACCACCCGAAGAATCTCATGTGTTTAGAGATACTGCTTAGGTATCATCAAAGAATCTTATTGGATAAGATGCTGCTTCGACCGCTCGAAGAATCTCATGTGTTTGGAGATACTGCTTTGGTACCATCGAAGAATCTTATTGGATAAGATGCTGCTTCGACCGCTCGAAGAATCTCATGTGTTTAGAGATACTGCTTTGGTATCATCGAAGAATCTTATTGGATAAGATGCTGCTTCGACCGCCCGAAGAATATCATGTGTTTAGAGATACTGCGTTGGTATCATCGAAGAATCTTATTGGATAAGATGCTGCTTCGACCACCCGAAGAATCTCATGTGTTTAGAGATACTGCTTTGGTATCATCGAAGAATCTTATTGGATACGATGCTGCTTCGACCACCCGAAGAATCTCATGTGTTTAGAGATACTGCTTTGGTATCATCGAAGAATCTTATTGGATAAGATGCTGCTTCGACCACCCGAAGAATCTCATGTGTGTAGAGATACTGCTTTGGTATCATCGAAGAATCTTATTGGATAAGATGCTGCTTCGACCACCCGAAGAATCTCATGTGTTTAGATATACTGCTTTGGTATCATCGAAGAATCTTATTGGATAAGATGCTGCTTCGACCATCCGAAGAATCTCATGTGTTTAGAGATACTGCTTTGGTATCATCGAAGAATCTTATTGGATAAGATACTGCTTCGACCACCCAAAGAATCTCATGTGTTTAGAGATACTGCTTTGGTATCATCGAAGAATCTTATTGTATAAGATGTTGATTCGACCACCCGAAAAATCTCATGTGTTTAGAGATACTGCGTTGGTATCATCGAAGAATCTTATTGGATAAGATGCTGCTTCGACCACCCGAAGAATCTCATGTGTTTAGAGATACTGCTTTGGTATCATCGAAGAATCTTATTGGATACGATGCTGCTTCGACCACCCGAAGAATCTCATGTGTTTAGAGATACTGCTTTGGTATCATCGAAGAATCTTATTTGATAAGATGCTGCTTCGACCACCCGAAGAATCTCATTTGTTTAGAGATATTTCTTTGGTATCATCGAAGAATCTTATTGGATAAGATGCTGCTTCGACCACCCGAAGAATCTCATGTGTTTAGAGATACTGCTTTGGTATCATCGAAGAATCTTATTGGATAAGATGCTGCTTCGACCACCCGAAGAATCTCATGTGTTTAGAGATACTGCTTTGGTACCATCGAAGAATCTTATTGGATAAGATGCTGCTTCGACCACCCGAAGAATCTCATGTGTTTAGAGATACTGCTTAGGTATCATAAAAGAATCTTATTGGATAAGATGCTGCTTCGACCGCTCGAAGAATCTCATGTGTTTGGAGATACTGCTTTGGTACCATCGAAGAATCTTATTGGATAAGATGCTGCTTCGACCGCTCGAAGAATCTCATGTGTTTAGAGATACTGCTTTGGTATCATCGAAGAATCTTATTGGATAAGATGCTGCTTCGACCGCCCGAAGAATATCATGTGTTTAGAGATACTGCGTTGGTATCATCGAAGAATCTTATTGGATAAGATGCTGCTTCGACCACCCGAAGAATCTCATGTGTTTAGAGATACTGCTTTGGTATCATCGAAGAATCTTATTGGATACGATGCTGCTTCGACCACCCGAAGAATCTCATGTGTTTAGAGATACTGCTTTGGTATCATCGAAGAATCTTATTGGATAAGATGCTGCTTCGACCACCCGAAGAATCTCATGTGTGTAGAGATACTGCTTTGGTATCATCGAAGAATCTTATTGGATAAGATGCTGCTTCGACCACCCGAAGAATCTCATGTGTTTAGATATACTGCTTTGGTATCATCGAAGAATCTTATTGGATAAGATGCTGCTTCGACCATCCGAAGAATCTCATGTATTTAGAGATACTGCTTTGGTATCATAGAAGAATCTTATTGGATAAGATACTGCTTCGACCACCCAAAGAATCTCATGTGTTTAGAGATACTGCTTTGGTATCATCGAAGAATCTTATTGGATAAGATGTTGATTCGACCACCCGAAAAATCTCATGTGTTTAGAGATACTGCTTTGGTATCATCGAAGAATCTTATTGGATAAAATGCTGCTTCGACCACCCGAAGAATCTCATGTGTTTAGAGATACTGCTTTGGTATCATCGAAGAATCTTATTGGATAACATGCTGCTTCGACCACCCGAAGAATCTCATGTGTTTAGAGATACTGCTTTGGTATCATCGAAGAATCTTATTGGATAAGATGCTGCGTCGACCACCCGAAGAATCTCATGTGTTTAGATATACTGCTTTTGTATCATCGAAGAATCTTATTGGATAAGATGCTGCTTCGACCACCCGAAGAATCTCATGTGTTTATAGATACTGCTTTGGTATCATCGAAGAATCTTATTGGATAAGATGCTGCTTCGACCACCTAAAGAATCTCATGTGTTTGGAGATACTGCTTTGGTATCATCGAAGAATCTTATTGGATAAGATGCTGCTTCGACCACCCGAAGAATCTCATGTGTTTAGTTATACTTCTTTGGTATCATCGAAGAATCTTATTGGATAAGATGCTGCTTCGACCGCCCGAAGAATCTCATGTGTTTGGAGATACTGCTTTGGTATCATCGAAGAATCTTATTGGATAAGATGCTGCTTCGACCACCCGAAGAATCTCATGTGTTTAGAGATACTGCTTTGGTACCATCGAAGAATCTTATTGGATAAGATGCTGCTTCGACCACCCGAAGAATCTCATTTGTTTAGAGATATTTTTTTGGTATCATCGAAGAATCTTATTGGATAAGATGCTGCTTCGACCACCCAAAGAATCTCATGTGTTTAGAGATACTGCTTTGGTATCATTGAAGAATCTTATTGGATAAGATGCTGCTTCGACCACCCGAAGAATCTAATGTGTTTAGAGATACTGCTTTGGTATCATCGAAGAATCTTATTGGATAAGATGCTGCTTCGACCACCCGAAGAATATCATGTGTTTAGAGATACTGCTTTGGTATCATCGAAGAATCGTATTGGATAAGATGCTGCTTCGACCACCCGAAGAATCTCATGTGTTTAGAGATACTGCTTTGGTACCATCGAAGAATCTTATTGGATAAGATGCTGCTTCGACCACCCGAAGAATATCATGTGTTTAGAGATACTGGTTTAGTATCATCGAAGAATCTTATTGGATAAGATGCTGCTTCGACCACCCGAAGAATCTCATGTGTTTAGAGATACTGCTTTGGTATCATCGAAGAATCTTATTGGGTAAGATGCTGCTTCGACCACCCGAAGAATCTCATGTGTTTAGAGATACTGCTTTGACTATCGAAGAATCTTATTGGATAAGATGCTGCTTCGACCACCCGAAGAATCTCATGTGTTTAGAGATACTGCTTTGGTATCATCGAAGAATCTTATTGGATAAGATGCTGCTTCGACCACCCGAAGAATCTCACGTGTTTAGAGATACTGCTTTGGTACCATCGAAGAATCTTATTGGATAAGATGCTGCTTCGACCACCCGAAGAATCTCATTTGTTTAGAGATATTGCTTTGGTATCATCGAAGAATCTTATTGGATAAGATGCTGCTTCGACCATCCAAAGAATCTCATGTGTTTAGAGATACTGCTTTGGTATCATCGAAGAATCTTATTGGATAAGATGCTGCTTCGACCACCCGAAGAATCTCATGTGTTTAGAGATACTGCTTTGGTATCATCGAAGAATCTTATTGGATAAGATGCTGCTTCGACCACCCGAAGAATCTCATGTGTTTAGAGATACTGTCTTTGGTATCATCGAAGAATCTTATTGGATAAGATGCTTGCTTCGACCGCTCCAAAGAATCTCATGTGTTTGGAGATACTGCTTTGGTATCATCGAAGAATCTTATTGGATAAGATGCTGCTTCGACCGCCCGAAGAATCTCATGTGTTTAGAGATACTGCTTTGGTATCATCGAAGAATCTTATTGGATAAGATGCTGCTTCGACCACCCGAAGAATCTCATGTGTTTTAGAGATACTGCTTTGGTATCTTCGAAGAATCTTATTGGATAAGATGCTGTTTCGACCGCCCGAAGAATCTCATGTGTTTGGAGATACTGCTTTGGTATCATCGAAGAATCTATTGGATAAGATGCTGCTTCGACCACACCGAAGAATCTCATGTGTTTAGAGATACTGCTTTGGTATCATCGAAGAATCTTATTGGATAAGATGCTGCTTCGACCGCCCGAAGAATCTCATATGTTTAGAGATACTGCTTTGGTATCCATCGAAGAATCTTATTGGATAAGATGCTGCTTCGACTGCCCCGAAGAATATCATGTGTTTAGAGATACTGGTTTGGTATCATCGAAGAATCTTATTGGATAAGATGCTGCTTCGACCACCCGAAGAATCTCATGTGTTTAGAGATACTGCTTTGGTATCATCGAAGAATCTTATTGGATAAGATGCTGCTTCGACCACCCGAAGAATCTCATGTGTTTAGAGATACTGCTTTGGTATCATCCAACAATCTTATTGGATAAGATGCTGCTTCGACCACCCGAAGAATCTCATGTGTTTTAGAGATACTGCTTTAGTATCATCGAAGAATTTTATTGGATACGATGCTGCTTCGACCAACCGAAGAATCTCATGTGTTTAGAGATACTGCTTTGGTATCATCGAAGAATCTTATTGGATAAGATGCTGCTTCGACCACCCGAAGAATCTCATGTGTTTAGAGATACTGCTTTGGTATCATCGAAAAATCCTATTGGATACGATACTGCTTCGACCACCCGAAGAATCTCATGTGTTTAGAGATACTGCTTTGGTATCATCGAAGAATCTTATTGGATAAGATGCTGCTTCGACCCGCCCGAAGAATTCTCATGTGTTTGGAGATACTGCTTTGGTATCATCGAAGAATCTTATTGGATAAGATGCTGCATTCGAGCCGCCCAGAAGAATCTCATGTGTTTAGAGATACTGCTTTGGTATCATCGAAGAATCTTATTGGATAAGATGCTGCTTCGACCACACCGAAGGAATCTCATGTGTTTAGAGAGATACTGCTTTGGTATCATCAAAGAATCTTATTGGATAAGATGCTGCTTCGACCGCTCGAAGAATCTCATGTGTTTGGAGATACTGCTTTGGTACCATCGAAGAATCTTATTGGATAAGATGCTGCTTCGACTCGCTCGAAGAATCTCATGTGTTTAGAGATACTGCTTTGGTATCATCGAAGAATCTTATTGGATAAGATGCTGCTCTCGAACCGCCCCGAAGAATATCATGTGTTTAGAGATACTGCATTGGTATCATCGAAGAATCTTATTGGATAAGATGCTGCTTCGACCACACCGAAGAATCTCATGTGTTTAGAGATACTGCTTTGGTATCATCGAAGAATCTTATTGGATACGATGCTGCTCTCGACACACCGAAGAATCTCATGTGTTTAGAGATACTGCTTTGGTATCATCGAAGAATCTTATTGGATAAGATGCTGCTTCGACCACCCGAAGAATCTCATGTGTGTAGAGATACTGCTTTGGTATCATCGAAGAATCTTATTGGATAAGATGCTGCTTCGACCACCCGAAGAATCTCATGTGTTTTAGATATACTGCTTTGGTATCATCGAAGAATCTTATTGGATAAGATGCTGCTTCGACCATCCGAAGAATCTCATGTGTTTAGAAGATAACTGCTTTGGTATCATCGAAGAATCTTATTGGATAAGATACTGCTTCGACCACCCAAAGAATCTCATGTGTTTAGAGATACTGCTTTGGTATCATCGAAGAATCTTATTGTATAAGATGTTGATTCGACCACCCGAAAAATCTCATGTGTTTAGAGATACTGCGTTGGTATCATCGAAGAATCTTATTGGATAAGATGCTGCTTCGACCACCCGAAGAATCTCATGTGTTTAGAGATACTGCTTTGGTATCATCGAAGAATCTTATTGGATACGATGCTGCTTCGACCCACCCGAAGAATCTCATGTGTTTAGAGATACTGCTTTGGTATCATCGAAGAATCTTATTTGATAAGATGCTGCTTCGACCACCCGAAGAATCTCATTTGTTTAGAGATATTTCTTTGGTATCATCGAAGAATCTTATTGGATAAGATGCTGCTTCGACCACCCGAAGAATCTCATGTGTTTAGAGATACTGCTTTGGTATCATCGAAGAATCTTATTGGATAAGATGCTGCTTCGACCACCCGAAGAATCTCATGTGTTTAGAGATACTGCTTTGGTACCATCGAAGAATCTTATTGGATAAGATGCTGCTTCGACCACCCGAAGAATCTCATGTGTTTAGAGATACTGCTTAGGTATCATCAAAGAATCTTATTGGATAAGATGCTGCATTCGACCGCTCGAAGAATCTCATGTGTTTGGAGATACTGCTTTGGTACCATCGAAGAATCTTATTGGATAAGATGCTGCTTCGACCGCTCGAAGAATCTCATGTGTTTAGAGATACTGCTTTGGTATCATCGAAGAATCCTTATTGGATAAGATGCTGCTTCGAACCGCCCGAAGAATATCATGTGTTTAGAGATACTGTGTTGGTATCATCGAAGAATCTTATTGGATAAGATGCTGACTTCGACCACCCGAAGAATCTCATGTGTTTAGAGATACTGCTTTGGTATCATCGAAGAATCTTATTGGATACGATGCTGCTTCGACCACCCGAAGAATCTCATGTGTTTAGAGATACTGCTTTGGTATCATCGAAGAATCTTATTGGATAAGATTGCTGCTTCGACACACCCGAAGAATCTCATGTGTGTAGAGATACTGCTTTGGTATCATCGAAGAATCTTATTGGATAAGATGCTGCTATCGACCACCCGAAGAATCTCATGTGTTTAGATATACTGCTTTGGTATCATCGAAGAATCTTATTGGATAAGATGCTGCTTCGACCATCCCGAAGAATCTCATGTATTTAGAGATACTGCTTTGGTATCATAGAAGAATCTTATTGGATAAGATACTGCTTCGAACCACCCAAAGAATCTCATGTGTTTAGAGATACTGCTTTGGTATCATCGAAGAATCTTATTGGATAAGATGTTGATTCGACCACCCCGAAAAATCTCATGTGTTTAGAGATACTGCTTTGGTATCATCGAAGAATCTTATTGGATAAAATGCTGCTCTCGACCACCCGAAGAATCTCATGTGTTTAGAGATACTGCTTTGGTATCATCGAAGAATCTTATTGGATAACATGCTGCTTCGACCACCCGAAGAATCTCATGTGTTTTAGAGATACTGCTTTGGTATCATCGAAGAATCTTATTGGATAAGATGCTGCGTCGACCACCCGAAGAATCTCATGTGTTTAGATATACTGCTTTTTGTATCATCGAAGAATCTTATTGGATAAGATGCTGCTTCGACCACTCCGAAGAATCTCATGTGTTTAGAGATACTTGCTTTGGTATCATCGAAGAATCTTATTGGATAAGATGCTGCTTCGACCACCTAAAGAATCTCATGTGTTTGGAGATACTGCTTTGGTATCATCGAAGAATCTTATTGGATAAGATGCTTGCTTCGACACCCGAAGAATCTCATGTGTTTAGTTATACTTCTTTGGTATCATCGAAGAATCTTATTGGATAAGATGCTGCTTCGACCGCCACGAAGAATCTCATGTGTTTGGAGATACTGCTTTGGTATCATCGAAGAATCTTATTGGATAAGATGCTGCTTCGACCACCCGAAGAATCTCATGTGTTTAGAGATACTGCTTTGGTACCATCGAAGAATCTTATTGGATAAGATGCTGCTTCGACCACCCGAAGAATCTCATTTGTTTAGAGATATTTCTTTGGTATCATCGAAGAATCTTATTGGATAAGATGCTGCTTCGACCACCCAAAGAATCTCATGTGTTTAGAGATACTGCTTTGGTATCATGAAGAATCTTATTGGATAAGATGCTGCTTCGACCACCCGAAGAATCTAATGTGTTTTAGAGATACTGCTTTGGTATCATCGAAGAATCTTATTGGATAAGATGCTGCTGCTCTCGACCACCCGAAGAATATCATGTGTTTAGAGATACTGCTTTGGTATCATCGAAGAATCGTATTGGATAAGATGCTGCTCTCGACCACCCGAAGAATCTCATGTGTTTAGAGATACTGCTTTGGTACCATCGAAGAATCTTATTGGATAAGATGCTGCTTCGACCACCCGAAGAATATCATGTGTTTAGAGATACTGGTTTAGTATCATCGAAGAATCTTATTGGATAAGATGCTGCTTCGACCACCCGAAGAATCTCATGTGTTTAGAGATACTGCTTTGGTATCATCGAAGAATCTTATTGGGTAAGATGCTGCTTCGACCACCCGAAGAATCTCATGTGTTTAGAGATACTGCTTTGACTATCGAAGAATCTTATTGGATAAGATGCTGCTTCGACCACCCGAAGAATCTCATGTGTTTAGAGATACTGCTTTGGTATCATCGAAGAATCTTATTGGATAAGATGCTGCTTCGACCACCCGAAGAATCTCACGTGTTTAGAGATACTGCTTTGGTACCATCGAAGAATCTTATTGGATAAGATGCTGCTTCGACCACCCGAAGAATCTCATTTGTTTAGAGATATTGCTTTTGGTATCATCGAAGAATCTTATTGGATAAGATGCTGCTTCGACCATCCAAAGAATCTCATGTGTTTAGAGATACTGCTTTGGTATCATCGAGAAGAATCTTATTGGATAAGATGCTGCTTCGACCACCCGAAGAATCTCATGTGTTTAGAGATACTGCTTTGGTATCATCGAAGAATCTTATTGGATAAGATGCTGCTTCGACCACCCGAAGAATCTCATGTGTTTAGAGATACTGCTTTGGTATCATCGAAGAATCTTATTGGATAAGATGCTGCTTCGACCGCCCCAAAGAATCTCATGTGTTTGGAGATACTGCTTTGGTATCATCGAAGAATCTTATTGGATAAGATGCTGCTTCGACCCGCCCGAAGAATCTCATGTGTTTAGAGATACTGCTTTGGTATCATCGAAGAATCTTATTGGATAAGATGCTGCTTCGACCACCCGAAGAATCTCATGTGTTTAGAGATACTGCTTTGGTATCTTCGAAGAATCTTATTGGATAAGATGCTGTTTCGACCGCCCGAAGAATCTCATGTGTTTGGAGGATACTGCTTTGGTATCATCGAAGAATCTATTGGATAAGATGCTGCTTCGACCACCCGAAGAATCTCATGTGTTTAGAGATACTGCTTTGGTATCATCGAAGAATCTTATCGGATAAGATGCTGCTTCGACCGCCCGAAGAATCTCATATGTTTAGAGATACTGCTTTGGTATCATCGAAGAATCTTATTGGATAAGATGCTGCTTCGACTGCCCGAAGAATATCATGTGTTTAGAGATACTGGTTTGGTATCATCGAAGAATCTTATTGGATAAGATGCTGCTTCGACCACCCGAAGAATCTCATGTGTTTTAGAGATACTGCTTTGGTATCATCGAAGAATCTTATTGGATAAGATGCTGCTTCGACCACCCGAAGAATCTCATGTGTTTAGAGATACTGCTTTGGTATCATCCAACAATCTTATTGGATAAGATGCTGCTTCGACACCCGAAGAATCTCATGTGTTT
>CAWUDS030006581.1:0-5000 GCA_963859935.3 Lathyrus sativus
TAAGTTAGCTTCTGCTATTTTAAGAGTTTGTTGTGCTTCTTGTGGATTAATGTCACTAGCCCTTTCTGCATCAGGTACTAAAATAGTGATCTCATTATTGCCGATTCTAGCAAAACCACCCATCAGAGCCATCGTTAACCATCGGTCCTTAAGGCGTATTCTCAAAATACCTATATCTATATCTAAAGCTGTGGCAATAGGCACATGATTTTTTAATACCCCAATTTGTCCACTATTAGTAGATAAAATAATTTCTTTCACTTCTGAATCCCAAACAATTCGATTGGGGGTCAGTACACAAAGATGGAAAGTCATTTCTTGAATTTGTTCTCCATTTCTAAGTTAAGTTCGTAGCCTTCGCAGTAGCTTCATCGATATTACCCACCAAATAAAAGGCTTGTTCAGGAAGACTATCTAATTCTCCAGAAAGAATCAATTGAAATCCTCTAATTGTTTCTGCGAGACCAACATATTTCCCTGGGGAACCAGTAAATACTTCTGCTACGAAAAAAGGTTGTGATAAGAAACGTTCCATTTTTCGTGCTCTTGCTACGGTTAAGCGATCCTCTTCGGATACTTCGTCCAACCCAAGAATAGATATCATGTCCTGAAGTTCTTTGTAACGCTGTAACGTTTGTTTAACTCTTTGCGCAGTTTCATAATGTTCTTCACCGACGATCCGAGGTTGGAGCATGGTGGACGTTGAATCTAAAGGATCTACTGCTGGATAGATACCTTTGGCAGCTAATCCTCTTGATAGTACAGTAGTTGCATCCAAATGTGCAAATGTCGTGGCAGGAGCAGGATCGGTCAAATCGTCTGCAGGTACATAAACTGCTTGAATAGAAGTTATTGACCCTTCTTTGGTAGAAGTAATTCTTTCTTGTAAAGTACCCATTTCAGTACCCAGGGTCGGTTGATAACCCACAGCGGAAGGCATTCGGCCCAATAAGGCCGATACTTCGGATCCGGCTTGGACAAAACGGAAGATATTGTCGATAAATAGAAGGACGTCCTGCTCATTGACATCTCGGAAATATTCTGCCATAGTTAGGGCAGTTAAACCAACTCTCATACGAGCTCCGGGGGGTTCATTCATTTGACCATAGACTAAAGCGACTTTTGATTCCGCAATATTTTTTTCATTAATTACTCCGGATTCTTTCATTTCCATATAAAGATCATTTCCCTCACGAGTACGCTCACCTACTCCGCCAAATACAGATACACCTCCATGAGCTTTGGCAATGTTATTGATCAATTCCATAATGAGTACTGTTTTACCTACCCCAGCTCCACCGAAAAGTCCTATTTTTCCGCCACGGCGATAAGGAGCTAAAAGATCGACTACTTTAATTCCTGTTTCAAAAATGGATAATTGTGTATCTAACTGTATAAAGGCAGGCGCAGATCTATGAATAGGAGATGTTGTGCGAGTATCTACAGGACCCAAATTATCTATGGGTTCTCCAAGCACGTTGAAAATTCGACCTAGGGTTGCTCCGCCGACTGGAACACTTAGAGCAGCTCCTGTGTCAATCACTTCCATTCCTCTCTTTAGACCATCTGTAGCACTCATAGCTACAGCTCTAGCTCGATTATTTCCTAATAATCGCTGTACTTCACAAGTTACGCGAATTTGTTGGCCAACCGTATCTCGACCTTGAACTATCAGAGCGTTGTAAATATAAGGCATCTTCCCTGGTGGAAAAACTATATCGAGTACCGGACCGATTATTTGCGTAATACGCCCCAGATTTTTGTTTTCAAGTGCAGAAACCTCAGTATCAGAAGGGGGAGGATTTATTGTCATATTGAAAAATATCCTTTTTTTTTTTTGAAAAAAAAAAAAAAAAATTCAAATTAAGAAAAAATGTTCGAGAACAACGCAAGTGGATTGGTTCATTATTTGAATATTTAATAACAAATGAAATGTATTAATTCATATTTAATAAAATATTTAATAATAAAAAAATATGGAATAATAAATGTAATTTAATAATCGATTTTCACCATCCAATCAATTCAATTGTTTTCAAATTTCAATGATTTAATTTTTAAGGTCAACCCAGTCATCCAGATTGTAGACAATACTATCTATATTATCTATGGAATTCCAACCTGAACTTTGTTTATGATTCTGTTTTTCTATCTCATTGGTCCTTATTTTTTATTTCCTCAGCATAGGATTTATACTGAGCATATTATTTCTTTTTACCGATTTTCTTTTTATTGGGCAAATTCTGCCGATTTTGACATCTAGGATTTACATATACAACATATATCACTGTCAAGGTCAAGAGTATACTTTTTATTTATTATTTAGATTCGAAAATTATATTCCAAAATTCAAAAAAAAAATAAGAGATTCGAAAAAAAACGGTTGGGTTGCGCCATACATATGAAAGAGTATAGAATAATGATGTATTTGCCAAATCAAATATCATGGTCAAATTTAACAATGACCCATTCGGATTAATTGATAATATTAGTTGATGGATCATTTGTAAAAAGGTTTGATTAACTCTTAAGTTATGTCGAGTAGACCTTGTTGTTGCTATAATTCAATTCTTAATTCATGCGTTGTAGGGGGGGGGGATTTATGTCACCACAAACAGAAACTAAAGCAAAGGTTGGGTTCAAAGCTGGTGTTAAAGATTATAAATTGACTTATTATACTCCTGACTATCAAACCAAAGATACTGATATCTTGGCAGCATTCCGAGTAACTCCTCAACCTGGAGTTCCGCCTGAAGAAGCAGGTGCAGCGGTAGCTGCAGAATCTTCCACTGGTACATGGACAACTGTGTGGACCGATGGACTTACCAGCCTTGATCGTTATAAAGGACGCTGCTACGAGATCGAGCCTGTTCCTGGAGAAGATAATCAATTTATTGCTTATGTAGCTTATCCCTTAGACCTTTTTGAAGAAGGTTCTGTTACTAACATGTTTACCTCCATTGTAGGTAATGTATTTGGGTTCAAGGCCTTGCGCGCTCTACGTCTGGAAGATTTGCGAATCCCTAATGCTTATGTTAAAACTTTCCAAGGTCCTCCTCACGGAATCCAAGTTGAGAGAGATAAATTGAACAAGTATGGACGTCCCCTATTGGGATGTACTATAAAACCCAAATTGGGTTTATCAGCTAAGAATTATGGTAGAGCAGTTTATGAATGTCTCCGCGGGGGACTTGATTTTACCAAAGATGATGAAAATGTGAACTCCCAACCATTTATGCGTTGGAGAGACCGTTTCTTATTTTGTGCCGAAGCAATTTATAAATCACAGGCCGAAACAGGGGAAATCAAAGGACATTATTTGAATGCTACTGCGGGTACATGTGAAGAAATGCTAAAAAGAGCTGTATTTGCTAGAGAATTGGGCGTTCCTATCGTAATGCATGACTACTTAACAGGTGGATTCACTGCAAATACTACCCTGTCTCACTATTGCCGCGATAATGGTCTACTTCTTCATATCCACCGTGCAATGCATGCAGTTATCGATAGACAAAAAAATCATGGTATGCACTTTCGTGTATTAGCTAAAGCCTTACGTTTGTCTGGTGGAGATCATATTCACGCTGGTACTGTAGTAGGTAAACTTGAAGGAGAAAGGGAGATTACTTTAGGTTTTGTTGATTTACTACGTGATGATTATATTGAAAAAGATCGAAGTCGCGGTATTTATTTCACTCAGGATTGGGTTTCTTTACCAGGTGTTATCCCTGTTGCTTCAGGGGGTATTCACGTTTGGCATATGCCTGCTCTGACCGAGATATTTGGAGATGATTCTGTACTCCAATTCGGTGGAGGAACTTTAGGACACCCTTGGGGAAATGCACCTGGTGCCGTAGCGAATCGAGTAGCTCTGGAAGCATGTGTACAAGCTCGGAATGAGGGACGTGATCTTGCTCGCGAGGGTAATGCAATTATCCGTCAAGCTTGCAAATGGAGTCCTGAATTAGCTGCTGCTTGTGAAGTCTGGAAGGAAATCAAATTTGAATTCCCAGCAATGGATACTTTGTAATCCAGTAATAATAATTCGTTCTATTAATTTCCATTAAACTCGGCCCAATCTTTTACTAAAAGGATTGAGCCGAATACTGTACAGAATACTTGTTGTATCTATAAATGAATCCTATGGATCTTTCGGATTGATAGATTTTTTTCTAGTTCATTATTCTTTTTTGATTTGGAATATAATGAATTAAAATAGAAGTATTTTCTATTAATATTGACAACAGTGTATCAAACCAATATAATCCGATCGTGAATAAATGGATCGATTGACTCATGTCAGATAGGTTTTTTACTTCATCAAATGGTGGATTCGTTGTATTTTTTTTTTCTTTCATTGTAATTTAATGTCATTCATTGTAATTTAATGTAATATGTAACATAATATGTAACATTTGATTCTATTATTTATAGAATTGCATCTTTTTTTATTGCGATTGGATATAGACATTCTTGTTTGTAATTGGATTAGGGTTGCTAACTCAATGGTAGAGTACTCGGCTTTTAAGTGCGACTCCATTTTTTACACATTTCTATGAACTAATTGGTTCATCCCTACCATCGGTAGGGTTTGTAAGACCACGACTGATCCAGAAAGGAATGAATGGAAAAAGCAGCATGTCGTATCAACGGTGAATTCTAAAAATTTTTCATTCATATTTGATCCGACCAATATTTTTCTTTGAATTGTTGGCTCCGAACAAATGAATTCCGTTGGGTTTAATTAATAAAGGGATAGAGCTTAGCTGCTCCAATTATAGGGAAACAAAAAGCAACGAGCTTTCATTTTTGATTTGAATGATTACCACATCTAATTATACGTTAAAAAAGAATTAGTGCTTGCTGTGGAAAAAGTTTTTCCTACGAATGATGGATTAACGATTTTTGTTATGAGTCCTAATTATTAGCTATTCCCCATTATTTTATGGGGTAGCAATAAATGTGTAGAAGAAAGAGTATATTGATAAAGATCTGATTTT
>CAWUDS030006581.1:10000-12500 GCA_963859935.3 Lathyrus sativus
TTTATCTGGAGAATATCCAACAATAGCTTCCATTGAATGAATAATGGATCCAGATCCTAAAAACAACAATGCTTTTGAATAAGCATGAGTAATCAAATGAAATAAAGCGGCTCGATAAGAGCCCATACCTAAAGCTAACATCATATAACCCAATTGAGACATTGTAGAATAGGCTAAATTTTTCTTAATATCTTTTTGAGCAATAGCGAAAGTAGCTCCTAATACTACTGTTATTATACCTATCAAAGCTATTCCAGTCATTATGGAGGGTATAACTATGAAAAGAGGAAGAAGTCGAGCTACAAGAAAAATTCCCGCTGCTACCATAGTCGCAGCATGTATAAGAGCAGAAATAGGAGTAGGACCTTCCATAGCATCTGGTAACCATACATGAAGAGGGAATTGGGCAGATTTTGCAACGGATCCGCAAAATAACAAGAGGGCACACAAAGTAACAAAAATAATATTTACCTCATTCTTATAAATTAAGTTATTGAATATTAGAAATAAATCCCTAAATTCCAAACTACCGGTTATCCAATAAAAACCTAAAATTCCTAATAAGAAACCAAAGTCCCCTACACGATTCGTTACAAACGCTTTTTGACAAGCATTTGCCGCAATAGGACGTGTGAACCAAAAACCTATTAATAGATAAGAACACATTCCAACCAATTCCCAAAAAATATAAACTTGTATCAAATTGGAACTAGTAACTAATCCTAACATTGAAGTATTAAAAAAACTCATATAAGTAAAAAATCTCAAATAGCCTTGATCATGAGACATGTAACTATCACTATAAATTAGAACCAGAATACCAACAGTAGTTATTAATATTGACATAATAGAACTAAGTGAATCGATCAAGTAGCCAAACTCTAAAGAAAGATCATTATTTATAGTCCAAGACCATACATATTGATAGATAGAACGATTCTCGATTTGATGAATCGATAAATCGATCGAAAAAATCATAACTATGGTTAACAATAAAATACTAGGAAAAGCCCACATACGGCGAATATTTTTTGTTCCCGTGGGAAAAAGTAGAAGTCCTACCCCTATTAAAATAGGAATTGGAAGAGGGATGAAAGGTATGATCCATGAAGATTGATGTGTATATTCCATACAAAAAAAAGAATAAAAAATATTTAGATTCTTTATGAATTTTGTTTCTTATTCGTTTGTTTTATCTCTTTTGTTTGTAAAGGGGTTCGGTTAATAAAAAAGTGGATATAGAAATAGAATTGGATATTCTTAATTGTTCTGAATCTTTGCACAATACAATGGTTGGTCCCAATATTGGAAAGTACAAAGTGAAAACCGGCCAATAAGAAAATTCCTAGTGAAAAAAAAGAGTATTTAAAGTAATATATTCATGAATCATCAATATTATCTATGAAAAATTTGGAAAAGGTTTATAATATTCAATGTTTTTACTTTACCTTTTGATCGAAAAAAAAGAAAGAGGGAATTCCGATAGATAAGACATACGGCTAATTGCAGAATAATTCGTGTTCATTTACAGAACAAATGTCTTTCACATCAAACTATAGCAACGAAAAAACTATACTACTTGTATGCCAGTTCCCAAAAAACGCACTTCTATATCAAAAAAAAAAATTCGTAAGAATTTTTGGAAAAAAAAAGGATATACGGCAGCATTGAAAGCCTTTTCATTAGCTGAATCTATTTTTACAGATAACTCAAAAAGTTTTCAAATAAAAATGTTGGACTGGAATACTATGAATTAGCTCTATTCAAAGAGTATTGTTTAATAGTAATTTTATACTAATTAATACTATTATGGAAGAGTAAACATCTATTTAGAATATATTAAATATTATTCTAGAATATATTCTATATTCTAATCATAATAGATATCTTTTCAACATAGGTCATCGAAAGGATCTCAAAGACCCACCAAAGCACGAAAGCCGGGATTTTTCACAAAATAGATTCCTATTCAAAGAGAGCATAACCGCATGGATAAGCTCACACTAACCCGTCAATTTAAGATCCAATTCGGTATTTTCTTTGGGAAATATTGGGAAGGAATTGGAATGTAATAATATGGATTCATACAAAAAAAAGGTTTTCTATTGATTGAAACAGTTGATTAGAAGATCATAATTGGATCCACATATGTTTGGTAAAAGTAAAAAGAATAATTTTCTCCTTTGAGAATAAAAAAACGAAAGTGTTCAATTCAAACATGAAAACGTGGCTGACTTCATTCGTTCTCGTTATTTTGTTGGGTTTGGGGGAAGAAGTGGAGATTATCGAACGAGGATAAAGGATCTAATTACGTCGAAAGAATTGAACGAGGAGCCGTATGCGGTGAAAATCTCATGTACGGTTCTGTAGAGTGGCAGTAAGGATGACTTATCTGTCAACTTTGACACTATTAACCCGAAAAAACCAAACTCTGCGTTACGTAAAGTTGCCAGAGTACGCTTAACCTCAGGATTTGTAATTACTGCTTATATACCTGGTA
>CAWUDS030006581.1:17500-31101 GCA_963859935.3 Lathyrus sativus
GAGAAATCCAAAAAAGCGTTTCTAAAAAGAAAACTTTTGACTCAAACTCCATATTGATAAATAGGATTCATGGTCTCCTTCTTTGTATGAATACCAATTCTCCAGAATTGGAACAGAAAATAGATAAATTGGATAGAAAATTAGTATTCACTGAAATGGGTTTTTATTTTAAAATAATGAGTAAATTTTCGGAAAAATCAGTATCCAATTTTCATTTTGACGGACTTTCTTCAGTTCCAGAACATGAACAAGTAAAAATCTATTCCAAAGAAAAAAAAATAAAAAGAAACTTCTTATTTGATGCAATTCGGACTAATCCTTTCAATCATAAAACAATTTTTAATAGAAAACTATGTAGTGAAATCAAGGAAATAAGTAAAGAAGTTCCTCGATGGAACTACGAATTACTGGACGAGACGGAGTACATGCTGGAACCGGGCTATAAACAAGAACATCATATTCGTTCCCCAAACGCTGAATATGTAGTTATTTTTAATATGGAATCAAGCTCATTGGGTCCTCGTATTCAAAATAATTCTTTTGCGCATCAATATAAGGAGGCAGAGGACCGCCGTAACGAATTCTCTGTAGCTTGTTATGTACCCGGCGCAGATTTTAACAGAGATCTTATTCGAGGATCTTGGCGCCCTCAAAGGCGTAAAACAGTTATTTCGAGACTCTTTCAAGCAAATGGGAATGTCCATTCCCCCCTTTTTTTGGATATGATCAACAAAAGCAATTCCTTTTTGTTTGATGTTTTGGAGGACATGTGGGACTATTTGACCCTATATTTCAGGAAACCCGATCCTGATAATGTATCATTTTTGAGGTTAAAAAAGGCAAAAAAAGAGAACGAGCAAAGAATGAGAATGGAACAGGACGCCGAAGACGAGGCTGTTGAGACACTTCGAAGAGTCGAAGAAGCCTGGGAGAGCATTCTATATGGTCTAGTAATCAGAAATTTCGTATTGTTATTTATGTCCAGGTTTCGAAAATATATTCTATTACCGTCGTTGATAATAACGAAAAATATCATTCGTATATTATTATTTCAAGATCCAGAATGGTCAGAAGATTTTGGGGATTGGCAAAAAGAAACCCATATTAACTGCACCTATCGGGGCACTCCAGTATATAACAACGCATTGCCATACAACTGGCTCGACGCCGGTCTTCAGATAAGGGTCTTATTCCCTTTTGTTCTGAAAGCTTGGCACGAGAAACCTAAGGTACTATCTACTGAAAAAAAACAATACAGTGAAAAAATATCCGCTGGAGATGAAAAAAGAATCTCTGCAACCCACTTATGGTTTTTAACAGCTTTTGGAACAGTACTCGAATCGTACCCTCAGGTGCATGTACCAAACCCATTTGCATTTTTGGGTCCCATTTTAAAACAAATAACAAAAAAATTGAAAAAAGATTTGAAAAAATGTTTGAAAAAATGGGAGAATGAAGCAAAAGAAGAGTCTCGAATCCTGTTAAAAGAATTCAACGAAATAGAAATTGAAAAAAATTCACCAATCAGTACGAGTAATGCAACTATTAGTCCATCCACATCCACATCCACAGAAAGAAGGATAAAAATCACAGAAAGAAGGATAAATCGTTTAAATGCGAAAAGAAATCAAATCTTAAAAGAAATGGAAAAATTGAGAAAAGAAAGGGTTATAACTAATCCTACAACATTAGAATTACTCAAAAATAGTTGGAAAATATTCAAAAGAAGAAACGTTCGATTAATCCGTAAATCCTATTGTTTTTTCCAAATTTTCATGGAAAGGCTATACACGCATATCGATAACATGGATATCTTTAATATTAACTATATTATAGGATTGACTATTCAATATGTAGAACATTTCCTTACTTCGAGCATTGTACAACGTTCTCTTAATTTTATTAATAATTCTATTAAATTAACTCGTGATTTATTGGAATCAACAAAGAAATTTGTAAAAAAATTCATTTACACGAAAAAAAAAAATGAAGAATATATTGATAGAATAAATCAAAGTATAATTCCATTTATGTCGGTTGTAGACAAACAAAAACGTCGGAATAGGACGGATATGTATTCACAGAATTCTTGTGATGTATCTTCTTTGTCACAAGCCTATGTATTGTTTCAATTATCACAAATGCAAGTTTGTAATGGATATAAATATAGGTTAAGATCTATTTTTGAATCACCTGGAAAATCTTTTTTTCTTCCGAATGAAATAAAGGATTATTTTTTAAAAATACAAGGAGAAAGATTCAATTCCAAATTAAGCCATAAGAACCGTCCCGATTCTATAATGAATCAATGGACAAATTGGTTAAAGATTCATTATCAATATGCTTTACCTGAGAGCACATGGTCGAGATTAGCACCACAAAAGTGGAGGAATACAATCCATGAACATCGCGTGGCTCAAAATAAAGATTTACTTGACTATGATTCATCGGAAAAAACTCAATTAATTGTTTCCAAAAAACGAAAAGTAGACTTATTAGAAGAAGTAGACTTATTAGAACAAGTAGACTTATTAAAAAATAAAAAAAAAATAAAAAAACAATATGGATATGATCTTTTTGCCTATCAATATCTAAATTATGTAGATAAGAATCAACCTTCTATTTATAGATATACATCACCTAGTTATAACACACCTAAAAATATAAAAGAAGTATTTGATCTAATGGGCGATAGCTTTATCCAAAATTATATAGCGGAAGATGATGAAAATAAGCCGGATAGAAAGTATTTTCGTTGGAGAGAAAGAAGGATGGGAATGAATGAAAAAAGAAGGAGAAGGACCAAAATAAGAAGGATAGCAATGAATGGAAAAAGAAAAAAGAATTCCATAACGAATGACAAATTATTGACTCCGAGTTTTGGTTTTTTGTCAAAATCAAAAATAGATGCATATAAGAAGAATCCGTGGATCTTACCACTAAATTTCTTGTTTATGCCGTTTTATAGTCAGAAGAACATTACTGATCAACTGGAATTACAGTTAGAAAAGAACGAATACGCGATTCACAGCAATCTAAAATCATATCTCGAAAGGTATTATAAGCCCAAGCATCGTTATAATGCAAATAGCCCTAAATACAGGAAGGATATGGCTGCAGAACAGAATTTCTTAATAGATAGATATGTGGGTTATTATTTACGCTGTGCGGAGTTTACGTACTACGGCGACAGCTACGCGAACATTGTCGGCGTACTAAATCTCCTGAAGCAAACGAAACAACCAAAACAAATTTTGTTGTCTACTATAAGGAGGGGAGAACTAGATCTGGAAACTTTTGTGCGTATAGTCAGTGATGATCCTTGTTTTTTTTACAGCAGGGATATTGAGGAAGTGCAGGACAACCTAGTTTTTTGTTTAGAACCCATTCGTTGTTCTTACAAAAAAAACTACGAACAATCATTTCTATATCAAACCATAAGCGTATCATTGAAGCACAAACGCCAAATTATAAATAAAGATAAAAATCATTATGATTTACTTGTTCCTGAAAATATTTTCTCCCCTAGACGCCGTAGAGAATTGCGAATTCTAACTTGTTTGAACCATAGGAAGAATCGGAAGACGATGGATAGAAACACAATAACTGATAAAGAAAAAACGAATTCTTCTGAAGTTTTGACTAAAAAGAAAGATCTTGATAGCGATACAAAAAAACTAAGGAATTTAAAATTCTTTCTTTGGCCAAATTATCGATTCGAAGATTTAGCTTGTATGAACCGCTATTGGTTTGATACACATAATGGAAGCCGTTTCAGTATATTGAGAATACGTATGTATCCTCGCCTCGATTGAAAATCTAGATTTTTGTTCTATTTATCCTAATATTTCTCGTAACATATCTATCTGATATGTGAACAATATTTATAGATAAATAAAATAAACGTCCACACACATTGTGGGAGTCATACGAATTCAATTTCTCAATGATGTCTCCATAAATCCATCGAAAAATGAATAAAATCTATTGTCTTATTTTTGTCTTTAAAATACAAGACAATAGATTTTATTCATTTTATGAATCCATAAATATAGTATTTATTATCTATTTGAATTACATTCCTTAATAATGAATTAATTTGAAAAAAAAAAAAGAAATTCAGAATTGTTAAATAAATGAAGAGAAAATTTTTTATAAAAAATTAAAAATAAGTGTAATTACTATTACTGATCAATAAAAATATCTACCAAAAAGGAGGGGGGGGAAGCTTTCATTTTATGATCAAAAATCCAGTTATACCTGTTATTTCAAAAAAAAAAAAAGAAGAAGAAAACCCGGGATCGGTTGAATTTCAAGTATTCATCTTAACTAATAAGATACGAAGACTTACTTCACATTTTGAATTACATCCAAAGGACTATTTATCTCAAAGAGGTTTACGTATAATTCTGGGAAAACGACAACGACTATTGTCGTATTTGTCAAAGAAAAACAAAATACGTTATCAAAATTTAATAAATCGGTTGGGTATTCGGGATTCATTCACAAATTAGCTAATTTCAAGAATCATTTTCAATTATTCGATTTATTAGATACTGAATTTTGATTAACTTTTTTTTGAACGATTCATGGAAGAATGAATCGAGGAAAAACCTATGAATGTCCCAGCTACAAGAAAAGACCTCATGATAGTAAATATGGGGCCTCAACACCCATCGATGCATGGTGTTCTGCGACTTATTGTTACTCTGGATGGTGAAGATGTTATTGATTGTGAGCCAATATTGGGTTATTTACACAGAGGTATGGAAAAAATAGCGGAAAACCGAACAATTATACAATATCTGCCTTATGTAACACGTTGGGATTATTTAGCTACTATGTTCACAGAAGCAATAACTGTAAATGGACCGGAACAATTGGGAAATATTCAAGTACCTAAAAGAGCCAGCTATATAAGAGTAATTATGTTGGAGTTAAGTCGTATAGCTTCTCATCTACTATGGCTGGGACCTTTTATGGCAGATATTGGTGCACAAACCCCTTTTTTCTATATTTTTAGAGAAAGAGAATTAATATATGATCTATTCGAAGCTGCCACAGGTATGAGAATGATGCATAATTTTTTTCGTATTGGGGGAGTAGCGGCTGATCTACCTTATGGTTGGATCGATAAATGTTTGGATTTCTGCAATTATTTTTTAACAAGGGTTATTGAATATCAAAAACTTATTACGCGAAATCCAATTTTTTTAGAACGGGTTGAAGGAGTGGGTGTTGTTGGTAGAGAGGAAGTTATAAATTGGGGGTTATCAGGACCGATGCTTCGGGCTTCCGGAATACAATGGGATCTACGTGAAGTTGATAATTATGAGTGTTACGAGGAATTGGATTGGGAAGTTCAATGGCAAAAAGAAGGAGATTCATTAGCTCGTTATTTAGTTCGAATTGGTGAAATGGTGGAATCCATAAAAATAATTCAACAGGCTTTGGAAGGAATTCCAGGGGGGCCTTATGAAAATTTTGAAATTCGCTGCTTTGATAGAGAAAAGGAGCCAGAATGGAATGATTTTGAATATCGATTCATTGGTAAAAAACCGTCTCCTACTTTTGAATTGCCGAAACAAGAACTTTATGTGAGAATTGAGGCCCCCAAGGGAGAATTAGGAATTTTTCTAATAGGAGATCAGAATGGTTTTCCTTGGAGATGGAAAATTCGTCCACCCGGTTTTATCAATTTGCAAATTCTTCCTCAATTAGTTAAAAGAATGAAATTGGCTGATATTATGACAATACTAGGTAGCATAGATATCATTATGGGAGAAGTTGATCGTTGAAATGATAATTGATACAACGGAAGTCCAAGATATAAACTCCTTTTCCGGATTGGAATCTTTCAAAGAGGTCTATGGAATTCTATGGATACTTTTACCAATTTTGATTCTTGTCTTGGGAATTACAATAAGTGTACTAGCAATTGTATGGTTAGAAAGAGAAATATCTGCAGGGGTACAACAGCGTATTGGACCTGAATATGCTGGTCCTTTTGGAATGCTTCAAGCTCTAGCAGACGGAACAAAACTACTATTCAAAGAGAATCTTATTCCATCTAGGGGAGATATTCATTTATTCAGTATTGGACCATCCATATCAGTCATATCCATTCTAATAAGTTATTCAGTAATTCCGTTTGGCTATAATTTTGTTTTATCTGATTTCAATATGGGTGTTTTTTTATGGATTGCTATTTCGAGTATTGCTCCCATTGGACTTCTTATGTCAGGATATGGCTCAAATAATAAATATTCCTTTTTGGGTGGTCTACGAGCTGCTGCTCAATCGATTAGTTATGAAATACCATTAACTCTATGTGTCTTATCAATATCTCTACGTGCGATTCGTTGAAACCGAAAAAGCTATTCGATGCTATTCTATTGCTATACTCCTCTCTTTATAGTACTATATTTCTATATAGTACTATAATTTCTGTATAGTACTATATAGCGAATAAATTGAATAGAAACCTTCATTATCTTTATTTTCTTTTTCAAAATTCTGATTGAAGAACTAAATTAGATAGTTATATGAGTGAAATAAAACAGCTTATATTGAATCTAATTTCAGAATACTAGATTCCTGCTAGTTAATAGATAGTATGATGATTTTATAAGGGCAGTCAAAATATTGAGTCTCATTTTCTATGTATAAGAATGAAATAAAATTATAAACAGAAGAGGACATTTAACCCAAGATTGGATAATTTGTCATCCTGTTTTGAAGCGGTCTCAAAAGACCAACCTTATTGAGTTTTAGTTACCATTTTTATGAATTATCATAGATATATAAAAATAAATAAGGGGGGTTAATAAAAAAGACTGGATGGTTAGAAACACCAAGATACACAAAGGATTAGTAACACAGATTTTGTAAATTATCCAAAAGAAAATTTACGCAGAATATAAAAAGAATACTAATTGGGGGCTTTAAGTTGGTAGAAAAAAGAAAGCAGTACTCCCCACAACTCCGATCCAGAGTATGCTTCCATTCAATCACTAAATAAATTACTATCAGGAACGAAAAAATCCTTTCCAATTTTTGGAGGTCCCTTTTTCATTTCATAGCACAAAAAAGAAGAATAGGAACGAAAAAAAAATAAGAAATCAAAAACGAAAAATAGATTTCTCTTTCGTTTTTGATTTCTTATATCCATATTCATGGAGATAAAATTCACATCATAATTAAGAAACGGATGTGTAATTATTTTTCGTCATTCAAAATCATGAGGGTTATTGAGAATTATAAAAGAGTATTTTATTGAAGAATTCAGTTATTACTCAACAAATTTGTATTTTCTTAGGGATGAGATCAATTCAGAAGTGCTTTAATTGGATCTTTTATGAAAATCGATTTCTCTTTCTTATTTCTAGAACAGACAGAATTGAATTGGTCTAATTCAGAACCGTTCGATAGATTTTAATCTTCTATATCTTAGGGATATATCAAGAGATAAATAATCGACCCGGTCCTTAGATTTACTTAAGGCTTTCCAGGAGCCGTATGAGGTGAAAATCTCATGTACGGTTCTGTAATAGAGATGGGAACAGGAATGTTATCACCGACTAGGATTATCTAACAGTTTAAGTACAATTGATATAGTTGATGCGCAATCAAAATATGGTTTTTGGGGTTGGAATTTGTGGCGTCAACCTATGGGTTTCATCGTTTTTATAATTTCTTCGCTAGCAGAATGTGAAAGATTACCTTTTGATTTACCAGAAGCAGAAGAAGAATTAGTAGCTGGTTATCAAACAGAATATTCAGGTATTCGATTTGGTTTATTTTACGTTGCTTCCTATTTAAACCTTTTCATTTCTTCATTATTTGTAACAGTTCTTTACTTGGGCGGTTCCAATATTTCTATTCCATACATATTTGTTTCTGAATTTTTTGAAATAAATAAAACATACGGAGTTTTTGGAACTACAATTGATCTCTTTATTACATTAGCTAAAAGCTATTTTTTCTTATTCGTTTCTATCATAACAAGATGGTCTTTGCCTAGGCTAAGAATGGATCAATTATTAAATCTTGGATGGAAATTTCTTTTACCGATTTCTCTCGGTAATCTATTATTAACAACTTCATCTCAATTGTTTTCGCTGTAAAAGATGTTCTATATTCATTACTTGTCTCAAATAAGAGAAAGAAATCAAAAAAAACTATACTATTCATAGATATTTACAATATGTTCCTTATGGTAACTGGGTTCATGAATTATGGTCAACAAACAGTACGAGCTGCAAGGTACATTGGTCAAAGTTTCATGATTATCTTATCTCACGCAAATCGTTTACCTGTAACTATTCAATATCCTTATGAAAAATTAATCACATCAGAACGTTTCCGCGGTCGAATCCATTTTGAATTTGATAAATGCATTGCTTGTGAAGTATGTGTTCGTGTATGTCCTATAGATTTACCCGTTGTTGATTGGAAAATGGAAACGGATATTCGAAAGAAACGATTGCTAAATTACAGTATTGATTTCGGAATCTGTATTTTTTGTGGTAACTGTATTGAGTATTGTCCAACAAATTGTTTATCAATGACTGAAGAATATGAACTTTCAACTTATGATCGTCATGAATTGAATTATAATCAAATTGCTTTGGGCCGTTTACCAATGTCAATAATTGATGATTATACAATTCGAACAATTCAAATCAAAAAAGACAATTTATTATAATTCAATAAAATACAACTTAAAAAAAAAACACACACAAATATTCTATATATTTCTATAGATAGAATAGATATAAATAGAATAATCTAAATCAAATATTTTAAATGTATAAAAAATGAATAATATAGTAAATATCATATTAGTAGAAATATTCTATAATTATTAGAGAACTATATTCTTCAATAGAATATATTAATATATTCTCGAAATTGAAAATATTTTGGAATTTCAATAAGATTTTCAATGGTTATATATGTTCTATCTACCTTTATACTTGAGTTTTCATATCGTTTCAAACTACTCTTTTGTATAAAGAGTGGAATGACATTGATTATATAACCATAACTATATCAATTTAAACTACTTAGGTTTTTCAATGCAAAGAAAAATTGAAATATATAAATTTTTTTTCCTGGTCATATCAATAAGGTCATGAAATTTCGATTTCGTTGTCTTTTTTTTTACATATAATGGATTTGCCTGAAACGCTGCACGATTTTCTTTTAGTCTTTCTGGGATCGGGTCTTCTATTAGGAAGTTTAGGAGTAGTATTACTTACCAACCCCATTTTTTCTGCTTTTTCGTTGGGACTGGTTCTTGTTTGTATATCTTTATTATATATTTTAGCAAACTCGCATTTTGTAGCTGCATCACAGCTACTTATTTACGTGGGAGCTATTAACATTTTAATCATATTTGCTGTGATGTTCATGAATAGTTCCGAATATTACCAAGATTTGAATCTTTGGACCGTAGGGGATGGAATTACTTTGATAGTTTGTACAAGTATTTTTGTTTCATTAATCACTATTATTTCCGATACATCATGGTACGGAATTATTTGGACTACAAGACCAAATCAGATTATTGAGCAAGATTTGATAAGTACTAGTCAACAAATTGGAATTCATTTATCAACAGATTTTTTTCTTCCATTTGAACTAATTTCCATAATTCTTTTAGTTTCTTTGATAGGTGCAATTGTCGTAGCTCGCCAGTAAGAAATCTTTAGAGAACTAGTAATAGAAATCAAGATTCTTTTTTTTTTCAATTTTCTCACATTTATTTCTGTCGAATTCTATGTGAAGTGAAAGAGTTTTTTTTTATGTAGAAATTCTTTTTTTTTTTATTGCCGATATATTCTTTTGTTAATGAATCCAAATTTATAAGGAGTTGGTCAATGATGCTCGAACATGTACTTGTTTTGAGTGCCTATTTATTTTCTATTGGTATCTATGGATTGATCACGAGCCGAAATATGGTTAGAGCCCTTATGTGTCTTGAACTTATACTGAATGCAGTTAATATAAATCTAGTAACTTTTTCTGATTTTTTTGATAATCGCCAATTAAAAGGAAATATTTTTTCAATTTTTGTTATAGCTATTGCAGCCGCTGAAGCGGCTATCGGACTGGCTATTGTTTCCTCAATTGCTCGTAACAGAAAATCAACCCGTATCAATCAATCGAATTTGTTGAATAAATAGCATTAATCCTATAATAATAAAGTAGAATTTCAAATAGTGTAATATGAATCTAATCAATTCATTTGAGTATTTATTCGACACAACTTATGATCATATCATGTTTACATTGCCTAAATCATAAGAAATGAAAGTATCCTGGTCCTCTTCGATTCCCTCTTGTAAATTTATCTAGACGCCTTTTTTTATTAACAGTTAACAATATTATCACAAATCATTGATTCATCTGGTATATAAATATACGATTCATTTACGAGTTTACTAGATCGATAATTTGCATTTTTGAACATCCAAAATTACTATAGATAATGTCACATTCAGTAAAGATTTATGATACATGTATAGGATGTACTCAATGTGTCCGAGCCTGTCCCACAGATGTATTAGAAATGATACCTTGGGGTGGATGTAAAGCTAAGCAAATAGCTTCTGCCCCAAGAACAGAGGACTGTGTTGGTTGTAAGAGGTGTGAGTCCGCTTGTCCGACGGATTTCTTAAGTGTTCGAGTTTATTTATGGCATGAAACAACTCGAAGTATGGGTCTCGCTTATTGATTCGTTTCAAAAAACACCACACGAATACGTTTTTTACTGGCAAAAACTCGTGTTCAAAATAAAAAAGAAAAAAATTCTATTTTATTTTGAGCATGGGCTTTTCTGGCCCAAGTGTATCTTATTTTTATCACGAATTTTTTTCCTTGGTTAACAATAGTTGTTGTTTTCCCAATAGCCGCAGGTTCCTTAATTTTCTTATTTCCTCATAGGGGAAATAAGGTAATTAGGTGGTATAGCATTTGTATATGCTTAATCGATCTCCTTCTAACAACCTATGCATTTTGTTATCATTTCCAATTGGATGATCCACTAATTCAACTGACGGAGAATTATAAATGGATCCATTTTTTTGATTTTTACTGGAGATTAGGAATAGATGGACTCTCCATAGGACCTATTTTACTGACAGGATTGATAACTACTTTAGCCACTTTAGCAGCTCAGCCGGTTACTCGAAAATACCAATTATTTTATTTCCTGATGTTAGCAATGTATAGCGGTCAAATAGGACCATTTTCTTCTCGAGACATTTTACTTTTTTTCATCATGTGGGAATTGGAATTAATTCCCGTTTATCTACTTTTATCCATGTGGGGGGGAAAGAAACGTTTGTATTCAGCTACAAAGTTTATTTTGTACACTGCAGGAGCTTCTGTTTTTTTATTAATGGGAATTCTGGGTATTGGTTTATATGGCTCTAATGAACCAACATTTAATTTTGAAACATTAATTAATCAATCATATCCCGTGGCACTAGAAATAATATTCTATACGGCATTTCTTATTGCTTTTGCTGTCAAATCGCCGATTATACCCTTACATACATGGTTACCAGATACCCACGGAGAGGCGCATTACAGCACTTGTATGCTTTTAGCCGGAATCTTATTAAAAATGGGAGCATATGGGTTGGTTCGAATTAATATGGAATTTTTTTCCCACGCTCATTCCATATTTTGCCCCTGGTTAATGATATTAGGTTGTATTCAAATAATCTATGCCGCTGCAACATCTTTTGGTCAACGGAATCTAAAAAAAAGAATCGCTTATTCTTCCGTATCTCATATGGGTTTTATAATTATAGGAATTGGTTCTATAAGTGATACTGGTCTCAACGGGGCCATTTTACAAATAATATCTCATGGATTTATTGGCGCTGCCCTTTTTTTCTTGGCAGGAACTAGTTATGATAGACTGCGTCTTCTTTATCTTGACGAAATGGGCGGAATGGCTATCCCAATGCCAAAAATATTCACTATTTTCACTATCTTATCAATGGCTTCTCTTGCATTGCCTGGCATGAGCGGTTTTGTTGCAGAATTGATAGTTTTTTTTGGAATAATTACTAGTCAAAAATATCTTTTCATGATGAAAATACTAATTACTTTTGTAACAGCAATTGGAATGATATTAACTCCTATTTATTTATTATCTATCTTACGGCAAATGTTCTATGGATACAAGTTTTTTAATACATCAAACTCTTCTTTTTTTGATTCTGGGCCCAGAGAATTATTTATTTCTATTTCTATCCTTATACCCATAATAGGTATTGGTATTTATCCAGATTTCATTTTCTCATTTTCGGTTGACAAGGTTGAAGCTATTCTATCTCATTTTTGATGGATGATTTTTGTGAATAAATGAATCAAAAAGATACAAAAAAATATTTTCCCGTTAGATTCATTTAAAAAATTGAAATTAGAATCGAATATGTTTGTTGTTTGTGAGAACCCCTTGAATCATTACATTACTTGATTGAAAGGGTTCTCGACGATTTATGGAAAGTATATATTTATATGCTTTCCATATTTTTCTTTATCAGGTTCTTTGAGTCAATTAGATGTAAATGAACCATAACTATGTAGTCCTATTCCTAATAGATTGATCCCCAAATAACATATCCAAATTATAAGAAATCCTATCGAGGCCACTATTGAAGAATTTACACCCTCTAATTTTTTATTTTTTCTAGTATGTAAATAAATCGCGAATATGGTCCAAGTAATAAAGGCCCAAGTTTCCTTTGGATCCCAATTCCAATAGGAACCCCATGCCTCGTTAGCCCATACTGCTCCTGAAAGAATACCTACCGTTAAAAAGAGAAAACCCATACTAATAATACGATAACCCCAACGATCCAATTGTTGAATAAATTGAGACCTATAATAATTTCTAGAAGAAGAAAAATAAGTTTTTCGTAAAACATTGTTTCTTTCATTCCTATTCATGTATTTGATTTCAACAAAATCAACTGATTTTTTTAAAGAATCAAAATTCTTGGTAAAAGAAAGAATTTGGATGACTTCTTGAAACGTAATGACTAAAATAGCCACTGATAATAATGATCCACATAAAAGAGCTGCATAGCCCAGTATCATCATACTTACGTGCATCATTAGCCAATGGGATTGTAGAGCGGGTACTAATATTACGGATTGATGCAGTTTGGTTAAAAGACCCGAAGTCGCAAAGGCTTGGGTAAAAATAACACTTGGTGCAATTATTGTACTTAAAAGGTTTTTCTCCTTTTTAAAAAAAAGAACCATATGAAAAATTGAAAAACCCCATGAAAGAAAGATTAGGGATTCATATAAATCACTAAATGGTAAATGTCCCGAAAAAAACCAACGAGTAATTAACAATCCCGTTACACAGAAAAAAGTTATTATCATGGCTTTTTTGGACAAATCATATAATCCTACAATTTCATTGACTAATAAGGTTATCAAATGAATTGAAATAACAATTGATATAAGGGAAAACGATATATGAGTTAATATATGCTCTAAAGTTGATAATATCATATATATCATGAAAATAAAAATATCTATAATGAAAATAAAAAAGGTATGAATAC